>CM073779.1:84436768-84847679 GCA_037158775.1 Hetaerina titia
TCAAACTAATCTATAACAGGTCCCTCTTCATCTCGGTGTACTTCTTTCCTCCCTTCATCCCGTCCAACATCCCTATCCTGTTCCTGCCCTTACCTCGCTTGCCCAACATTCTCCCCTCTATTACCTTCTTCAACATTCCACTACCGCTCAATACGCCTTTCATCCATTTTTCCTGCCTCCATACGATTTCTCTCAACAAACCCCTCTCCTCACCCACCATCTCTAGTACTTCCTCGTTTGTTTTCCTTTCGGTCCATTTCACCTTCTCCATTCTTCTCCACACCCACATTTCAAAAGCCCTCAATCTACGTCTATCCTGCTGCTTCAGCGACCACGTTTCCGCGCCGTACATAGCTACGCTCCATATCAGAGTTTTTACGAGTCTTGTCTTGACATTCCTACTCAACGTCCCCGTCATCAACTCCCTCCTCCTTGAGAAAGCCTCCTTGCCTAGCGCAATTCTTCTCCTTACGTCCCTACTACTTTGACCGAATTGGTCCAAAACACTTCCGAGATATGTAACCTGTTCTACCTGCTCTATTTTTCCTCGCCTATTTTAATATTTAGCCTAGCCTTTTGTTTCTGGAAAATCTCATAACCTTTGTTTTATTAATATTGCTTCTCATCATATATATATATATATAAATTTATATTAATATAGTGGGTCGCGGTGGTCCAGTGGGTGGAGCGTTGGACTACTGACCGGAGGATCCCGGGTTCGATTCCCGGGCAAGGCACTCTGGGCACCTGCAGCTCCACCCAAGCTTGTTGATTTTGCGGGTACCATATCTTCCTGGGAAACCATAACCGGCACAGGGAAAGGAACTAGCCCCCCTACCCTGATGTACCCGTCGGGCTTGGTACATGGGTGAGCTCTACCATCACCTACTAAACCGACCTTCGGGTTCATTACTGTGTTTATGGTTTATAATAATATACATAGGCTATAAAGAAGCACTCGCGAGAGCAATATAGTAACACTTGGACGGCATAACAGAACACTAAAATATTAATAGGGAACACGAAAAGGACACCCACATTTAAGTTTCTTTATTAGTTTAGGTCTTCTTCAGGTCAGACTGGAAGGTCTCGCGCATAGGGAATTCGAGAGCTGGGGCGTGGGAGTCATAGGGTGTGATAGAATGGGGGGAGGAAAGCGGTAAGGTTCTAGTCGTGAACCTGGTTGAATCCGGGAAAATCAAAAGATCTGAAAGCCAGTACATATGCAGATTCGCGAGTTGGCGCCTCTATATTGGCGCTGAGTCGGTTAGGGATTCTAGAATGGTCAGGGGAAGCACTGGTTGAAGGAAAGGTTGTGGGAATTGGCATGTGAATGGATAGGAGGAGAAGAGAGTGACACAGAATTGCAGGATTAGCGGTGACTGTTCATGAAGATGGAGAATGCAGCAACGCATTGGCCTATGTAAAATGAAGAGCAATGATTGCATGTCAGATAATAGATAACATTTTTGGAGGTGCAATTATCGTGGAAAAGAGGTGGGGAGGCAATGAAGGCACGTGGGGAGTGAGGGCCAGATCTGATTATCGGACATGTTTTACATCGGGGGCGGTTGCACGCATGGGAAATATAAGGAAATTCGTCAGGGTGGAGGCGCCAAAAGGTTGGCGAACCTTAAAATGTTTCTTGAGGTTAGCGGGTCGTCTGTATGCGAAAAAGTAACATTGGGGCAGTAGAGATGATGTAGAGTCAGTATCCTGTAAAATAGGAACCAGTTTTTGAAGAAAAGTTTTCAGTTTACGGGATCCGGGGAAATATGTGGTGCAAAGGTTGAGTTCTGCGTCAGATAAGGTGTCCTTCTTCCATGGCGTATAAGGTCAGGTGGAGAGGCGGATTTTATTTCGTAGGAGCTCTTCTGGGTTACCACGTTTGTGAAGTTCATTGTGTAGATAAAAAAGGTATTTTTTGAGAAAGGCTGTGGTGTTACAAATCCGGTGTCCGAGGATAGAGAGGGAATTGGGATCGAGCGTTTTGGTGTGAGTAGGGTGATAGCTAGTAAAGTTAGGTATTGCTGATTGTTAATGGGTTTGATATGTGCTGTATCAGTGAATTTGTTGTTGTGAAGTGAGACGTCTGTGTCAAGCAAGTTCGAGTCTGAAATGGAAGAACTGAATTTAAGAGTGAAAGATAAATTTAAGGCCTAAAAGAAGTTGTTGAGGAACTCAGAGCCTTGTGTCCAGAGAATAAGTGTCGTTGATTTAGCGGATCCAGAAAAGAGGTTGGAGGGGTTGTTGTGAAAGGAAAGTCTCTTCAAGGTGGTCCATGAAGATAATGTCGTATGATGGCGCCATCCTCGTTCTCATCGTTGTGCCTTAGATAAAAATAACTTTGGAACGGAAAAGCTAAATACATCAGCCGCACGGAGTTACACACCTCTTGACTGTCCCAAGGAATCGTTACCAATGGACTCGTCATCTCCCTTCCTTTATCTGCGTCTCTTCCAGATATCCACCCGCAGCTTAATGTCTTTTCTTACCAAAAGTCTCTGGGATATTTCTACACTCTCCTCATCCAAAACCAATCCACTCCTGAACAACCCATGTTCGATATATTTTTCATTTTCAATCAAATTTTCTTGGCTGCCGCTCACTCATTCCACAACCCAACGCCATAGTTTATTCCAACCGCTGGAATGAATAATGACTGTGAACGCAAATCACATCATGTACATTTAGCATTTCTGACCAAACGGCCAAATATTACTCTATGGAAATTGCCAAATGGCATCACCACCTCAACACCCGCTACGATATATTTACAAAGCTCACCATGATAAGGCCTAACCACGCGGTCAACACAAATTTGAAAGAATGAATAACCGCTTTTTCTCACATGAAGCTCCAAATTACCTCGATGACCCATTAACAATAAAAAGTCGTTTAATTAAAAATAAACTACGGTTATGACTGTAGTCGAGGAATTGTAGTTGTCGGGGTGCATGGTCAGACAAGTATTGAAATTTGATGACGCTAATAGAGAATTAAAAAATTTGCTGGCCTGTACACTAGTGCACTAACGAGCGTACAAGTCTAATGATTAATATTAATCTCAACATCTATGAAGTAAAATATTTCATCATTACTTACCACCGTAAAATGAGATAACAGTGGTCCTTTCCACTTGAGAATACCATCGGCATGCGAGGACGTGAGCTGCCGGCCAAATCATACTCTGAAAGTAAAATGAAAAATGATTATATATATATACATGTATATATATATATATATACATGTGTATATATATATATATATATATATATATATATATATATATATATATATATATGTGTGTGTCGATAAATATGGGATGAGAACCAATGTTAATAAAACAAAGGTTATGAGATTTTCCAGAAACAAAAGGCTAGGCTAAATATTAAAATAGGCGAGGAAAAATAGAGCAGGTAGAACAGGTTACATATCTCGGAAGTGTTTTGGACCAATTCCGTCAAAGTAGCAGGGACGTAAGGAGAAGAATTGCGCTAGGCAAGGAGGCTTTCTCAAGGAGGAGGGAGTTGATGACGGGGACGTTGAGTAGGAATGTCAAGACAAGACTCGTAAAAACTCTGATATGGAGCGTAGCTATGTACGGCGCGGAAACGTGGTCGTTGAAGCAGGGGGATAAAAGTAGATTGGAGGCTTTTGAAATGTGGGTGTGGAGAAGAATGGAGAGGGTAAAATGGACCGAAAGGAAAACAAATGAGGAAGTACTAGGTATAGTGGGCGAGGGGAGGGGTTTGTTCGGGGAAATCCTATGGAGGCAGGAAAAATGGATGAAAGGCGTATTGAGCGGCAGTGGGATGTTGAAAACGGTAATAGAGGGGAGAATGTTAGGCAAACGAGGAAAGGGCAGGAACAGGATAGGGATGTAGAACGGGATGAAGGGAGGAAGTACACAGAGACAGAGGAAGAGATGTAAGGTTCCTATTCCGAAAAAGGTAAAGGCATGGTCATGGGAGGACTACAGAGCCATAAGTTTGATATCCCACGCAGCTAAAGTTATTCTCTAGGGCAAATGATTACTTAGGAGATAATCAGTTTGGGTTTAGGAAGGGGAAAGGTACGCGTGATGCCATTGCAGTAATGAGATCACTGATCGAGAGGAATATAGAATACAATCGAGACGTATTTGCCTGTTTCTAAGATTTCTAAAAATCGTTTGATACAGTGAATTGGGAAAAACTAATGCGTATATTGCAGGAAGTAGTAATAGATTGGAGGGACAGGAGACTAATCAGCAACCTGTACATGTCTCAGACGGCTCAGGTGCGAGTGGGGAACTGAGAGTCGGGATCAGCAGTGTTAGGAAGAGGTGTAAGACAGGGTTGCCCATTGTCACCGGTGCTGTTCAACGTATATGTGAAGGAAATCATTAAGGTGCCATGGAAAGAGCTGGAGGTGGGAGTGAAAGTCTGAGGGGAGTTCGTAAAATCAGTTAGGTTTGCTGATGACCAGGTTTTAGTTTGTCTGTCGGTCAAGGGGTTGCAAGCATTGCTGACTGAATTGGAAATTCATTGCAACAGAATCAATTATAATAAAAAAAAGGTTATGCGATTTTCCAGAAAGAAAAAGGCTGAGCTAAACACTAAAATAGAAGGGGAAAAATATAGCAGGTAGAACAGTTTACATATCTCGGAAGTGTTTTGAACCAATACGGTCAAAGTGGTAGGCACGTAAGGAGAAGAATTGCGCTAGGCAAGGAGGCTTTCTTAAGGACGAGGCAGTTGATGACGGGGACGTTGAGTAGGGAGGTTAAGAAAAGAGTCGTAAAAACTTTGATATGCAGCGTAGCTATGTACGGCGCGGAAACGTGGTCGCTGAAGCAGCAGGATAGACGTAGATTGAGGCCTTTTGAAATGTGGGTGTGGAGAAGAACGGAGAAGGTGAAATGGACCGAAAGGAAAACAAATGAGGAAGTCCTGTTGATGGTGGGTGAGGAGAGGGGTTTGTTGAGAGAAATACTATAGAGGCAGGAAAAATGGATGAAAGGCGTATTGAGCGGCAGTGAGGAAGATTTGTGACCGACCCAGCTTTAATTAGCCAGACAGAAACTAGGTTTACAAGCATTGCTCAGCTTATTAGAAAACCTGTGTAATAAGTATGGTATTAGAACCAATATCAAAAGAGCAACGTTTACGAGATACTTGCAAAATAGGATAGCAAAGACAAACATTAAATTTGAGATGCATAAAATAGAGTAAGTATAATAGTTCGTTTACGCAGGAATTGCTTCAAGAATGATAGCGTTAAGTAAAGAATCTTTTAAAAAGAGAAATAAGAGAATGAAAGGGAGTACGAGAAAATATTTAAAGAAGAAACAAGGGAAATGTTTAAGAACGGGCCTCGTATTGCATGTTTCCCGGGAGCGGATGCGGACTCAGATCACAATTCAGGGCTCATGAAGTGTAGCGTCGAATTCTAAAAGATATGGCAGGGACGGCGGGGAATAAAATGTAATTTAGAAGCGTTTACTGGGTTGACAACAAAAGTTTATAACCAGGCTGTAGAGAAAATCTTGGATGAGGGAAAAGAGCCGAGTACTATCGCGGAAAAATGGAAATATATCAAAATAGGGATATCGAAAGGCGCCAATGAAATATAAAAACTGTGCATGGGAAAAGGACGAGAAAAACAGGGTCACGGATTAGATGAGCAGAAAGATAGATGAGAGAAGGGAAAGGAAGAATATAAACACAAGTTTAGACAAGAGTTAGGCAAAATGAAGTACAAAGAGTTAAACAATAACTTGAGAGGGGTGACGTAAAAGAGGCGTGGTGGAAGACGCAGTGGGAGGATACTAATATTTTGCAGATAAAGGGTGAAATTGGTGCGCTATATAGCAAGGTTAAGTTATTATCGGGAAGTAAGAAAGGAAGATCTGCGTTAAAAGTTAGAGATAAGTAGGGCAAGATAATAGTTTGCACAGAAAAAATCCCAGAGAGATGGAAGGAATAGAGAGAAAAACTACATGTATATGGTAAAACACTTAAGCCATCAAGGTTAGACATTCGTAGAAAGAGAACATGACGTAGAAGAAGATAGCTTAGGTCCAGGCACACTCGACGATGAGATAGAAAGGGCATTAAGGGAGATTAAATCAAACAAGGCCGTGAAGGTAGATAACATTCCTGCGGAACTACATAAACTATGGAAAATATGGGAGGAAGAGTCGAAATGGACTGATTTGTAGTATCTATGAGGAAGGAATCTGGCCTGTACATGTGTCAGACTGCTAAGATGCGAGTGGGAGTCGGAGAATCCAAATAGGTAGGGTTATGAAGAGGTTAAGGCAGGGTTGTCCACTATCACCGGTGCTGTTCAACGCTTACGTTGAGGAAATGATTAGAGGGCCATCGAAAGAACTGGAGATAGCAATGAAAGTCGACGGAGAATTAATAAAATCAGTTAGGTTTGCTGATGACCAAGCATTCATTAGTTGCTAAGTCAGCCAACGGGTTGCAAGCATTGCCGAGTGAGTTGGAGGTTCAGTGCGATAGATATGGGATGAGAATAAACATTAATAAAGCAAAGGTTATGCGTTTTTTCTGAAAGGAAAAGGCAAAGTTATAAATTGAAGAAGGCGGGTAAAAACTGTAGCAAGTGGAACAGTTGACGTGGCTCGGAAGTGTTTTAGAACAAAATAGTCAAAGTAGTGGGGACGTAAGGAGAGTTGCACCAGGCAAAAAACCTTTCACGAGGATGAGGGAACTGATGATAGGGACGTTGGGTAAGGATGTTAAGTAAAGGCTTGTCAAAACTTTGATATGGAGTGTAGGTATGTGCGGCGCGGAAACATGGCCTTTGAAATAGGAGGATAGATGTACATTGGAGACTTTTGAAACGTGGGTGTGGAGAAGAATGAAGAGGGTGAAATGGACTAAAACTATAACAAACGAGGAAGTGCTAGGTATGGTGGGCGAGGAGAGAGGTTTGTTGGGAGGCATCCTAAGGAGACATGAAAAATGGATGAAGAGTGTACTGATTGCCAGTGGGATGTTGAAGACTGTGGTAGAGGGGAGACCGATAGATTACTTGGAATATACATGAGTAGAATAGCGATGTTGGATGTGATGAAGGAAGGGAGGAAGTATACAGAGATGAAGAGGGGTTTGTTGCAGAGTTGGATGTTGAGTTGCGTTTTGTTAGGAGAGACAAGATATTTATTTGATAGTTGGGTCCATCTAAAACCTACCTTAACTATTTGAGTACCTAATAACTACTGTTAGTAACTACTCAACTGACCACACTATAAAGACAAAAAAGGAAACTCATTAAAATGGGCACGAGGTCATATCAAATTCAAGGTCGTCACCAATTATCAGGTAGCAAACTACTCCTGCAGGACATAAAATACATAAATGCATTAGGTTAACAAGTTTATTACCAATTAAACCACCACCCGACCCAGGGGCGCGTCTTGGGAGGCCGTTGGGACGCCAGCCATGAAGTGAGAGAGTTTTATTTATATTAATGATAATAATTACGATGCATATTTAAGTGTGCATATACATGCAAGTGTATGTATGCGAGTGTGTTCACGTATGCACGTACGAGGGTCATCCGGAAAGTAGTACCCGTTCGTGCCGCATGAAGTGCTGACGACGCGAGTAGCCGCTGGACGAGGTCAGATAGCTTCAGTGGCTTGTCTGCCTTCTCTGAGCCAAGTTGCGTGACGCTAGCATTGCCTGTGTTGTTTCTATGATTGTTTACAATGTTTTAAAAAATTGAGAACGCCGCCAGTTGTGAAGTGAGGGCAGTGATTAAATTCCTCAATGCAAGAAACGTTCGCCCATGTGATATTCATCGCCAATTAAAGGAGGTGTATGGAGACAATGTAATGGACGAGTCGTCTGTTCGGCGGTGGTGTCGCAACTTCAACATGGGGAGGGGGAACACACACGACGATGAGCGTTCGGGGAGACCGTCTGTCATTACAGACCAACTGGTGAGCTCAGTTGACGAATTCGTGAGGAACGATCGGCGCGTCACAATTGATGACATCTGTGAGCATTTTCCCAATGTTTCTCGAACAATTGTTCATGAAATTGTTAAACACCATCTGCATTATGCAAAAATTTGTGCAAGATGGGTCCCTCGCATGCTTACAGATGAGCACAAAACCAAGCGTATGGCTGCAGCACTGACGTTTTTGGGACGTTATTCTGATGAAGGAGACTCTTTCTTGACTC
Organism: Hetaerina titia; assembly: GCA_037158775.1. NCBI lineage: Eukaryota > Metazoa > Arthropoda > Insecta > Odonata > Calopterygidae > Hetaerina > Hetaerina titia. The sequence goes on from CM073779.1 coordinate 84,444,973, forward strand.
GCATAATTACTGGTGACAAAACATGGGTTTGTTATGCATCACCTGAGAGTAAACGACAATCAATGGAGTGGCATCATGCTCATTCACCAAACAAACCAAAAAAATTCAAGACAGTTCTGTCCACCAGGAAACTCATGGCAACCATTTTCTGGGATCGACGAGGTGTATTGCTTATTGATTTTATGGCCCGTGGAGACACTATTAATGCCAATGCGTATTGTGAAACATTAAAGAAATTACGGCGGGCAATACAAAATCGGCGGCGAGGTCTATTGTCTACTGGTGTCATTCTCGTTCATGACAATGCCAGGCCTCATGCAGCTGGGATAACACAAAAACTTTTGCAGCAATTCAAATGGGAAACTTTCGACCATCCACCGTATAGCCCGGACTTGGCCCCTTCAGATTTTCATCTCTTTACAAAGCTTAAAGACTTTTTGGCAGGAAAAAGATTTGACAGCGATGAAGAACTTAAAGAAGGAGTGACCCTGTATCTCAATGAGCTGGTGGCGAAGGACTATACAGCAGGAATACAGAAACTTGTCACACGTTATGACAAATGCCTTAATTTGCTTGGAGATTATGTTGAGAAGTAGTTTAAAGTATCCTCTTTCAAATAAAATTTTTTATGTTTGTTAATATTTACTTTTGTGTCTTTATTTCACGAACGGGTACTACTTTCCGGATGACCCTCGTATATAATACTTCTGCTGACGAAGGGGCTACCTCCAGGCCTCGAAACATTCGCGAGTTGCAGGTTTATCTTTCTTCTCATCTTTCATACAAACTACTTTTTAATGCATTACTTCAACAAATCATTGTCAGAAACATAATGAGATTTCTTGATAGTAGGAAAATACTAAGCCACAACCAGCAATGATTTTGGAAGAGCAGATCTTGCGAAATATATTTAGGCCTTTTCATTCAGGATATACTTAGATCGGGAGTAAACAACATTCAAGCCGATGCAGTATTCCTATATTTCAAAAAAACCCTTTGATAAAGTCCCACACAATAAGTTGTTACACAAACTATGGGATCAATGAGAAAATTATTAATTGGATTAGACTTCTTGTCAAATCGCAAGCAAATAGTAGTCATCGATGGATTGTGCTCAAAGGAAGGAGACGTAACTTCGGGCGTCCCCCAGGGAAGTGTAATAGGGCCTCTTCTGTTCTTAATATACATTAATGACTTAAGCGCACACGTTAGTAGTAATCTCAGGTTATTTGCTGATGCACGGTGGTATACAGGGAAATAATGAGCCAACTAGATCGCGAGCTACTCTCTAGAGACTTAGACACAATCTCGAATTGGTGTAAGAAATGGTGATTAATGCTTAACATGGACAAAGGCGCAGTTTTGAAATTTTGGAACAAAGGAAGTGGCGAACAGGACATAAACTACGAAATAGAGGGTTCAGTGCTAACTACGGCAAACAAGTGAAATAATTGGGGGTATTTCTAACACCACGCCTTTCATGGGGAGCACATATCAGGGCAATATGCGGATCCGCTTTTAAGAAACTGGGCTTCATTAAACGGGTGGTGGGGAAATGTAATGAGAAAGTTAAAGTCAGGTGTTATTTTGCTCTAGTTAGACCACATTTGGAATATGCCGCAAGTATTTGGGATCCTTGGGAGAAAATCTGGCAAAAAGAATTAGATAAAGTCCAGAGAAAATAGGCCAGATTCGTTAAACATATTTATTAAAGGAAAAAAAGTGTAACAGGTCTCTTAGGGGATTTAGGCTGGGAGTCCCTTGAAATACGAAGAGAACAAGCGAGACTTAGACTTTTAGAGAGATTCAGAACCAGCGAATTTAACGATGACACTAAAGAGATTATAATGGCCCCACACTACTTGGGTAGATCAGACCACAAAGATAAAACAAGGGAGAAGGATACCAATACAGATAGATTCAAATACTCATTCTTTCCCAGAACAATCAGAAATCATAATAGTAAGAAGCCGAAGTCCATTTAGAAATATTAAAAACATTTAAGTTGCAAGTCGGAGCAAAATTAAAAATTCAAAGACTGTGCATGTGTATGTTTGTTGGTAGTTTGTGGGTTTGCATGTGTGTGAAAGGGTTCTTGCATGAATGTTTACCATGTTTGGATTGTGGACTAAAAGTTTGTGGCTTCTCCATGCGGTTTTATTTTCTTTCTAAATTACGGGTGGTGCTCTAACACCCCCAGCCATACGACCTTGCGGTGGCTTGCGAGGCATTGAGTAAATGTAGATGTAGATGGACCCTCTCTTCATTCCTGGTCATCTATCACGAGATGGCTCTACCGTCAATCAACATTCAAAGCTACGATGAATGTTACTATTTATTTTGCGCGCCTATCATTTAAATGACTATGCACAAGCATACTATCCTTAACTCCCACGATTGGCGTGAAGCACTATACAGTTCAAGGGGATGATTTTCATGTCTTTTTAGTAATTAAGGCCGTACCTGATCTAATTCCCTCCTTTTGCTATATCATATTACGTGTTAGTGAAAATAAAGCAATAACTGGAACTACGCTGGAAATGAGCCGAACTAAGTACGCTACCTGAGGATTCAGGTGACACTGTGGAAAAAACATCACTAAACCATCACATAGAAATGGCTAATAAAAAAAATAATATTTATTTAGCCCTAGGTTTCGCTCATTACAGCTTCATCAGGCATGATGATTAAAGTATACTGTTCCATAATACCGTAATTTTATTTATTACATATATAGATGATGTAATAAGCAAAACTTAAGTCGGTACATATTTTTAATTCGTTGGCATTGCCCATTTTTATGTGATTAATTCGCGAAGTACACAATGTTTATTCCTATTCCTATATCTTCACTCTGACAAATCTGACAGGGTATTAAAAAACTGGAAAACATTTAAGGAACTGTAATCCAAGGAATTAAATATCAAGGGTTTAACGCTACGAAATTCCACAGTCCCAATTTCACTGAATAAAAACAACAAATTGGCAAGCGATTATAATGTTACTATGGATATTAAAACGATAGCTCTGAACTACTATCACTAAACATAGCGTCAATGACACATCCCCAATGGAACATTCAATACACAAGTAGCTCAACTGTAAGAACCATGAAACAAACACATAGATAATAGCTTGCACAAACCATGGCGTGTACTTACCGTGCAGACCCCTTGCGTGACACTCAGCGCGTAATGGGACGCAGTGAACCATGCTGCAGGCACGAGAAGTGTGGCTGCGCTGGCCCCAAGAAGTGCCCCTTCGATTACCCGTTTCGGGCCCAAACGAGGCACTAAAAAGGCTCCAATCAGGGGACCCACCAACGAGCCCCAAATGAATGCTTCGTACAGGTTGAGTTCCCAACGCCTGTCTTCCGTCAGAGGAACCTGGAAAGAAACAGATCGGAGGAGCCAATTTTAGAAATGTTTTTAATCAATCCTATTTATTTCTATGACGTCTGTGAGTGAAGTCCACAGTAAATAGCATCAACTATAGTCAATGAAGAAACTTGGCATCTACTTCGCTATAGTCGTGAGAAAAGAAGTTCAAAAGCAGCAGAGAAAAGAAGATTGCAAGCGACGCAAATATGACTGAGGAATGATGAAAAAAATTACAAGAACTATTCAACAAAGAGCTATCATAACTTCGAAGTAACACTGCATTGAAATGTTTTTCCTGAATAAATTGTCAGCCGAAGGAAATGTAATGCTTCAGGGAGCTATGGAGAGTTTATTCTAGCTTATTGCAGAGCTAGATGATCAATTTAAGTGTTAAGGTGGGAGACTATAGAGTAGGTAGAAGATTGCTTAAAATCTTTAAAGAGCAGAGACAATCAACTTTAAAGGAAGGTGTACCCCGGAGCCCCACTCATTGCTCAGCAGATGTGAACTTTCACACCGCTGTCACCATTGTGAGATAATATTGACGAATAACGATTACGACAGTATTAGAAATATCGGATCTTCCATATGGTGCCACCAAAACGCTGGTAACAGACACGTTTCACATGAGGCGTGCTTGTTTGCGATGGGTTCCATGAAACTATCTGCGAAATCGCGATTCTCCCGCAAAAATCAATGAGAAATGTGTTTATCTGTCCTATACTCCGGACCTGGTCCAATAGGATTTTCCACAGTTTCCCAATGAGGAGAAACGCCTTCACGGAAAGCGTTCTTAATCATCCCAAGCAAGCATAGGGCACCTGAACACGCTTCAACTTTTGTCGGATCGCCGACGCAAAGCTAAATCCCAGAAATTAAACGTGTACCACATATTAATACATATTTAGCTAACAATAATACTAATATAATCACATGATTGCGCAATAAATTATGACAATTTAAAAATATATATCACTCTATTCAACTGCTCGAGCAACTTTAAAGTTGGCTCTTTGCAGAAGGGAAAGGCACAAAAGAGAAAGCCAAAGAAAAGGCTAGGTGCTCATAAGGCTTACGGTGGTTTCTTAGACACCGTAGCTGAACGGTTACCATAGTGAAATAATTACGGGAGTGATCGATTATGAATTACGATAAGTACGTGTTGGAAGGTGGCAGGGAAAGGTTTTATGAAGAAATGAAGAGACATGGACAAGATTGACAAGACAAGATAACAGGATTGACTTGGAAATCTGCTTCAAAACAATTCTCTGGAGACAATTCTACGGGGGAGATTGTGAATTACGAACATTTTGAAAAAGCTGTCCTAATGAAAACGTTAAATCATATAGACTCACGGAGTCGTCATAGCTCAAGAAATTTAAGAGAGCATGTCCTAAAATAGTCTCTATCATATTTTAAGGCTTGTCCACATTCTCTTAACAGGTCATCAGAATGGTTGGACGATGTGGCCGACCATGGAGGCTGGGCACACGCTGATACTAGTCTTCGATGGGACTCGAATAAAACGGTCGTTCTGATGCACTATACACTCCTCCTTTTTCCGTATGTTATCAGTCACAAATAAAAACTACACTATAGCTTTACATTGAAGATACAAGGCACTTGGAGTACTGACAATTTACGAGTTTATATTGCTCACTGTGCCACAGTTCACTGACTGAAAAAAACAAGGATATATTTTTTTTAATTTATTGAAAAATGCAGCGTGGGTGGTAAAAGTTAGGTTTATGGCTTCCACACTGCTTTGTTTGATAGATGGTTGTGCTGCTTTTCATGGAGAAGCAGCTCACTGATTTTCTCTTTTTATTTTATTTAATTAGATAAGATGACGTGACGGAGCTTTCTAAGTGTAAAATTTTTCGAAATTGATCGTGTCCCCCATACGTATCTCCGGTCGGCGACTACACTAGGGTGTAGTACAATAGTCAAGCTTGTAAATTAATTTATGGCCAGAGCTTGGAATTACCGGTCACTCCGGAAATCTGGGAGGCCAACGGACACAGAGGCAATAATTTATAGAACGAGCTCAGATATCACAGATGCAAGTGGACCGAAATGAAATGGAGCGAAGAAGGTTAGAGTACCTACGGGCTCATTCGCACTCGCTCCCTGAATGGAAGTAGATACGACAATATGGTAAACTGCTGCGATGAGTGTGAAGACTTCTGGCAAAACCAATTGTAGGATCGTTATGGTAAATACAGAAAAGAATCACACAGATACCGTAGTTGTAAATGTACATGCCCTCATCGGACTACGATGATGACAAGATGGAGGAGTTGTACGACGTTATCGCCAAAGTAACACAAAATATAATGGGAAAAGGAAATCTAATCATGCTTGAAGAATATAATGTAATCGTTGGAGAACGACAAAATGGAAAAAAACTTGGATAAAGATAGAAAAAAGGATATATGACAAAAAAGAAAAATTAATACGGATAAAAGTTTTTGGAATTCTGTAAAAGATAGAAGTCAGTAGTAGTTAAAACACTCTGAACGACTCACGTAGACGATAAAGCCGGAAGATGCCTAGAGATTTAAAAAAAAATGCCAAATAAACTACACACTCGTGAAGTATGAATTTGAAAATCAAATAAATTACTCCAAAAGCTACCCGTGGGCAGATATCGAGAGCGAACGAGATTTGGTGCTAATAAAGCGCTATGTGAAATTCAAGAATCCAAAGAAGAGAATGAAGAGACGATTGGGGTTAGACAAACTAAAGGAAACAAACCCACGTTCGGATTTCCAGCACAAGTTAGGAAAGGGAATGAAAAATATGAAAACAAAATAAATTGAAGAAAGATTGCAAGAAGTGAAGACTGAGCTTTTAATATTCACCATTAAAACTCTATACAATCGGCAACCTGTGAAAAAGAAACCATGGATGAATGGTGAAATTCTGGATAAAAAAAAACTAAAAGAGCGAGTAAAATACAATGTTTCAAGGACTAAAGAAGAATGTACGAGTATGCTACCGAAAGTCGAAAAAAGAATTCAGCAAAAAAGTTCGAATATCGAGGGAAGAATGGATGAAGAACCTGAGCGAAGAAGTGCGGCCGGATGTCGGCGATTATGAGAAAGTAAACTATAGCCTTTGCTTTGAAACTGACGCTGTAGTAAAGGAATTAAACTGTAAAAAAGACATCGGGGATCGGTCACAATCCCTTATAACTAATTTAAATTAAGGAAATAGGAAACTGACACGTACATATGTAACTTAAAATATGATATTTATTTAAGAGGAGAAATACCGATGGACATAATGAAGAATATAATCGTCTCTGTACCAAAAAAACACAAGCCAGGCCAATGTAAAATCTGGAGGACAATCATTACGACGACCCATACAACGAAGCTTCTGGCAAGAACAAAATACCGACAAATTGAGATGAAAACAGTAGAATATTTGTCGGGTCGCAGTGACATGATACAGATATTTTAAGATATTCGCGCGTCCCCAGGCGAAGGGTACACAAGACCAAGACATTCATCGGGAAACCCATTCAAGACCATTTTAACTTCCGCTTTTTCCAAATCACTAAATGCGGCACCGACTTAATCAAAGGGCGAGGCCGTAGGGCTCAGGTGAGTGCTCTCTAAACTAAAATCCGAATTGTTGCATGCCTCCACTTTTCCTCCATTGCACATAGAAGGTACGCCCACTTTTGAGTCTTTAGAAAGAGTCTCAGTGACTGCCGATGGATCAAGGAAAGGTATCGCGGAATTCTTCTCTTTATAGAGATTGCGTGCAGGAAACATGTCATGCCGCTTTGAAATGTTCTGATTCGGGCTCTTACCCCTAATTTTCCTTTGAGCCCCGCATTTGTAGTCATCAGGTACTCTGCTAATGTCTCGTGACAAGGAGAGAGAATATCGATCTCTTTCAAAGTCACAGTGCTTTATAAATAACGTTTTTCCTCATTTGACAAGAAAGGTATAGCTATTCCGTAGAGAAAATTGCAATTCCGGGAAAATGTCCATCACACCGATGCATTCGCGGCACATTCCTCGGTGGGAGAAATCTTTCTCTCCGATGCCAATAACCACTTTTCCCCTCCCGAGAAACCGTAATGGCTCTCCTGTATTTATTAGTATCTAGAAGGTAATCCCCGAAAGGCATCCCACCGACAGGGCCCCCAAATTGGACCTCACTGCGCGCGCTTGTATCCCAGCGCCTGCTCTAACACCCTCCATTGCTACTGCAGCATCCCACGACTTCAAAGGCGGAGGGCGGGCAACGCCGATGCTCCTTCCTTCCTCGTCAGCGGCCAAGAACATTACCACCTCTTCGGCATCTCCTCGTCTCCCGGAAAGGAAGCCGAGGGCGTTCTGCTCTCAAGCACTCCCCCTTTCACCCCACATCCAACGACGCAGATCACTATCTGTACGCCTCTACCGAGTGCCGTAACTCGATGGAGTGGAGCCGCCGGCGTCACCATCCGAAGCAGCGATAACCCGCAAGAATGGAAGCACCCCTTCGATTGTTCCGGAGTTCTGCTTCGACGCGGCCTCACCTTTGCCTTCGCGGCCGCTCTCCACGCCGACTTCTCGCGGTCCCGCGCCGAGAGGAATCGCTCCCCTCCGCCTCGAGGAGAGCCTCCATGTCGGTGGCGACTCGGAGGGCGCCCCTCTCACCCAAACCAGAACGTTTCCATCGAGTGCCTCCACGCAGGCGTCTCCCCCAGCAGCCTCCCTCGATCCAGGAGGGCCACGAACGCCGAGCGAGGGCCGCCGCAATGGTTGTGATTTCTTCCCCGGGATACCACGTCTTCCTGCAGAATCGCGCCTTTTCCCTCTCACTCGCCTCTTGAAACGCCGCCCCAATATCTTCCGTGCTTTTCTTGTCATCATTTCGACAACACTATCTAATCGGTAGATCCAGTCTTCCACATCGCCGTAATTCTCCGGCATCCTCATGGTTGCCGCAGCCGAACCGCACTCGAAATTCCCGGATCAAAGCAAAATCCTACTGGCTGCGCCAATGAAGCGGAAGGAGTGGTAAAGACGGCCGGCTCCTTTCCGAGAGATCAAACTTCTGGTTCATTTTGATATTTACTCTATGACAAAGGTTTTTCGGAGAGACCAGCTGCCTCTAGGAAGTCTAAACATTGCCCCTTCCTACTTGAAGGGCGTTTTCAAGGGCCTAGGTGAAAGCACGCTAGGAGATCGACTCCAGCCGCTCACTCTCCCGGCACGCACAAAATTCATCAGCTCCAAAGAGCACTTTACACCCTGATAAAAAACAATGATTTTATTTCCCGTCTCCATCCAATATGCACTTCCGTCTCTTTCAAACTTCCAAGAAATTTGAGCGAGATACTGAATTCAACACCGTCTTCGCTTCTCCCCCACCCCCTCGAATTCGCCACCCCGAAGCCACGTAAGTTGCGGATACTGTCCTCTTTTCCGCTCTATAGTTTCCTCTTCAAGACAAACCTCAACGGTCGCTAGCACTTTGAAATACACAACACACCGCCGATCTTGTAACTCCTACTCTCTTTTTAAGGTGGCGAATGCACCGTAACCCTCTCCATCCATGTCAACAACCGCCGCTGCTCCACAAAATACCCGACATTCCTCAATTATCCCATTCCTATATAATACACCTTATCACAATCAATTCTTTGGTGACTCCTTCACCATCACTATAATAGAAGCCCTCCAGAATAATCCGGCAACATTGAGGCTAGAACTCGGGAGTTTGCGTTGAAATATTTCGATGAAAACGGCCTTTGATTCTCCCCGGCTAAACCAATCACACTGAAAACCAACAGCCTCCACTCCCTTCCCCTAATCCTCATTCATGCCTACTTCCCATCCTAAACTTACTCCCTCTCACCTCCATCCAACCAACATTTTTTTGATTCTTTCAACGAGGAAATACAGAAATATATCGAGTGTTATATTTCCTTTCTGCCAATAGCTTTAATTCTGATTATAATAGCAGTCATTTGCTGTTCCCTTCTGACGTTTCCTCTAAACATTTATTATTACATCCATGTATGTACACATATATATATATCCATATATATGTTCGTATGTTTACTACACACGTGTCATTTCATGCTCCCTTCCGACGTTTTAACTAAACTTTTATTATTCTATACATGTATGTATATAATTATATCATTATGCACATATACAGGGTTTGTCTGAAAAGTAATAGGACTGAGTCAATTAAAAAAATGTAATGAGTAAATCGTTACAATTCTTTAAAAAATTTCAAAATAGGCTCCTTCTGCGTCGATACAGCGCTGCCAGCGTGATTTCCAATCATTGAAGGCGTCACATAGGCATTCTCTGGAATAGTTTTTAGAACCGCGGTGCAAGCTTCTTGGATCCCCTCTTTCATCTCATAATGCTTTCCTTTCGTCGGTCTTTTCAGGCAAGAAATCAAAAAGAAGTCAGGAAAGCCAAATCTGGGCTGTAGGGCGGCTGGGGAAGCATTGGGATGCCTGGCTGGGTCAGGTAGCTGGTCACAAGAAAGGAGGTGTGGGCCGGGGCATTGTTGTGGTGCAACTTCCAGTTGGCTGCGATGTCTTTTCGGACCCGATTGACCCTTCGTTTGAGTCTTTTGAGCACTTTCACGTAAAACTTGGAGTTGACGGTTTGTCCAGGAGGAACAATTTCATGGTGGACGATGCCTATGATGTCAAAAATACAATGAGCATCGTTTTCACTTTGGATTTGCTCATCTTTGCCTTTTTTTGGGCAAAGAGACGCCGTCGTGTGCCACTCGGAAGATTGGCTCTTTGTCTCGGGATCATACTCAAAGATCCAGGACTCGTTACCTGTAATTACACTATCCAAAAATTGGGGGTCACATTCAGGACCCGCGGACGGGGAAGAGGGATTACATGAGGCATTCCCATCCCAAAACATGTCTCCCACCACAACACCCCCTTCAACCACTGTTACAATGTTTCCGTTCTAGCATCCCTTTCCCCATCCGATAACTCTATAAAATTAAAAACAATGGAATTGGCATTTATATGGCTGTGTAGAGCCTAACATCCGGGTCTCAATGTCGTTCACTAAATGGGTGGGGGGGGGCTGGGGTGGATGTAGGTGGATTTGTTTCTTGCGAGTTGGCGGGACAATTTATTCATCCACATACATTTTGTCATCCTTGTCCTGGGTTTTGACTTGTCGAGCCCTTATGATGATTTTGTGAGTTGATACCTTGATCATGGGTGTGGTATCTGTGGATGAATTGTTAGTTTTCTGTGTCGCTTGTTACTATTTCCGTATCCTCCTTATTCCATCTCCGCTCCTCTCTGGCATTCCTTTCCCCCTCCATAACCTCCTCCTTCACCCCTCCCCCACCACCTGTTCTCCGCTCCGCTTCATCACCCTCCACATACCCCTCCTTCACCCCTCCCCCACTACCTGTTTTTCCCCTCTCCCTCGTCCCCTACTCTCTCTGGACCACGTACCCTTTTCCTCAGTCGTATCTTATCTTCCGAAGAAGACGGAGTCCGAGTCCGTCGAAATTATCAAGATATTACTGTGAGTGTACTTTTTATGTGTTCTCGTGCTGTGTGTTACTGTCTAAGTTTTTTATTCAACACTTCCGTGTTACTTCGAAGAAATCATCTATAATTATATTTGTGTATATATATATATATATATATATATATATATACATATATACATATCATTAGGTAATCTACCGGTTAAGATAGGTTTTTGGATGGACACAACTATCAAATAAATATTTTGTGACTCCAAACAAAACAATCCAGTAACCTACTTTGCATCAGGTCCCTCTTCATCTCTGTGTACTTCATTCCTCCATTCATCCCATCTAGCATCCGTCTCCTGTTCCTGCCCTTACCTCGTTTGCCTAACATTCTCGCCTCTATTACCTTCTTCAACACCCCACTGCCTTCTTCAACTCCCTCCTCCTTGAGAAAGCCTCCTTGCCTAGCGTAATTCTTCTCCTTACGCTCCTACTACTTTGAGCGTGTTGGTCCAAAACACTTCCCAGATGCGTAAACTGTTCTACCTGCTCTATTTTTTCCCCTCCTATTTTAATGTTTAGTTTAGCCTTTTTCTTTCTGGAAAATCGCATAACCTTTGTTTTATTAATATTGATTCTCATCCCATATTTATCGCACTGAACGTCCAATTCACTCAGAAATGCTTGCAACCCCTTGGCTGACTGAGCATCTAATGCTTGGTCATCAGTAAACCTAACCAATTTTACAAATTTCCCTCCGACTTTCATTCCTACCTCCAGTTCTTCCCATGCCTCTTTAACCATTTCCTCCACATATACGTTGAACAGCACCGGTGATCACGGGCAACATGGCCTTACACCTCTTCCTAACACTGCCCCCATCCGGATTCTTCGTTCCTCACTCGCACCTGAGCAGTCTGAGACATGTACAGGTTACGGATCAGTCTCCTGTCCGTCCAGTCCGTTCCTATTTTCTGCAATACATGTAGTAGTTTTTCCCAATTCACTCTATCAGACGCTTTTTAGAAATCCACGGAACAGGCAAATACGTCCTCATTGTATTCTATATATCTCCTGTTAAGTGATCTCATTACAGCAATGGCATCACCCGTACCTCTCCCCTTCCTAAACCCAAACTGATCATCCCCTATTATTATTTATTATAGCAATTATTTGCCTTACTCTCTGTCCTTTTGTTGATGATCCTGAGAATGACTTTAGCTGCGTGGGATATCAAACTTCTTGTTCTGTCACAATTTCACACGTCTTCGAGTTTAGTACTGCGTGAACTCTGCCATCACCTACCAAACCGACCTTCGGGTTGAATACTGAGCTTATGGTTCACATATATAACCATAAACACAGTAATCAACTCGAAGGTCAGTTTCTTTCGCTGTGCCCGAAATGGTTTCCCAGGAAGATCTGATACCCGAAAGATCTCACAGCTAGGGTCGAGCTGCAGGTGCCCATAGGACCTTGTCCGGGAATCGAACTCGGGACCTTCTGGCCAGTAGTCCAACGCCCTACCTGATCTGATTCTGATAACGACGGCGGTGCCGTCGAAACGTCAACATCTACTGTAAGTAAGTGTCCTTCTTTTATGTTTCTGTGTCTGGAATATTTATTATCCGAGTGTTTGTGTGTTTGTGCGTCGCCGGAGAGCGTCATATATATATATATATATATATATATATATATATATATATATATATATATATATATATATATATATATATATATATATATATATATATATATATATATATATATATATATATATATATGTGTGTATGTGTGTGTGTGTGTGTGTGTGTGTTTGTGTGTGTGTCTATATGCATACATATATATATATATATATATATATATATATATATATATATATATATATATATATATATATATAAACACAGTAATCAACCCGAAGGTCGGTTTAGTAGGTGATGTAGAGCTCACCCGTGTACCAAGCCCAACGGCGTGTGAATATTCACACATCAAGGTAGGGGGGCCAGTTCCTTTCCCTGTGCCGGTTATGGTTTCCCAGGAAGATCTGGTACCCGAAAAATCAACTAGCTTGGGTGGAGCTGCAGGTGCCCAAAGTGCCTTGCCCGGGAATCGAACCCGGGACCCTCCGGTCAGTTGTTCAACGCTCTACCCGCTAGACCACCGCGACCCGCATATATATATATATATATATATATATATATATATATATATATATATATATATATATATATATATATATAAAGCTCACTAAATAGTCACAGCAAACACAGAAACCAAAACATATAAAAGAGGGACTCGCTGGTTCTCGAATTTTCGGTGGTGCAACCACCTTTCTGAAGAGGAATTAGGAACAGAACTGAGGCAGAGGAGAGCCCGAAAGCAGTGCTAGGAAGGAGAAGGGGGAAAATGGGGGAAAAAAGAGGGGGAAAAGAGGGGAAAAGAAAGGAAAAGGGGGGGAAAGGGGGGGAAATGGGGGGGGAAAAGGGGGGGAAAAGGGGGGGGAAAGGCATTCGAGGTGAGGGGTTTGGAGGGGTAGTGTATGGCGCGGGAATTTTAAAAAAAGGTGGGGATGATATGGAAGTTGTTGGGGCGGAGGGGGATGAAATTATATGCATAAAGGGGGAAATTAATGTCTAATATTAATACCTGGGCGATTCCAGGCATCCAAGAGCCAGATGAAAGCTAGCTCTAATGTTTTGAGTTTCAGTGGAGGGTCTGAGTGTGGGAGGGATGCTACGACGGATACTTTAAAACATTGGTCAAAGGCAGTGTTGTGTTCGGAGGCATGTTTGGGGATTGGGAGCATACCAATAAGGGAGGAATTGTTGCATGAGGCTCGATGATTATTGATTCTAATATTAAGGGGTGTGGTAGACTGTCCAATGTAAAAGGCAGGGCAAAGTTGGCACTTGAGTAGGTAGACAGCATTGCTGGAGGTACACGAGGAGTAGGGAATGGGTGGAGAGTTAAAGAGCGGGTGGGAGAGGGATGGGATACTGGTTAGGAAAATAGGACATGTTTTGCATCTAGGTTTATTGCAGGGTCTGGGAGTGATTTTGGAACGGGGCGAGGATTTAAGAAGTGGATTGGTAGATTTTAGAAGATCTGATAGATTGGCGGGGCGTTTGAAAGTGACAGAGGGGCATTTGGGGAAAAGGTTGGTGGTGGAATTGTGGTTTTTGAGGATAGGATAGAGGTCCTTTAGGATAGAACGCAGAGATTCTAGGCCAGGAAGAAACGTGGTGCAAATTGAAAGAGGATGGTTTTTCACGGTGGTGGAAGGTCTGGGAGTGTAAGTATGTCTACGGATCCGTTTATTCAGGAGGGATTCAGGATAACCTCGTTTGAGGAGGGAATGGTGTAAATTTATGAGGAAATTGTCCAGGGAGTCAGGGTCATTGCAAATTCTGTGTCCCCTTATGGAAAGGGAATAAGGAATGGAACGTTTGGTGTGGTATGGGTGACAGCTGTTGAAATGTAAGTACTGTTGTTTATTTGTGGGTTTTATATGCACGGATGTGTGAAATTTATGGTCTATAAATGATATGTTTACGTCTAGGAAGGTGATTTGGAAGGAGGAAACTGTAGACGTGAAGGAGATAGAGGACGAAGCATTAAGGTTGGAAATGAAAGTTTTCAGGGAATCAGGACCATGTGGCCAGAGAAGGAAAATATCATCAATATATCTGAGCCACAATAGCGGTTTCAGGAGTTGTTGTGACAGGAATTTATTCTCCGCGAGAATAAATCGCCGTGTGTTTTGGTTTCTGTGTTTGCTGTGACTATTTAGTGAGTTTCATTGTGCACGTTCGTGGCTTTTCCGGGAAAGTGAATATATATATATATATATATATATATATATATATATATATATATATATATATATATATAGTCACTTTCTTGGAAAATCCACGAACGTGAACAATAAAATTCACTAAATAGTCATAGCAAACACAGACTCTAAAACATATAAAAGAGGGACTCACTAGTTCTCGAATTTTCGGTGGTGCAACCACCTTTCTCAAGAGGAATTAGGAACAGCACTCTGTTCTAAGTTCTGTTCCTAATTCCTCTTGAGAAAGGTGGTTGCACCACCGAAAATTCGAGAACTAGTCAGTCCCTCTTTTATATGTTTTAGTTTCTGTGTTTGCTATGACTATTTATATTATATATATATATATAATTTTTTTATCCCTTTCATGGACTGCAACCTTAACGGGGTGGAAGGGATTGTCATTTCCGATGACCCTTACAGCTGTGCTGGCGGGAGTAATAATAATTGCTCATGGTAAGGTCACCCATCCCAGATAGGTCGACGGTTAGGAACCAGACGAAAGGTAGTCCACGCAGCGTCTGTTCCTCAGTGAGGCGGCTGCAATGGCGTCTGACCCCAGTGGGGCGGCCATTAAGTAATGGTGTCACGTTAAAAACACTATTGAGGAAGGCAACGGGAAACCACCTCAATTATGATTCCCAAGAATATAATGATGGGCACTATAGATAATATGAGTCCTGGCAACTACGAGACTCGGCCCAAGAGGCCGTGTGTCGTGCCCGGCAGCGGGAGAGGCAAGGCTTCCGCGGTCGTCATCCCACGAAACCCTTGCAGGGAAGAAATAACTTCAGCAGGACAGAAGACTCAGAAGAAGGCGAAAGTAGTTAGAATAGGAACCTGGAACGTCAGGACAATGTTGATGACAGGCAAATTAGAGAACATTAAGCGAGAGATGGAAAGATGTAATATAGATGTTATAGGTCTATGCGAGGTGAGATGGAAGAATAGCGGGGATTACTGGAGTGATAATTATAGAATAATATACAGCGGGGGGCGAGACCTACGAGAGGTTGCCGTAATATTAAATAAAGTGTAAGACGAAGCTTAGCCAACATAGAGAAACAACGGATAGAATATTACTCGTAGAGATGAAAGCAGAACTGATGAACTTGGTCATTGTTCAAGTATACATGCCACCGAGCAACCACAAGGAAGAAGAAGTCGATAGCATGTACGATGAGTTATGAGGATATAGTCGCGTGTGTATCCAAACCCGCAAAATACACTATTAGCATTTAGTAACGGGAAAGGATAAGGATACCATGGGTCACGGATGAGATGATTGCAAAGATGGATGAAAGAAGAAGATGAAAGAATGCAAACACAGAATTAGGTCAAATGAAGTACAAAAGGTTAAACAATAAATTGAGACGGGCCACAAATATAGCAAATGATGCTTGGTGGAAAATGCAATGCGAGGATATGGAAAGTTTACAAAGGAAGGGTGGAATTGGTGCGCTATACGACAAGGTTATGGTTATTATCGGGAAGTAAGAAGGGAAGATCTGTGCTAAAAGTTACTCACGTATGATTTTAGAGACAATTATGCAGTAATTAAGTAGGCTACCTCAAACTAGTTTATCCCAGTTTTCATATTATAGTTTAGGGGCGACATTGTTGATAAAAAAATTGTGATTAAAAAAACATGAAAATACTACGGTGAGGATGATAGTCAATGATTATTTAACTCGGGGATGGACACAAAAAATGTTAGTTTGATAAATCAAAGTAAAGTTGAAAAAAGGCATTTTTTAAGCCCATATTACTATGTTCTGAGACTTTTTTCTATTTTTAGTGTAAAACACTGTTTCCTCAACATTGCTGAAAATTGTTCAGTCAATCGTGAAGATTTTTTTCTGAAACAAAACTTCCAGGGGAAACATTTTGTGCAGTCACCTGAGTGATTTCACAAATGATGCAATCAACTTGGCAAGAGTATTCCACTTTCCCTGCTCCAAGATTGATGCACTGCTCGAGCCGAGTGACACCACGAAAGCAACGCGTGTGCCAATTGCATTCCGAGCAAAAACAAGCACGCCGCGTAAATGAAAAACACATAACTGCCCTCGATGGAAATGCTCTACTTGGCGGGGGAGTGGCGTGGCGGGGCGGGGCGTGGGGTGGCGGCGGGGGAGGGGCGCGGCGGGGCGGGGCACGGGGTGGCGGCGTGGGGCACTCGCCAGCACAAACATACCCGAATCACTGGATAATAATGTCTTCCCTCCTCCTCGCTGCCCTCCTCGGCGGGGTCGCTCCCGTCACCGCTCCCATGATGCTCTAGCGAATCGACTTTCGCCTCATCCGAGACATCGTAGTCCTTGCAGAAGCGTGTCACGAAGCCAGCCTTTGAGACGTAGTCCGTGTAATCGGCGGCGGAGAACTTGATCACGGCTGCCGTGATCTGGTACTGTATGAGGCCGGCGAGCGCGAACGCGATTGCCAGGAGCGCGGTGAGAAGGAATCCAGCAGCCATGTCCCCCCTGTGCGAAATAGATCAAGGCCAAGATAGCGCGGTTAAAATAGACCTGTCATCAGCGCCGTTGGGTTTTCGAGAGGCAAGCAGTCTCATTCGGAGTTAGGTGACAATAATTGTTCCTTCGTAATTTTCATTATCCCGCCGCGGACCGCGGGGTGAGAAGAAGGGGTTCCGGGAAGCGTGGGGGCGAGCGCGAGGAAGATGGAGCGCGCGGGCTCTCGCGCGGCCCCCCGTGTGAAAGATGGGCGAGCGAGTACCGTGCGCGTGGATAGGTGGCTCCCGCGCCCAGGGTTGACGAGGGCGATGTCACGGCCGCGATGCGTTGCAGCTGGCGCCAGTCACCCGGCACGCGTGCGGCGAGCGAGACACCCGACCGTCCAGGCGAGCGAGTGGCCGCGGGGGCAGGCGGGCGGCGGTGCGGCTCTCGTGTCAGGGCCCCCACGCGAGTCTTGGGGGATGCCGCGCAAAGGAACGATCGGCATGCCGCCGTGCACGGGCATCCGCTCGCTCGGCGGCGGGAAATGGGTCACAGTTCGCTCCACTTAATCGGGTATTTCATAGTTGAAAGGAGTCGCTCCGCGGGTGACTGTAATGACCGTAGGTCAAAAAAGTTGAAATGGCATTCAAGGCGTTCCGTGAGGGAAGGCTCGCTCTCCCTCGACCGTCTCGTGAGGCGTTCAATGCTCACGAGTGAGAAATGAAAGATTGGTACGTGAAGACTATTCAAAAGTTTCGACTTTACGCGTCGTGTTTGCTTCTTCGTGATTCCAATTGTATCCAAGAAAACCAATGAGAAAACACAAGTTCATGTCAAGGTCGGCGTGAAAACTTAATAATACTTGTTTAGGCTGACCGTCTTGTAATGCAGCGAATGATCAACGGACGCTCACCATGGACTGCTCTGCATTTCCCGTGGCTCACTTCTGGGATACCTTCACCTCTCTAGTTCTATATATTTACCTGCATGTCCCATTTTATGTTTGACGTATTACATTCGAGTCCTCCCTTGGAATCTCCTCTCATCCATTCCTCCTTCTGTTATTGTCCTGGAACCCGTCCAATAAGTTTGTTTTTTTTATACGTTTTGAAACAATTTCTTCCGCCTCCTGTTCTTTCAATGGCTTTTTTATTTATTCATACCATCAATGAAATTTTATCATTTTTATGTATCAACAATTAGAGCTGGGGACCGTTAGGAACTACTATGTTTCCTGAAGGGAGGAGAATGTAAATGAAGCAAACGTTTCGAGCCGGAGTGAAACGAAACTCGTTTCATTTCGTCCGCACGAAACGAGGGAAATGGGGGAAAGAGCCAATGGTTTCGACTCAATAAGTGGCCTCATTAAGTGTCTGACGAGCATTATCACTCGCGAAGTTGCTTTTGCTCAAATGAAATAAAAGTAATCCGCAAAAATAGCATATCTAATTGTTCACAACTTCGTATTAATCTGACGTGTTTAAAGAAAGTAAAAATTGTTCAATGTATGTTTCTGAACTTTCTGGATAGACGATTAAAAACGACTTCACACTTCGCTGTTCGAAGTTCAACGAAAGGAAAGAGCAATGCAGCTAAGTGCTTTCACTGCGTCAGTATTCACCATTCTCCATTTGGTGCTCCACTAAACCGTTCGAAGAGGAATCACATGGCCCTACCACTATGAAACTTATAGAATTTTCAAATGAGCTTTGTTTCGATGCAGAGTAGAATTGAATTTCGGCCAAGAGAGCAGTTTCGTCTCTAGTGTCGTCACTTCGTCCTTGTGACTCCTTCCTCCGGTTTCGCTCCATTTCATTTTGTTTCTCCATTTCGCTCCTTATCGCGAAACTAATGACATTTTGACTAGCTTTTACTTCCGTCTCTTCTTTTCTTTTGTGCCATCCTTGTTTCTGGTTGACCAAGCAAACTTTTCCAAGGGGAAATTTCAAGAAACTGCGGGAGATGCCGCAACAGTAACTTTTAACGGAGTCATCCGCAAGCATGCATTACAAGGGAGGCAAAAATATCCATAGTTTTTTCATTTATTCGAAATATCAGATATTTTAATATACGAAAAAATCAGATACAAGAAAAACCATATACATGATACTATTCCTAATCAATTTTATCAATGATTTTCATTTAAAAATAAATATTATAGTAGATTATCATTTAAAAGCATACATGCTTAATGACTCGCAAAACAAAATGCCCTAACACTTAAGTTTGTCGCAAAAAAATAAAAGGCTTCTTAAAAAACTCAATCTAGTAAAATTTTGTCTGCAAACAGATCCTTCATGTCGTGTCATTACGGGGTAGGCTAAGTCGAAAAAATTCACTAAGTTATTTCAGGAAACATCCTCTATATTACTCGTTCCCTTGACTCTTCCCTATCCCTGCATGCTTCTTTCTCCTTTGTCAGATTTGCAAATTGCTTCATACACACTATTCCATTCTCGAGACATGTAATATTCCTCGTGTTGAGAGAGTCTTCGACTATATTCACTCATCACAATCTCAGTGCTATGAGCTTCTTGCTCATCGAGCTATGATTTTCCCATGTGCCCTTCCTTTCTCTCAAATCATTCGCTCTTCTTCCGTCATACTTTTGTTATAAGTATATCTATTATCAGCCATTCCCGCAATGCGAAGAAACCAGCTTAGCAAACTAACTTTATAATTAATGAAACACTTGGTTCTGTTCCAAACCAAAATTTCTGTTGAAATATGTCGACCAGGGTTTTAGTGTCACCTCGCCGTCATTGCTATTACGCAGAATTTGATTTCCTTGATTACTAAATCAATGGTATTACATAGTCTATACGTGACTTGGGACTACGAACTATGCCTCACGTTAATCTTGTCTTCTTACACACATTCATTAGCTTTTCACTCTCACTACGGCACCATACGAGCTATGATTTCCCTTGTGCACCTCGACTCTCATGTCAGCTGCGATTAATCCTACCGATTTAATTCCAAAAGTCTAGTTTGACCCGTATTATTGAACTAGTGTCCAAAATTTCTAGCCTGTTTGCAAATAATTTCACTCGCGGGTTTTTCATTCCTTTGCTCGCTCGAATTGAAGTAACACTTATGGTTTCAATACTAAGTAGTTCATCTCACTTTGCACACGCTTAATGCTCTCTCTTCCTCTTGTCTTTGGTAATTCCCTCCCAAGATCGAAGTGTGGGGACTAGCTCGCCTCGCAAATATTTGACTAGAGTGGATTCCGACGATTTAGGGTAATAATTAATCAATTAATGTGAAAATGAAGTTTATGAGCCGCTGATCCTTGGAATAATAACGTGATGATTTCCCGAGGGATACCGCATAGTAGTACCGCAGCCGTTGAAGTGATTTTTTCCACGCTTTCAGTTAAATGTGAGTTAATTTATCGACCTCTGTGGTTGAGACCTTTACTCGTGTCCCGTGTAGGTGTCGTCCCCTCCTCGGACTTTTTGTCGACCTATTGGATGACGGGATTAAATCCCCAAGTCACGACACTTTCATAGGTATTCTTAGTATTTTAAGTCCTACCGAAACACGGCTACACTCTCCTGGCACCACCACTTATAATCCACAACACACTGTCAACGGATTACACTCGCTCATTCTGCAGCCAAACTCTATACGCATTTAAATGTCGACCTATCGTCCGTTGCTCGATTCCATAGGAACCCGTTAACCCCCAAAAATAATAGACACTCGGGCAGAAATGTTCTTAATGACTTGGAAAAATATAATTTTTCGATTTCCCTTTATCTAACAAAGAAATTTTTTGTGGGATACATTCTTAAACCTTTTCATAAATCCCATAAAACCTAGCGGACATTTTAGTTTTAGATGATATTGCTCAGCAGCCTTGGCCAATACAAAAAGCAATTGCACTGCTGGCGGCGATACGAAGCACGGATTTCTGCTGATAAAAATCTAAGCTTTCTCATGTAATCGACGGAAAATATTTGTCGATTCGAAGTGTCAAAGGAAATTCTGTCATTATTGGGGTCAGAGAATATAGAGGTTCGCGAAACACAGGAGAGAAACGACCGCAGAAATCACAAAGTATTGATAGAGATGAGTGTAATAACTGCTGCTTGCCATATAAATGGGCACTATATATTATGCTGTACTTATACGGATACTTTTCCTTAAAATTTCCTCGGAAGCAATAAATAAAAGTGATGGCATTTCAAAAATCCATTTTCTCTAATATTTCGCACAATTAGTTAAATATTTTTAAAGACGAATTTATAAATAAAGGCATTTAGGGCACATCAAATCAACTTCACGTATTATCTACACTAATTCCTAATAAATGGTACCCTACAAGCCAGCGATAGGGCGTGTAACAGGGAATGATTAAAAACCAGAAATGCGACCTCAAAAATTTTTACTCAATTTTAAACCTAAATATACTTTAGAACTAATTAAAATAATATATATTTATGAAAACTGTAACTATATGCACTACAAAATCTAAGTGTATATACTTCACTACGGGTACGAAAGGAACAGGTACGAAGGAATAATATTAAGAAGGGCAATAAATTAAGGCTATGATAAATAATAGCAACACACTAGGCTACTTAAAGTAGAAAAAGAAAAGTACAGTTTTTTATCTAGCGCGGTCTGGTACTAAGATACAGGGTCTTATTCCGATCCCTTATCATTCGAGGGAAAAATGACATTTAAAATCCAACTGTTGTACAGTTAATCTCTCTAAACTGTTTGTCTTGATCCCTTCTATCGTAGTGCGAAGAGATGAATAACATATCTTCAACATCATCGCTAAAGAAGCCTGATTGATGAATTAAATCCGTCGATTACTGATTTTTATTTGCTATTAGATAGAGAGTCTATTCAAATCTAGATAGTATACGAGAGTGGTCGAAAACGTTTCTGACCCAACAAAGATACAAGATATTTTTTCCGAATTTTTTTTATTTTTCAACATAGTCTCCTTGTAACTCTACACACTTCTCCCAGCGATGCTCCCATCTCTGTAACCCGTCCAAATAGTACTGGGCGGGTTTCTCTGCAAATATTTGTTTGCGAAAGTGATTGCCTCTTCATTCGACGAAAATCTCTGTCCTCCGAGCGCAATTTTTAGAAGTGGGAACGGAAAGAAGTCGCTTGAGGCTGAGGCATCTGATGAGTAAGGCGGATGGTCAAGCAATTCAAACCGTAATTCGTGGAGTTTCGCCATGGAAACCGCAGAGGTGTGAGACGGTGCGTTGTCTTGGTGAAACAGGATTTTCTTTTTCTGCAAATGTGGCCGTTTTTCCGCAAGTTCTGCTATCAGATTGCCAATTAATGATGCGTAGTATGCTCCTGTAATGGTTTCTCCTTTTTGAAGATAATCGATTAAAATAGATCAAGGACTAACCCAAAAAACAGTCGCCGTCACTTTCCCAGCCGAAAAAATAGATTTTGCTTTTTTGGAGCCGGTTCCCCCCTTTGCAGTCCACTGTTTGGGCTGTATTTTGTATCGGACGTTTAATGGTGTATCCAAGTTTCATTTAAAGTAATAAATCGGCGCCGAAACTCGGATTTTCGCGCCTAAAGTGCGTTGGACATGTTCATTTGAACACGTTTTTGGTCTAACGTGAGCAGACGCGGCACCCAGACGCGCAGACAGCTTTTTCGTGCCTAAATTTTGATTTAATATGTGACAAACACGTTCTTTTGATATGTTCATAACCTCTGCTATCTCTCTCAATTAAATTCGGCGGTCGTCTAGCACCATTTGGTGAACTTTGGCGATGGTTTCGTCGTTAGTTGCAGTTTTTGGACGTCCCGAACGTTCATCGTCTTACGGACCGTTTAAATTCAGCTGCCCAAATATATACTGTGGTAAATGATGGTGCAGAGTCCCCATAACCAGAATCCAACACATCTTTGATTTGCGTAGGTGTATTCCCTTTCAAAAACAAATATTTAATGACAACTCGTTACTCGATTTTGTCCATTTTCAAAAAAACACATCAACTCACTCAAACGACTGTTACATAAAACTGCATGTCTAAAATGACTGAAACTTCGATGAATAAAAGTCAACAAAGGAACAACAAAATTCACTAGCTTTTATTTACGAGTCCTGCATTCTTCACCTTGTGGTCGGAAACTATTCAGACCACCCTCATATTTAACGCCATTATAAAAGCTATCATTATTAGATAATCTACCGGTAAAGGTAGGTTCTTGGATGGGCACAACTACCAAATAAATATTTTGTGGCTCCTAAAAAAACACAATCCAGTAACCTATCGTATATCAGGTCTCTCTTCATCTCTGTGTACTTCCTTCCTCCATTCATCCCGACCAACATCCCTATCATGTTCCTGCCTTTCCTCGTCAGTCTAATATTCTCCCCTATATTAACGTCTTCAAGATCCCACTGTCGCTCAACACGCCTTTCATCCATTTTTCCTGCCTCTATAGGATACCTCCCGACAAACCCCTCTCCTCACACACCATCCCTAGTACCTCCTCATTTGTTTTCTTTTCGGTCAATTTCACCTTCTCCATTCTTCTCCACACCCACATTTCAAAAGCCTCCAATCTACGTCTATCCTCCTGCTTCAGCGACCACGTTTCCGCGCCGTAAATAGCTACGCTCCATATCAGAGTTTTTACGAGTCTTTTCTCAACCTCCCTACTCAACGTCCCCGTCATTAATTCCCTCCTCTTTGACAAAGCCTCCTTGCCTAGCGTAATTCTTCTCCTTACGTCCCTACTACTTTGACCGTGTTGGTCTAAAACACTTCCGACATATGCAAACTGTTCTACTTGCTCTATTTCTCCCCACATATTTTAATATTTATCTTAGCCTTTTTCTTTCTGGAAAATCGCATAACCTTTGTTTTATTAATATTGATTCTATTGCACTGAATTTCCAATTCACTCAGCAATGCTTGCAACCCCTTGACCGACTGACAACCCAAAGCCTGGTCATCAGCATTCCTAACTGATTTTACGAACTCCTCGCCGACTTTCACTGCAACTTCCAGCTCATCCGTGCCTCCTTCATCATTTCCTTCGCATATACGTTGAACAGCACCCGTGACAATGGGTAACCCTGTCTTACACCTCTTCCTAACACTGCTGATCCCGACTCTCAGTTCCCCACTCACACCTGAGCCGTCTGAGACATGTACAGGTTGCTGATTAGTCTCCTGTCCCTCCAATCTATTACTACTTCCTGCAATATACGCATTAGTTTTTCCCAATTCACTGTATCAAACGATTTTTAGAAATCTTAGAAACAGGCAAATACGTCTCGATTGTATTCTATATTCCTCTCGATCAGTGGTCTCATTACTGCAATGGCATCACGCGTACCTTTCCCCTTCCTAAACCCAAACTGATTATCTCCTAAGTAATCATTTGCCCTAGAGAATAACTTTAGCTGCGTGGTATATCAAACTTATGGTTCTGTAGTCCTCCCATGACCATGCCTTTACCTTTTTCGAAATAGGAACTAACACCGATCTCACAAAATCTTCTGGCCAGATTCCTTCCGCATGGATACTACGAGTCAGTTCATATAGTCTTCCTCCCAAATTTTCCAAAAACATTTCAATAGTTCCACAGGAATGTATTCTACCCCCACGGCCTTATTTGCTTTTATCCCCTTTAATGCCCTTTGTATTTCATCCTCGAGTATGCCTAGACCTAAGCTATATTTTTCTACGTCATATTCCTTTTCTATGTCTAACCTTGTCGGCCTAAGTTCTCTACTATACAGAGTTTCTATGAATTTCTTCCATCTCTCTTGGATCTTTTCTGTGTTAACTATCATCTTACGCCGTTTATCTTTAACTATTAGCACATATCATGCCTTCTTACTTCCCGATAATAACTTAACCTTGTCGTATAGCGCACCAATTCCACCTTTCCCTTGTAAACTTTCCATATCCTCGCATTGCATTTTCCACCAAGCATCATTTGCTTTATTTGTGGCCCATCTCAATTTATTGTTTAACCTTTTGTACTTCATTTGACCTAATTCTGTGTTTGCATTCTTTCATCTTCTTCTCTCATCCATCTTTACAATCATCTCATCCGTGAATTATGGTATCCTTATCCTTTTCCCGTTACTAAATGCCAATAGTGTATTTTGCGGGTTTGGATATCACTTTCTTGATCCCATTTTTCTTCGATATTACCCAATTTTTTACCGTCATCCATGATTTTCTCTACAGCCTGCTCATACTCCTTCTTTGTTAACCTATTTAATGCTTCTACATTCCATTTTCAAACCCGCCGCCCCTGCCTTATCTTTTTGAAACGGGCGCTGGTGCATTGATATCTTGTGAGGAACTTTTTCGAAGGTTAAACTTTAATCTAAAATTGCAGCATATACAAATTGAGGTATTCCCTTCCCCCGATTTCAGGATATCATAAATAAAAATGTCCAGTAGCGTTTCGCACGATCTGCTTTGTCTTAACTATTACTGCTCTCGACAGAGAACGTTCCCATTCTCGAAAAAGGCATTATAATTCCGACAATAAATTGTTGTAAGAGTATTGGTCACTCAGAATTTGAAAATGAAATGTTTCCCGTAGCGCGGTCGTTTTTATGATTATTTGTCGTTAGCGGGTAAAATAGTACCTTCAATCTGTCGGCTCTGCAGTTAATGTCCTGAATGATCTCCCCTCTTGGAGTGCGTTGGGAATGATAATGCATTTACACCGCTGAGACCTGCATCAAATTTATTAACTAGATTTAATCCGTAATCTAACCTTCCCTACTTGAGTGATTACCAATTTAGCTGCTCTGATAGCCTAGATTCCCCACACAGTTTATCGTAACAACGTTTTCCAACGCAGGCTCCTCTTGGCTACACGCAATCAAACTGGATTCCTGAGTATCCCATATTATAAATTAGGCCAACTAAGGAAAGACAGCATCGCTACTTAACTCTCGCCACAATTACCCAACAATCTTCCAATAAAATATGAAATCTTAACAGTTTCACGCAGATTCTAGGTTAATGTTTCACCAAGGAGAGATCGTTGAAAGGGGTGTGATTCACAAGTGTGTAATCAAGTATACGTAAGCTTTTCCTATTTTCCTAAAACCTAGATACGTATCTTAAATATACCATACAGCCGCAAGGGCGTGAGGCGTAGGGAATACTAACATAACTATTATTTAAAAATACGCCTTTTAATAAAAAACGAGTATATACATGTATATATATATATATATATATATATATATATATATATATATATATATATATATATTATTAGGTAATCTACCGGTTAAGGTAGGTTTTTGGATGGACACAACTATCAAATAAACATTTTGTGACTCCCCACCTAGCAAACTAATCTATATCAGGTCCCTCTTCATCTCGGTGTACTTCTTTCCTCCCATCATCCCGTCCAACATCCCTATCCTGTTCCTACCCTTACCTCGCTTGCCCAACATTCTCCCCTCTATTACCCTCTTCAACATTCCACTACCGCTCAATACGCCTTTCATCCATTTTTCCTGCCTCCATAGGATTTCTCTCAACAAACCCCTCTCCTCCCCCACCATTTCTAGTACTTCCTCATTTGTTTTCCTTTCGGTCCATTTCACCTTCTCCATTCTTCTCCACACCCACATTTCAAAAGCCTCCAATCTACGTCTATCCTCCTGCTTCAGCGACCACGTTTCCGCGCCGTACATAGCTACGCTCCATATCAAAGTTTTTACGAGTCTTGTCTTAACATCCCTACTCAACGTCCCCGTCATCAACTCCCTCCTCCTTGAGAAAGCCTCCTTCCCTAGCGCAATTCTTCTCCTTACGTCCCTACCACTTTGACCGTGTTGGTCCAACACACTTCTGAGATATGTAAACTGTTCTACCTGCTCTATTTTTTCCCCGCCTATTTTAATATTTAGCTTAGCCTTTTTCTTTCTGGAAAATCGCATAACCTTTGTTTTATTAATATTTATTCTCATCCCATATTTATCGCACTGAACCTCCAATTCACTCAACAATGCTTGCTACCCCTTGGCTGACTGAGCAACTAATGCTTGGTCATCAGCAAACCTAACCGATTTTACGAATTCCCCTCCGACTTTCATTCCTACCTCCAGTTCTTCCCATGCCTCTTTAATCATTTCCTCTACATATACGTTGAACAGTACCGGTGACAATGGGCAACCCTGCCTTACACCTCTTCCTAACACTGCCCATCCGGACTCTCCGTTCCCCACTCGCACCTGAGCAGTCTGAGACATGTACAGGTTGCGGATCAGTCTCCTGTCCCTCCAATCCATTCCTATTTTCTGCAATACACGCATTAATTTTTCCCAATTCACTCTATCAAACGCTTTTTCGAAATCTACAAAACAGGCAAAAACGTCCTGATTGTATTCTATATTCCTCTCGACTAGTGATCTCATTACTGCAATGGCATCACGCGTACCTCTTCCTTTCCTGAACCCAAACTGATCATCCCCTAAGTAATCATTTGCCTTACTCTCTATCCTTTTGTTGATGATCCTGAGAATAACTTTAGCTGCGTGGGATATCAAACTTATTGTTCTGTAATCCTCACATGACGAGGCCTTTGCCTTTTTTGGAATAGGAACTAACACCGATCTCACAAAATCTTCCGGCCAGATTCCTTCCTCATAGATACTACGAATCAGTCCATATATGGCCTTCTTCCCACCTTTCCCTGACCATTTCAACATTTCTACAGGAATATTGTCCACCCCCACTGCCTTATTTGCTTTCATCTCCTTTAATGCCCTTTCGATTTCATCGTCGAGTATGCCTGGACCTAAGCTATCTTCTTCTACGTCATGTTCCTTTTCTATGTCTAACCTTGTCGGCCTAAGTTCTTTACCATACAGTGTTTCTATATATTCCTTCCATCTCTCTTGGATTTTTCCTGGTTCAACTATTATCTTACCCCATTTATCTTTAACTGTTAGCACAGATCTTGCCTTCTTACTTCCCGATAATAACTTAACCTTGCTGTATAGAGCACCAATTTCACCCTTCTTCTGTAAACTTTCCATATCCTCGCATTGCGTTTTCCACCATTCTTCTTTTGCTTTATTTGTGGCCCTTCTCAATTTATTGTTTAACTCTTTGTACTTCATTTTGCCTAACTCTGTGTTTACATTCTTCCATCTTTGCAATCATCTCATCCGTTACCCATGGTTTCCTTATCCTTTTCCCGTTAACGGTTCCTATAGTGTCTTTAGCGGCTTCCAGTATCCCTTCCTTGATACATTCCCATTTTTCTTCGATAGTACTCAGTTCTTTACCGTCATCCATCATTTTCTCTACAGCCTCCTGATACTCCTTCCTCGTTAATTCATTTACTGCTTCTAAATTCCATTTTTTAACCCGCCGGCCTTGCCTTATCTTCTTGAAACGAACATTACATTTCATAACAACTAAATTGTGGTCAGAGTCCGCATCCGCTCCTGGGAAACTGTGCGAATTTATCACACTGTTCCTAAACCTGTGCCTAACCATAATATAATCTAACTGATACCTTTCTGAGTCACCTGGCATTTTCCATGTATACCTACGCCTTTTGTGGTGTCTAAACCATGTGTTAGTGATGACTAACCCCTGTCTCCTGCAGAATTCAATTGCTTTCTCCCCGCGTTCATTCCTCGTGCCTAACCCATAGTCCCCCACCTCACCACCATCTCTTCCTTCGCCTACCGTCGCATTCCAATCCCCCACCACTATCAAATGTTTCCCTGCAGGAACACTCGCGATTACATCCTCTAACTCATCATACATCCTATCGACTTCTTCCTCCTTGTGGTTGCTCGGTGGCATGTATACCTGAATAATGACCAAGTTCGTCGGCTCTGCTTTAATCTCTACGAGTAAAATTCTATCTGTCGCTTGTTCTATGTTGACTACGCTTCTTCCTACCCCTTTATTTAAAATTACGGCAACCCCTCGTTGGCTCTCGTCCCCGCCGCTGTATATTACTCTATAATTGTCACTCCAGTAATCCCCGCTATCCTTCCATCTCACCTCGCAGAGGCCTAAAATATCTATGTTACCTCTTTCCATCTCTCGCTTAATATTTTCTAATTTGCCTCTCCTCAACATTGTCCTGACGTTCCAGGTTCCTATTCTAACTACTTTCGCCTTCTTCTGAGTCTTCTGTCCTGCTGAAGTTATTTCTTCCCTGCAAGGGTTTCGTGGGATGACGACCGCGGAAGCCTTGCCTCTCCCGCTGCCGGGCACGACACACGGCCTCTTGGGCCGAGTCTCGTAGTTGCCAGGACTCATATTATCTATAGTGCCCATCATTATATTCTTGGGAATCATAATTGAGGTGGTTTCCCGTTGCCTTCCTCAATAGTGTTTTTAACGTGACACCATTACTTAATGGCCGCCCCACTGGGGTCAGACGCCATTGCAGCCGCCTCACTGAGGAACAGACGCTGCGTGGACTACCTTTCGTCTGGCTCCTAACCTTCGACCTATCTGGCATGGGTGACCCTTCCAGGAGTAATTATTTTTACTCCCGCCAGCACAGCTCTAGGGGTCATCGGAACACACAAGCCATTCCACCACGACAAGGTTGTAGTCCATGGGAGGGATATATATATATATATATATATATATACAGATGATTTCTTCGGAGTAACACGGAAGTGTTGAATAAAAAACTTACACAGTAACACACAGCAGGAGAACACATAAAAAGAACACTCACAATAATATCTTGATAATTTCGACGGACTCGAGCTCCGTCTTCTTCGGAAGATAAGATATGACTGAGACTGATAGCAGTCATATCTTATTTTCCGAAGAAGACGGAGCTCGAGTCCGTCGAAATTATTAAGATATTATTATGAGTGTTCTTTTTATGTGTTCTCGTGCTGTGTGTTACTGTCTACGTTATATATATATATATATATATATATATATATATATATATATATATATATATATATATATAACTTTTGGACGGCACAATAGAACACAGAATAAAACAGATAGTACGTAAAAGGACACTCACACTGTAGATGATTTAAGCTTTCGGCCAGGTCAGACTCTGAGTCAGAGTCTGTCCTGAAGAAGGCCTCGGAGTAGGCCGAAAGCTTAAATCATCTAGAGTGTGTGTGTCCTTTTACGTACTATCTGTTTTATTCTGTGTTCTATTGTTCCGTCCAAAGGTTATATTGCTCTCGTGAGTACTTCCGCATCATCGCTATATATATATATATATATATATATATATATATATATATATATATATATGTATTTTATTGAGTTTGCCCAACAATGGACCGCAATGACCACAAGACCTCTGGTTTTTCTTCTTTCTTTCTTCCCAGGACTTCTCCATTTTCTCCCCTGCTGTTCGTCCTTGTTCTTCGGTCCACACCCTCTTTGTTTTTTGTGTTGGTTGGCCTTCAGTAAATCTTGTATTGTCTATTAGTTTTCTACACCTCTCCCTGCTGTGAACCACTTCCTCCGTTATTCCATTATTTCCCGCATCCCTCCTGGTCTTCTCTAACCATCCTGTTGTGTAAGATCAACAGATTCAGGCTTAAGGTCGTGGAAGTTCTTCATAATGAATATAAGGAGAGTTCTTTTCTTGAATATAAAGAGAGAACTTTTCCACAGATTTAAATCTGTGGAAAAGTGCAAACTCTCCTTATATTCATCCTGTTGTGTGCTTTAATTTTGAAATATAGTTGAATATTTTTGTTAATCTATTTTCATCCAATTGCTTTAGGTGTCCATAGAATTGCAATCTTCTTTTTCTCATCATAACTGTGATTTTCTCGGTAGTCCCAAATAGATCCTCATTTTTTCTCCTTATCCAAATATTTTCTGTGTTTTTCAATGGTCCTAGGATTTTCCTCAAAATATTTCTTTCTTCTCTCTCCAGTTCTCACAGGTCCCCTTTCTTCTTCATCGTTAGGCACTTCGATCCACATGTAGCTTCGGGCTCAATGATTGTGCTGTAATACCTGATTTTGGCTTAAATGGATATTGTTCTATTATTTTAATGATTTTGTGTAATTCTGTAAGTCGCAGTTTTTTTATTTGTTCTTTGTTTGTTATGTTGTCCAATCTGTTCGGTTGAATATATTCTCCTAGATATTTAAATTTATCAACTCTCTTGATTCTTCCATACTTTGTTTTCATGTATTTCTCCCTATTGTGTCTGAGTTCTATATATTCTGTCTTCTCATAGGAGATCTTCAGTCCTGTTTTTTCCGATATTTCGGGTACCAGATCTTCCTTGGAAACCATAACAGGCACAGGAAAAGGAACTGGCCTCCCTACCCTGATGTGTGAATCACGCCGTCGGGCTTAGTATAGTATTGGTGAGCTCTACCATCAACTACCAAACTGACCTTCGGATTGATTACTGTGTTTATGGTTCATGGTTCTCATGTCTACACTAAGAAAAAGAACGAGTAAAAGCAATAAACAATAATGAAAAGTTAACAAATAATCTCAAGAACAGATATAAGATGGCAGGAGAGCACATATGCAACCAGAGAGATCTACGTTACTATCTGGCGTTTAAGGAAGGAGGTGAAAGCGTTGGGGGAGGAAGAGAGGTCAAGGGAAGGATACTGGATGCTCAGGGAATTAAATGTAGCGGGAAGTCGATGGAGTACGGAGAGTTCCGTTGAAG
Organism: Hetaerina titia; assembly: GCA_037158775.1. NCBI lineage: Eukaryota > Metazoa > Arthropoda > Insecta > Odonata > Calopterygidae > Hetaerina > Hetaerina titia. The sequence continues at coordinate 84,476,784 of CM073779.1, forward strand.
ATTCTATGCAAGAATTTCAAATCACATAGCAATCGACGGCAGTGGAGAGGGGAAATATCAAGGGATGACCAACTCTAAAGTAGTTGGGGAGGCGGTCGACCAGATTGGTGAACCGTAGTCTAAAATTGGGAGGACACAAACAAAAAACACCGTCCTAAGGGCAAGGGGATCACGAACGTCAGTGTGGTGGTAAAGTAGGCCGACTATTGCCATCGCTCTCCCGACAATCCTTTGAACGTGCTTGCGAAAGGTGAGCTTCGCGTCAAAAAATACACCTAAGTCGCAGTAAGAACTGACAGATGGGATAGGGCTGTTCGAAAGAGTGTATGGAAGCGAAAGTAGTTTGCGATTTAACGCGAAGGTCATAATAGCTGATTTGGAGGGATTAATGCATAACTGCCAATCGGAGCACCAAGCAGTGATGGAATTAAGAGCAGATTGAAGGGAAACGGCATCAAATGTGCAATCGATCTGTTTGAAAATTTTGCAATCCTCTGCGTAAAGAAAAATATTGCATCCAAGGTGGAAAACATTGTCATTAATGCCGTCTAAGTACAGCGAAAAGAGGAGAGGACCAAGGACACTACCCTGTGGTAGTCCGGACGTTACAGAGAGAAGATAATTTATATAAAAATATAAAAATACACACACATTTAAACACGAAATCCCGCCATACGGCGAACAAATATTCTTTCATTATATCATTATATATGTATTATATATATATATATATATATATATATATATATATATATATATATATATATATATATATATCCTTGAAATTGACGCTCTCCGGCGACACACAAACACTCGAATAATAAATATTCCACGCACAGAAACATAAAGGAAGGACACTTACAGTAGATATTGACGTTTCGACGGCACCGCCGTCGTCATCAGAATGCCCATTGACGTCGAAACGGTGAATTAAGGGAAAACAGACACGAATTTGAAATTTATAGAAAATCCACTTATACAGACCATATAATTTCTAACGATTCCGCACACCACTTCTCTCACAAACACGCGGCCCTCCACTCCATGATTCACCGCCTCCTACACATCCCCCTTTCCCCCAAAAACTTCAATATGGAACTCCTCACAATTACTAGCAAAGCTACCAACAATGGTTACAACCCTAAGCTGGTTGACACATTACTGCGGAAAAAACAAAAATCAATGGCCTTAAAAAATATTTTCGTTTCACAGCCCGCAGTATCTAAGGACTTCAAGTGGTGCTCCATTCCATTTCTGGGGGATATTTCATATAGAATTTCCAACTGCCTACCCACCTCACTCAAAGCAGTCTTCTACTCACCCGTAACCCTCTCCAAACTCCTAGCCAATGGAAAAGACACCCAGGATAATCTTCATAAATCAGGCATTTACAAACTGAAATGCAACGATTGCAATAGTGTTTATGTCGGCCAGACAGGTAGGAACATCAAGGTACGAGTCAAGGAACATGCGAGGTGTCACAAAAATCAGAACACCAACTCTCTCTTCGCCAAGCATTTATTGGAATTCGACCACAGCAGTGACTTTGCCCCGGAGATATTACACATACTCCCAAAAGGATTAAAAATGGACGCTCTCGAGCAATTAGAGATAAGAAGGCACTTGGCAAACCCTAACACGACCCTTTGTAACGAGCAATTGTTCCCATACCCCTCCCCACTCCTCTCCGAGAAACTAGCCCGGAAATGGGCAAAACAACCCCTCAATGAACCTGAGGACCCCCACCCCTCTCAGGCCCCTCCGCCCCTCCCCGCCCCCACTCGGTCCTGAGGGTATATATTCTGCCACTGTCTGTGTAGCAAACTTGTACCTGATGATGCCGCAAGTCGGTGAAACGCGTTGTACCATCTAATAAAATCTGTGGAAAAGTACAAAAACACAGAAGCACACCAAAGAGAAACTCAGACGTATTTCGAATTTTCGGTGGCGATAACCACCTTTCTCAAGGGAGAGAAGGAAGTTAGAAGAGCTCCAGTGTTTTTTTTATCTTTAGTGCAAAATATATTATATTTCTAATTTTTATTGGAACTAATACACATAAAATACATATTAGTTCAAACAAACAAGTACATACCTACATGTATCATGCTATAGGACTTATTCATGAAATTGTTGTCTTAATACGAGTTTCTTGCGAGGGAAATAGGAATACTTGAATCTGTTGGCGATGGTGTTATATCACTTATTCTATTGACTTTGCTGCACTGTTCATTAGTTAATGTCATGTTTATCCTTAGGACTAGAGATTTGTTAATGAATGCGTCGTAGCCAAATGAGCGAGGGCATTTTATTGTTGAACAGTGTCACAAGCCCTTACAGTTTGCGGCGTACTGTGTAGATGTGATCTCGATTCCATGAGATCTGCCTCCACCTATGGTAACTCAATATTCAAAATATCTTCATCTACATCTACATTGTACCCCGCAAGTCGCCGCAAGGGCAAGGGACGAGGAATGTTAGGTCATCACCCGTAAAAAAGTATAAAACAGCATGCAATACCCACAAATCCATGTCAATCTATTCCCACAAAAGCGTATATATTCATGCAAAAACCTTTTTAACTTACGCGCATGTACATGTACTATCAACTAGCATACACATGCACCAACGAATATGCCGTATGCTTTTGCAACGGTTAATCTTATCCTGACTTGTAAATTTAATGTATTTAATATTTCTAGAGTGAATTTGAGTTCTTACTATTATGATTCTTGAATGTCCGGGGAAAGAACGAACATTTGTGTCTATCTGTAGGGGAATCTATATCCCTTCTCTTATCTTTGTGGCATGATCTATCTAAGTGGTGTGGGTTCATAAAAATTCCTTTAGGGTCATTCCTTATGGAAAGCCTGCCACACTCTTCTTATTGCAACAATTTTCGCGAATCTGGAGGATTTTCTATAGATCTTATCTACTTCTTTTTGTCAAATTTTCTGCCAAGGATCCCAAATACTTGCGGTATATTCCAAATGAGGCCTAACTAGAGTGAAATAATACCTCTCTTTTACTTTCTCATTACATTTCCCCACGACCTGTTTAATGAAGCCGAGTTTCATAAAAGTGGATCCGCATTTTGTCCTGATATGTGCTCCCTATGAAAGGCGTGGTGTTACAACTACCCCCAAATACTTAACTAAATCGGCCGTAGTTACAAGAGCGAAAACGTAGTTAGGAAAAGAAAACTTACTTTTTTCAAACGCAAACCCTTTCGAGAAAGGAAGTAATGTTGCCGTACCCTGTAGTTAGCACTGAACAATTACGTGTTCCATGGATTTGAGTGAAATGGATATGAGTGAGATTATTCTGCAAAAGCTCGGTTCTTCCCAATCACCACTTTTATCATACTATATAGGAATTGAATTACTACTTTCCATTTATTGGGAACTATGTGATTTACTAAGGAGATATTAGAAATTTCTGGATGCGGGGATATTAAAAATGATGTCTGGATACGGCTAAATTTCCGACGATGGCTCCTGATATATTTCAGTTGGTATATTATCAGGGCTGGAAAACCTATTTGGGTTTATCCTGAAGGGTGACAACCTTTTAGAACGGGAGCTGGTGGCATGCTGTGAACCTGATATTTACACTTGCAAGATTTGCTCACGTTTAACGAGGATACCTAGCCGAGTACAAAAGAGGCAAGTCTTACAAGTTACCAGTTGTCTTTCCCCCTGGGGGAGATGAAAAATTTCGGGCATATTTTTTTGCGTCTTAAATTTTACCGAGTAGTCAATGGGGATGCCAATACCCCGTTTGACCTTTTTAAGATGATTTTGGTGCGCCGATTCCGGAAACTGGGCCCGCATAGCTGCAAGAAACATTTGCGAATCGGACATATTTTTTTCGTCTTAAACTAGGATGAATTGCCAATGGGGATGCCAAGACCTCGTTTTGACCATTTTAAGACGATAATTGTGGGCCGGGTCCGGAAAACGGGCCCGCAAAGTCGCAAAATAACTCCACGGGCCCCTGTTCCCGCTCTAAACCCAAACTGTATAGCATCCCTGGGGAAATTAATACAAAATCTTATTGTATCTGCTTAAGAGGAAGAAGGATATAAGAGCATATGACTAATATTCTTTGTCTAAGCGGTATTGAATACCTAGTAGACACCACGAAGACATGATAATTGACACTGAATATATTTAAGACATCCTAGACACCATCCAGGTAGAAATCTAATTTTGAAACAGCTCCAGGTAAGTTGGGATTATCAAAGATTACATTATTTCCCAGCACCTGGAGGTCCAGTATTATTTCCTTTTCAAGTACCTTTATCGGCTTATACTCCCATGCATTAATTGATCTCAACTTGATGAAAAATTTGAGATAAATTAAAGTGCGTGGTAGACACCGCGGCACGTAAATTGTTCTGTCATTTTCAAAACAATGTAAAACAATCATGATGTGAGGATATTTCATTTTTGGCTCTATTTTTCTCGGAAATGAATGGTAAATTTATGTGCCCAACCACTGTCTACCACGGACTAAAATTTTTCCGAAAGTAATTATCAGATTTCCGTCCGGAATCACGGAATATAAAAAAACATTCAACAAATATAATACAACACCCTAGAGTCTGAAAGAACGTGTAATCAACTGCCTCCAGGGAAACACCAAGTCTCATTCTTTCAATTTTTTGGAAAGTTTTGCCCGACATTTTTCAATGCTCTTTTGGTTCTATACGGCCAGGCTAAGCCAAAAGAATGTAAATTTTGCTTCCATTGATTCTCTGTTAACCCGAAATGAAATCACGATTCTTATCTGATATCAGTAAGATGTGCCATCCAGAAATTTTCAGGGCAAAAATCAGGCAACCCCTGACCTCCGAAAATTTCCTGTACTAAATATGATATGATTATATTGAATAAATAAATTAAACCCTAAATCCCTTCCGTAAAGGAAAAGGCCTGTCCATCCGAGCATTAACATTGAAGCGTCATTCCATACATGAGTCCATTCACAGATCCCCCAAAATATCAGACAAGTGTTGGAAATTCATATCGCCAAGAGTTTGACATTCACCCTCGATATTCACCCCATTTGTAACCTGCAAACCCTGTCCAGCATAAATCGTATATTTTGTCTCTTTCCTTGACTCCGTAAGGGTTTTGATCCCTCTGCTGGGTACTGATTTTTGCAGGCCCCTTACTATAGAATCATTCAAATTTATGAACATTGGGGAAGAAGTTGGATCCTACTATGATGAGAAATCAAAACCACGCGAAATCTCCTAATTTGAATAATACTTCACACTGGGTCAAAAATCGGTGCTAAACCCCCTCTCGCCTCTCTGACATCCTCAATATCTCTGAAAATAAACTACTTTATCCCATTAACGCACCACCGGACGTAAACGGACACTCGACAATAAAATTGGCTTATTCAGCTCAGAGGAGGATGAAAATGCGTTACTAGGGGTAAAATTGTCTGCTCTTTCCGAATTAGACATTAGTTTTGGGTGTGAATCCTTCCTAAGAGGTGAAAAACGGATCCAAAGCGGGACAAATGACGGAAAACCCGATCCGATAATCGAGGTAATTGCCATAAATATAAGTGTACTCCATATTTTCAGTGCAATCAGTTGGGTCCACGACCCCCCAGGAATGTAGAAGGGGCAGGTAAAATCTTTGTAACTCGTAAGTGATGGGTTTTTCGGGAAAATTGTATGAATTTTTCGTACCCCCCCCCCCCCGGGGTGAAAGACAACGAAATACGGTATGAGGATCATATTTCCCGGTTATTGGCAAGGTACTCATTAAATGTGTACAGTTTTTGTGAGTGTAAATATGGTGGTCACAGCATACCACCAGCTCCCGTACTATTTGTCACCAAGAGCCCGACCTATGTTTCATCTACATTTACAAGTGTATTTGAATGGCTGCGTTAAAAGGGTCTCAATAGAATACCATATAGCTAATGCAGTAGGGTCGAGCGTTTCCCATGGAGTATTATCGGATCTCTTTTATTCCTTCTTTACGTTAACGACATTAAATCCGTGGTTGATTATAACATGCGCTAATTTACCAACGACGTAGTGGTTTACAGAAATATCCGCAGTTCTGAGGATAATGTAGCTTTAACGTAAGATCTTCTTTCAATACAACGCTGATGCAACACTTGGAAATGAGAATTAAACTTTTAAAAAGTTCGTAGTGATGAATTTTTAGAATGGGTGTAGTTCACTCCCGAATGCCCACTGCATCAGCAATACCGAAATAAAAGGTTTACACTTGGAGTTTACCCTCAATCACGACCCCTCCTGTGTAAAATATGCATATACAGGCGATATGTACATATTAGCAAAATGCGATATGTACAGATAGCAGAAATTAGGATTTATTTGGAATAGCATTCGTTGAATGCAATAAGAAGATTCAAAGGGCAATACTAACTTTCGCTAGTGGAGCTTCATTTAGAATATCCAGCAATAATATGTGAATTATTTGGATTTTTTGCTGGATAAGATCACGTACAGCGTACAGGAGTTGGATTAACTGCGTAGTATGTCACGATTATTAGATGAACTAGATTGGTAATCACTCACGGAGCCAAGGTTAAATTACATATCGAACCTCTTGCCTAATTGTGAGCAAGTTTCTTTAGCCACGATGTTGAAAATATATTATTAATCACTACGTACTAAAATAGGAGAAATTATGTCAATAAAAGTAGAGAGATTGTGTAAAACAGGTAGATTTAAGATGTCATTTTGCCCTCGAATGATTAGAGATCAGAGTTATTGTATCTGACCACGGTACGTGGGAAAAGTATTTCACTTAAAGTAGCCTAGTATGTTATTATTATTTCATCTAACCATACCTATTTTACTTCTTGTTATTAGCAGCTCTTCTCGTATTCGTACATAAGTATAATGCAATTAGGCCCGGTAGGGCATTTACCTGTGATTATCATGAATTACATTATTTCAATTATTTTACATCACTATGTTGCAACTAAAAATCAAGAAAAATATACTGTCTGCACTTTTTATTTCAGTCTGGAAATTGTTCGTTTTGCAGTAATGAACGCATAAATGGACATTCTGTAAAATATATTTTACCGCATTAAAGTATTTTCCTCGAATGGAAGTTAACACCTGTGACATTCACATGACTCGACTACTTGTACAAATAGTTGGAAGCATGAATTGCAATAACAATTTTTAATAACACTATAATTATAACGCAAATTTAAATTAAGTCATCCTAATATCAAAACTAGTATTTCCCCTTCGTTTTTTTCTTGCAAATGCATTCACATTCTAGGAGAACAAAATAGAATTTTCTTTAACTTTTTCCAATTCCTGTATAAATATTTTAACTAATTATTCACTTCGTATTTTAAATATGGGCTAGCTAAAGCGGAATAACTCCCTTCTCTTTATTTTCTTTGCATTTTCCTGCAAAGCGTCTAGTAAGTTTCGTAAGGCTGATCCACGTATTCTTCTGACATGGTACCACATGAAATGTTTCAGGTACTAAACTTTTACACTCTTTCATTTTTGCTATTTCTTCACATCAGCTACTGATAGATAAGTTTTCACACACCAAATTAGAAGTAGTGAAGGTGCCATGTCATTCTACCATGTCTCAGCACTTGGACCAACTTGATCACGGCCGCAATTAATTTCTCATTCATCTCCATATTCAAATGATAATAGTAGCCCATGGCGGAAAATCTTGGATACTGAGTCTTCCGAGTGTTCACGAATCACATTTAATTACTAACCAAGGTGGTTTGAAGGGGTCATTGACCCAAAGCAATACTAGATATAGGAAGTCATTACGAATGTTGACTAAATGTATTTATTTCAGGGTAAACATTATTTTCAAACAAAGTTATTCACTGGAATATATGATTGGTGGTACAACGTTAAGGCGCATCCTATGTGTATCTCAATGTCAAGTTCGAAAAATCCATGTCGATCCCCGCTCAAAGCTTAGATTTTGTATTAGTTGTAAGAACTTCCAACATGAGAGCCCACGCATGATTGCCAAGTGTTAAACGATTTACCTATGTGATATTTTATTCGTATTTTGCATGTGAAATCCCACGGTTCGGCAAGTCAACTTTAAACGTAACCCTCTAAAACGTGCACCCCAAGTACGTAATACCTTACTACCATTCACTACATCAGCAATTATTAACATATGACCCACCTTTACATGCTGTTCCTATGAGTATCCCGGTGCCGACAAGGAAATACTGCAGCTTCAAGGTTACTCTCACGTGGACGATGGGCGAAAGGTACAGAATATCCTTTTGCGATTGACTAAGATATTCATTCACACATTCGCTTTGACATCCAGAACTTCGGAGCACAAACCCTTTCGGAACTTCCTAAGGCACGTTAAGCATCAACTTCGCGGATCTCCACGCGATACGGTTGAGATACGACTTTAAATTACACGGGCATTCTTTTCCCTAAGTGACGGCTCAGCGCTAGACGCGCAGGTCCAACCCGTGTCGCGGATGTCTTATGCCCGCCCGCTCTGCCACCTCCCACTCTCCTGCCCTCTCTCCTCCCTCTCGGCGGGCAAGGGAACTCGATCTCAGGTGGCCGTGGTCCATTCTTCTAAGAAGGAAGCTGTCTGGGGAGGGGCGGGCCGCCCTAATTCCCCCTGATGGGGAAATGGGATGCGATGGAGTGGGTAAGGCCGCCGGCCTGACTGCAACGCCGAGCGGTCGGTCGCTTTCGCTTGCTGCCTCTCGGCCCCCGCGTACGATCCGCCGGACGCGTTACGTCATCTGTTTCGTAGTAAACCGGGAAGCATTGCGAGACGCACTAAACTCCTTTGGATCTGGCTTTTTGTTCCACTGTTCTTCTGAGCTTTCTGAATGACAGTGGAGAGCGTTGGTCTGAGGAATCTTTGTTATCGTACACCAGGGCCACACGAAAGAGCAAAACAAAAAGCAAAACTGAAACAATTCCTCTAAATGGTCTCGCAAAATTTTGTGTTGATCTTCCACCCTCCTCTTTCCTCATGTCTTTATACCCTCGTGCTTTATATTGGCAGGCAGCTGGTTCCCGTCTCTTTTTTTCTGCGCTCCAAGTCATATGAGAGGGCTCTAATTGAGAATTACAGCTGTTGAGTAATTCTTACATCCCTAGTATTGCTGTTGACTCTCGCCGATGGAAAATAGGTGGGAGTATTGTCTTCATTCCACAATGCCATCCGAAAAATCTGAATTTATGACCGATTGATAATTATCTTAAACATACCACAAATGAAGGGCAGTCAAATGAAAACAACAACCAGTCCGCACGCCAACAAGGACATAGCAACCCAACAACTGCGTGCGCCTATGAGTTGTCACTATGCAGTACTCCTACCACAGCGATGCCAGTATCGATGCGTAGCACTAGTGTTGCCACCTTTCGCGTGGACTGAGTTTTATGGCGGGTGTTCAGTTTTCATTTGACTGCCTCAACTACTTTGGAGTATTCTTACAGAGAAAATGTTTCTTGAGACCGAGAAGAATGTATCTATTTGTCGACTAATTCGCTAACCTTTATTTATCTAGTTCTATGTGCATGGAGGAGAAATTCATGTGGTATTCGCAGGTTTCACATTGCTTTTTGAAGGCGTTTAAAAAAATATGCCCGTTCATACTTTGCGCAAAATCCTATGTTGTCAACAAAATTTCTCCAAATGTATGTTATTCTATGCATAAGAGAAATTTGAGTTCTAAAGCCATCCCAATTAAAAAACTAAAGCGATTATTTATAATACTTTGTTTTTCGTTTAAGTTAATCTCATGGGCTGTCCTCCATCGATTTCATCTCGCTACCTTAGCCCACACCTGTCAGTTTGAACTATTCACTCAATTCTTGTCTGTTTGGCGGCTGTCCATAGCTTTGCCATGAATTCTTAAAACGGTGTTAGGTGCTCATATTAAGTATGAAGAAAAAGTTTATTTCACTGGTTACGAGCAATTACATACTACTCCCATGTAATAGTTAACACTGTTATTGGCTCAATAAGGTTAGATTACTAATCAATGTACGTAATAAGAAGCAATGTGTTCACTCCCCATGCATTAACTGAATACCCTTTCAATGAGTATTGGCAGATAACCTGATAGTTCGGAAGAAACGAGGGTTAAATCCGAAACAGTTGAGCTTTTTGTATACTGTCGTAAAAAGATAATATATAGAGACAAGTGGTGGCGAGTGACGAACGGCAAAGGGATCACGTTTTTAGTCTCATTCGAAATATTATTATTGATTGAAAGAATCAATCACCCCAGGAAGACCTTCATCAAAGGCCACATTGAAATTGCGGCCACGATTAAAAAGCATCTCTATACTAAACCATCACGCATTAGAGAACTTCGTAAATTTATCAATTGACACCACGAAATAAGGCAAAAAACAGTAAAGATGGTTCGATTGAAACAGTTATTCAAATATTGTGACTTTCGAGACGAAGTTCCAGATAATCTCCTACACAGGCACTTGATCAGCACTCGTAACAACTCTGCCATGAAACTGGAGAAATATCTTTACACTCGAGACGGTGGCGCAACAGGTGACACCGATGGCAGTGGCAAACAATGGTGAAGTTTCTCTGTCTCGCCAGTAGAGGACGGCTTGAAACCACGGCAAAGATAACACCAGCATCGAGGTGGCTAAGTGCACAGTGTCTGGCTAAGTGTACAGTGTAGTTTGTAGGCACGACAGTGTTTTTGCTGTGGCAAAACAAGCAATTTCATATGTTCGTACTCTTTTCGCGAATATGTTCGCAACCATTGTAAAAATAAAGGACATTTAAGACGTACTTGTAGGCGTAAGTTTCAGTAAAATTGTGATGATAAAAGCCAATTGGTTTCATGATACTAATTAAAATTCTTGAGAATTATCAGCACGGGAAAATCAGTAAGTGAACAGACCGCAACGCACGCAAAGAAGGTTTTAGACGAGGAAATAAATTCTGTAATAGTAGTAGTAGTAGTTAACTGCCGAAGTTTAAAAAATAAGAAACCGGAATTTTACCATCTCATTCATAGCACAGAGAGGTGATATAATTATAGGAACTGAAATTTGGTTAACAGATGATATCGCAGACAGCGAAATATTTCCCAAGTCCTTCATAGTTTATAGAAACGACAGACAATAGAGCCGGAGGAGGAGTGTTTATTGCGGTTAAAAACTCTAGTGTCAGTAGAGCCGAGTTATTTCCTGATAGCTGTATAGAAAGTGCTTGGTTCTCAGTGAAAACAGCGAAAAGAATATATAACTGTGCGTATTATAGACCACCCCACGCTAGCGTTAACTCAATACCAGATCTAGCAAGGCAGATACAAAGCTTTACATCCCACAACAACGAGCATAGCCTTATTATCGGTGACGGTTTTAATGTTCCCACTATAGATTGGGATTCGTACAGTTTTATAAATGGAGGTCAAGACAAGAATTTATGAGATTCCCTCTTATTTACGTTCACCTCGAATTCCCTGCACCAATTAGTCATTTCACCAACAAGGGGAAGGAACATTCTTGATCTATTAGCTACAAATATACCCGAAAAGGTCTTAAATGTAGAAGTTATTGACGGAATCGGTAATCACAGGTCTGTAAATGCTAGATTTTCTTTAAGCGTAGAAAAAGTTAACAAACCTAAGGGAAAGGTTTATTTATTCAATAAAACTGACTATGGTGGCTTAAAATGTGAGTTAAAACGTTCCTTTCTTAGATTTGACGAACTAAACAAAACTTGTAGGGTCGAACACGAGTAACTTGGAATAATTTTCTTGCGATAACACGTTCAGCAATACAGAGATTTATACCTAGTAAATATATAAAAGAGAATAAGGAACCCCATTGGTTCAACTCTGAAGCACGGAAATCTCTAAGGCGGTAAAGAGCGTGCCATGGCAGAATGAAAAACGCGGTTACAGATTCCTCCCCTGATAAAATCAACGAAACAATACAGAATTACAAAGCATCTAGGTCCATTGCCAAGAAGGCCTTCCGGAAGGCGCTAGCGAAATTCAAAAGGAAAAAATTAGGCGAACATTTAAACGATAACCCAAAGATCCTTTGTTCCTACGTCAGGGAAGTCCAGGGAAAAAAAAGTCCACCGTAAACTCATTGAATAACTAAAAGGGGGATAAAGTAACGAGTAGTTTAGCCAACGTATTAAACTCATTCTTCCAAAGTGTTTTCAACATATGCTCACAGCATATGTTGTATATACCCGAGAACATTCCGAAAACATTTCAGCAAATGCAAGCAATCGATTTTTCCACCCAAAGAATAGAGTTACTTCTTGAAAACATCTACCTCAACAAATCTCCGGGATAAGAAACCGGCGCGCGTGTATAAAGAACTGTCGTCAATAATAATAGGTCAATATCCCTCACCTCCATCTCCTGTAGGATTCTTGAACACATCATTGTTAGTTCCATAATGAGGTACCTCGATAGCCAAGATTTAATGATTAATAACCAACTCGGCTTCCGTAAGGGTAGATTAAGCGAAACTCAACTCGTATTCTTTGTTCATGATACGGTGAAAGTAATATTCCAGTTGATGCGATATTCCTAGATTTTAAAAAACCTTTCAATAAAGTATCTCATTGCAAATTACTCGCGAAGTTGGAAACTTAAAGAATGCACAATAGTATTATATGCTGGAATAAGCAATTGTTAAGAGATCGCGTTCAAACAGTCGCCCTGGACGGTGTATCATCCGATACTGTCAAGGTCACGTCCAGTGTACCACAAGGAAGTGTCATAAGCCCCCTTCTATTCCTTATTTACACAAATGACCTCAGTACCGTAGTTAATAGCAAGCTCCGTCTCTTCGCCGATGATGTAGTGATATATATGGGCATTCGAAGTCACGGAGACTGAGTCGAGTTAGCCAAAAACATAGATGCAATTCAGAATTTGTGCGACACATTGCAATTGGAATTAAATTTGAAAAAATGCATAGTAATACATTTTTGGGAAAAGAGTAATTCCCTCCCTTATAGTTACAAAGTGAAACAAACCAAAATCGCGAGGGTAGATTCCTTTCAATACTTGGGTGAAACAATTACTCACGATCTGTCCTGGGGAAAGCACATACGAGAGATATGCTGTCGCGCTAATAAAAAATTGGGATTTTTAAAGAGAGTGCTAGGTAAATGCAACGAAAAAGTGAAGGAACGATGTTTCCTTGCCTTGGTCAGGCCCCACCTAGAGTGTGCTGCCAGTATATGGGATCCTCAAAATATAAATTTAATTTCGGAATTAGATCGAGTTCAGCGGAGGGAGGCTAGATTTGTCAAACATTGTTATGACCAACGCAGCAGCGTATCTATTTTGCAAGACAATTTAGGTTGGGATTCTCTTACGCAGCGGCGTTTACAATATAGATTAAACTTATTAAATACATTTAAAGATGGGTCCTTTTCCGATGATATTAAGAATATAATACGTATCCCAACATATAACGGTCGGAGGGATCACAAATATAAGATTAGAGAGATAGACTGCAAGACTGACAGGTTTAAAATGTCATTTTTTCCAAGAACGATAAGAGACCAGAATGCTTGCAGTCGAAATCCCCCAGGAGTCAGTTCGACACAATAAGTATTAACGTACAGGTTAGGGACTGTGAGTGGATACAATTGCATATTTTTTTGTTACAGGTTCCCCCCACCTTCCCCCACGTATTTGAAAAACCCCAACCCCCTCTTCCCTTACCCTTTCCTCCTGGTGCTACACCCCCTGCCACACACTTTTTTGGTGGCTCGCAGGGTATTTATGTAGATTTATAAAAATAACGGTTTATAACTGTTAACTCCCAGTTTTAAAGTTTACTCGAACATAGATTGACTCGTAAACGAACATTCAATTGTTAACTTCTATTACTCCCACCAGATTACCTTGGTGTAAAATGGTGGCAGCACTGTAATTAAAGGCAACAATGCTCAAGTAGAATATATGTGGTGATTACAGGGGTGCAGATTGATGGCCTTTCCGAGGAAGGTGAATACAAGAGATAGAGATAATAACATGCCTTTCTGGCGCGGATCTTTTTTTTTAAAAGGTCTTTTAAATTCTTGAAAAAATTAAAAACAAACATTTACTTCCTCATTATATTCTGTTCCATTCTGTGAGTGACCTCATTACTGCTTCGGCATCACACATACCACTCCACTTCCTTAGATCAAACTGGTCATATCCTGTTCATCATTAACCCTCCTCTCCAAACTTTCATTGATGACCCTAGGTGCTACTTTTGTTGTTTGTGTAATCAAATATATTGTCAAATTGTCCTCACATACACCTGTCTTTTTCCCTTTTTTTGGGATGGGAACTAATGCTAATCTTACAAAATCTTCCAATCAAATTAATCCCTCTTAACTCCTATGAGTTAGGCGATAAGAGCTCTTCATTCCATGTTTTCCTAAGCCCTAATACATTTCCATATGAATGCTACCCATCTCCACGGCCTCATTAGAGTTCAATCTCCTTAATATACATTATTTCTTGCATTTAGGTGTGACTGAGCCCAAACTATCCCCATCATTGTCATATTCTCTTTCTGCATCGAAATCTACTGGCCTAATGTCTTTTTCATATATTTCCCATATGCATCCTTACAATCTCTCTTGATTTCACTGATATTTCCAGTCATATCTTAATTGTGTGCCCAGATTTTTCATTTTAAACCTTCTGAAAGTCCTCCATCTTTTGGTACAGCACACAAATTTCTCACTTCCTTTATAATCCCTACATTTCCTCACAATGCAATAACCACCACGCTTCTTTCGCCCTATCACTTTCCCACTTCAGTTTATCATTCATAGATCTGCACTTCCTTTTGATTAATTCTTTGTTACATATATTCATTAAATACAGTCCATATTGACATCAGAAAGATAATTGTGAGTGTTTCCCTTTGCCTTCCTCAATTGTGATTTTAATGTGATACCATCTCATAACCTCTCGCTTGGATAAGACTTATTTGCAGTCATCTCACTGAAGAACAACTGCAGCTGACCTCCTTTCATCTACTATCTCCTACCCTTCAAACTACCTGGGATGGGTGATGCTACATCAAGTAGTTACCATTTCCCCAGTCAGTTAAACTCTAAAGGAACACAGTCCGGTTCAAGTTCTTTCTATTGATGAAGTCTGTGTGGATAGTGACTGCTCTAGTATAAATATTTCTGTGAATTAAGGTCTTGAACATATATGGTCTTGCGATCAAAATTAGGACATATTCTACTTTGATCTCATGATCCAGTGAATGATCAAATTCTAGGGCTTTGCAAAGTACATCTTGGTAATCTTGATACGAAATTACTTTTTCACAGTACGAGCTCATGCTGTCAATAATTATTATGAGGTTCAGGAGTTTAAGTAAGTTTAGAATGCTCAAAAATCTAATACCTCATCACACCTCATACAAACCAAAACCAGAGCCGACATTAGAATAAACCCACTTTCAATTCTGCATACATGCAAACTCCCTTCATTCCATTTAACTTTTATATCCTTTTCCTCCCTATACCTAACTTGCCCAAAGCTCTCCCCACTATCAAAATCTTCAACATTCCTTTTCCTATTACAATGCTTGGCATCTATCTTTCCTGTCCTCTTTGTATTTCTTCCATTAATCTTATCTCCTACCATGCCATGCCATCCATTTACCTCTTCGTTTGTTTTCATTTTCATTGATTTTACTTCTTCCATAACTCTTTAAAATTATATTTAAAAAACAAACCTTCAATCTACACTTACCAAATAGCTTTAACAGTCATGTTTTCACAACTTACAAAAGCACACTTCACATCAATTTTCACTAATTTTGCCTTAACCTCCTTTCTCAGAGTTCCTATCATCAATTCCCTACTCCTTGTGAAAGCTTCTTTACCTGAAGCAATTTTTATACATATATGGTATTAACTACTACTGTGATTGCCTTGGTCCAAGGCATGTCCAAGATATGCTAAATGTTCCACCTGTTCAAGTTTTACCATGCTATTTTAGCCTTTCATTTAGCCTTCCTGATTCTTGACACCCTCATACTCCTTGCTTTTTGTTTACATTGATTTCCATCTCATATTTTTCACACTAATTTTCTCATGTACTTTGCAATGACTGCAAAACCTTGGCTGAATGGCTACATAAAGCATCATAGTCCAGATACTTAGCTGATGTCATGGATTCCACAACTACTTTCACATTAAATGAAGCATACATTGTATATTTCTACTGTTCTTTATTCTCATACAACTAGTTTCAACACTTAGGCGTCATCATCAAGTACCTTCAACATCAAGGTACCTGATGATGATACCTAAGTGTTGAAACTAGTTGCATCAGAATAAAGAACAGTGGAAATATACATTGTGTTCTTCATTTAATGAACATAAACTTCCACAAAGTTGAGCCTGAAACAATTGAAAACTACTTTCACCCCTAACTCCATCCCTCCCCATTCCACCCTTGCCATTAACTCCACAAATATATTGAAAACAGCAGGTGATAGCAAACAACCATCTCCAAATCCCCTCTTTCTAGCATTACCCATCATAGCCCTCCATCCCTTGCTTGCCCCTGAACAGTCTGAGACATAACCTATCCCTCCAATCTGCCTTAATCTTCTGTAATACCATTTAATTCTAACCATTTTACTCTGACAAATGCCTTCATAATTCACAAAATAAAGAAATACGCCCTGATTATACTCTGTCTTCATATCTATTTGTGAATTTATTAGTAATATGGCACCACAAGTATGTCTCCTCTTCCTGAATTTTAACTGATCATCCCCTAAGTATTCATTTGCCTTCCTCTCCATTCTTTAATGAGCCTTGGTACTACCTAACCTCTGTGCAACTTCAAATTTATCGTTCTCTAGTCCTTACATACCGCCAGGTGCTTTGTCCCTTGTTGGGAAGGAACTAACCCTTATCAAACAAAATTGTCCCACCAAAATCTCCCCTCACATACTCACATACTAGTATGCTCCCAATTAACCAATGAAAACTTCCCCTTTCAGGTTTCTTAGACTCTAAGGTATTCCTGTAAGGAGGTTTCATCCTTTCATCCATAAGGAGTGTACATCCCCAAATTTTTTATTTAATATCTCGTAATGCTCATTGTGTCTTTCAATGAATTATGCCTCAAACTTATTTCAAAACGATGTTTTACAAGTTGATAGAAGATGTACTATCTTATGACTGGAGACCAGTTCGCATAACCTGCCATTACCATGGTAGCATTAGGGAACACCCCAGGAATGGCAGACCAATGATTCAATTAGTTAATCTTGCAAAAATGTGGAGCATGTCATTGATAGCAATATATTTGCCTTTCCCAACATTAGAAATATACACTACTATAACCAGCATGGTTTAAGAAACATAAATAGGTCTGTTTATTCATGATATCCTGGAGTTGTGGGAAGGTTATACCCAACTACATGTATGTGCTGTATTTTTAGATTTAAGGAAAATCTTCAATAAGACCTCTCATGAGAAATTTATACTCTAACTAAGATATTGTGGTATGCATAAGCAAGTGACTAAATGGTTTTAAGGACTTTTTATCTAACCTTACCACTCTCAAGCAAAGAATAGCCCAAGCTTAGAATGCATTCATGAAGAAGAGGCAATTACCATGTTCAAAGAACCTAAACCTGGAAACAAGGAAGCAATTCGTCAAGACTTTCGTGCAGAGCATGGCACTCTATGGTTCCAAGACTTAGAACATTGGAAAAGTGGACCTGCAAAGAATAGAAACCTTTGAAACATGATGCTGGAGGAGAACGCTGAAGCTTAAATGGCCAGAAAAAGTAAGGAAGGAGGAAGTACACAGGAAGAGCAGAAGAGGACTATATGAAGAACTACGGCAAAGAAGAAATAGATGGATTGGACACACATTGAGGCATAATGGATTGATAAGGAATATAATAGAAGGAAAAATAGAAAGGAAGATTCCATGAGGAAGACCAAAGGACATGTGCATAGGAAAAGTTAAAAAGGACGTAAAACAGAGAAGGAATCGGGGATTGAGGGAATTGACATTAAATAGAGTAGAATGGTGGGCTGCAGTAAATCAATCCTAGGATTGAAATACTGATGATGATAAACATATATTACTTTTCCAAACTATTTATCAAAATCAATTTGACTGGTTATATCTTAATAAGACATCCTCTGGATAAGGCACAAAGAGGATGGCTGCTGGAAGGAATTGTGAGGCAGAGCTAACCTATGGGCCTTTGAAAACATAGAGGGGGAGTAGGTAACTGGAGAACCCTCAGATATTGTGACTTCTAATGAGAAGGATTACTTCGGGAGCTGGAAGGAGCTTATTTCCAAAAATAATATGGTGCTCCTACCTAAAGGTTTAACTCCAGGTTCCAGAGTGTGAGGGAAAGTATCATTGCAAACTCAGCAATTTTAAACTACAGGGCAAAGTGGAAACTTAATCTAATGAATCCTCAAGCACTCAGATTCGAAGGTATGCCCAAATGACATGAGCAATTATAGCCTGTCAGACCTATTGTCCCTTCCAGAACATCGCCCTATCATCATTTAGTTTTCCAAATTTAACATTTTTATCTGCAATCACTCCAAATTAAAACCTAATTTCAGAATCTTGAACTCTATGGAGCTAGCAAATTCTCTTACATTAGTTGCAGAACTCAAAAATAATGACTTCATCTCTTTCAATATCCAAAACCTGTTTCCTAACTTCCCCACGGCTGAGACTTAAAATTTAGTGGAATAACTAGTTGATTAAAAACCTCATAACTTGACAGCCTCGATTTCACAAAATGATATCTCATTTGGCTATCTACACATAGCAGAGGTTATGCGGAGATAGGTAGTTATTTCTGTCTACATTTTCTGGTGTTACTATAAAATATTATGGCCATTGTCATTATTTTTAGTCTTATTGTTGCGATAAGAGATCTTTAAGGATGACTTCCGGCTCTTTTGAGAATTAAGAGGCTCTCAACTCAATTCCACCAATATTATCCTTATTCTCTTTGCATCGCAAATTTTAACAAACTACCAGATTTTCTCTTGACCTTTTCCAATTCCTATTTAATGCTTTCTCCCATGATATCACATACTTTCTGGGAAAAAATAAATAAATGATTTCGGCTATTAGCCTTTTATTCTGTCAGCAACAATTTTGCCAGTAGAACCAGTGGAATTTTGACATTATATTTTAAATTATTTTTTAAAAACAAGTGAATACTTTTTGTTTCCTTAAGGTACCTCTGACTTTTCTGTTGTACAATCTTCGTTCCTTATTATCCTGTTCGAATTTGTATGAAATTGGCATGTCTATCCTGCCATTTATAGTATTTTGTAACCTTTTCCAAATTTGTCTCAGCGATGTTCGTTTCCAACCTGAATGGTCACAATTTGTGTTTTCAATTTTTCCAGAGCCCATCAAAGTTCCTTTCATTCAATTGATATGTTTTACCCTTTTCCTTTATCACTTTCATGAACTTAGTTATCATTTCCACTAACATACACGTAGCTTTTTTTCGCTAATGCCCTCAGTTCCGCCAACGTTTGTAAAAATCTCTAGGGTATTAATTTGTCGCAGAACTGTGGAGTATGTCGATGCCCTGTGTCAACAATTCAACTATGTGTTCAAACGAGAAGTTTTCCAGTACATAATTTGTCAATAGTAATCGTGAATTCCCCTGCATGTTGGAAGCAGCCCACCTTCACCGACTCCATTACCAGGAGAACCCCACCTCCTGGTATGCACCACGCTGATCATGATCCAAAAGCTCCCGCTTGTTGGACCCTAATTAGTTGAGGAGGCATCATACGTCAGACGTTAGAGTTAAATCCAGTTATAATTCTCTCTCTTCCCATATGCTGACGACTTAGCCCAGGCAGCGGCCTCTGAGTCGGGGTAGGGGCTGCAGATACGATGGTGCTCTCACTCGACAGCACCTAGGGCCTGTTCGAGACGGGGATCGGAGCTGTATCCGTAGGTTCAAATAATCGCCGCAGCGAACCCTTCCTTTGCCCCGAGGCACAACCCTCCAGTCGTCCGATCTACGGAGAAGCAACACTTATTCATTTGTAAATGGACCCCTGGTAGGTCTCGTCCACTCACTTCCTGCATTCTGGCGAACCCGTGTAGACCTATTGAAATTACGGGCTTTCGAATTCTCACCCTGAGCCTCATCCCCCTTGCTAGAAAACGAGTTCTTCACTCCTTCATCAGCAGTTTCAAGCATAACCGCTGTTGCCAAAATCCGGGACTAAATAAAATAGATTTAAATGTATTTCGAGACAAATCCGGAATTACCAGAAAATCGGGCGTCAAATCTACAATTTAACTCTCAAATCCTGAAGTGTTTTATGCATAGTCTTCGAACACTTCAGTTTAAATTTTTGGGTGCCTGAACTCACTCAGTCTTTTTTGGAATGTGGTTATCATGAACAACGCTTTTTTACAATTTCATAATTTTGCAGTGATTCTTTTATATAAGATTTAGCTGATTCCAAGGCAAACTCCGTATTTGCCGTAACCAAGGTATTGTTACGCTTCTTTCCCTTCGGAAAAAAACTGAACGCATTCGCAAACACGACGATCTATGTCGTAGCAGCACATTCATTATAAACCGCTACGACCGAACGCATTGGAATGGAATGTCACGTCGTGCGACCCACAAAAAAGGTCACTGTCGCTACAAGAAAATATTCGAATTAAAAGGTTTTTTGCTATTGTTTGATCACAACTTGAACACTTGCCGTGTACTTGATAGTTTATATTAAATAACAACAATGTGGTCCATTATTGTGGTCAAAGATATGACTCTCAGTTACACGTGGATATAGTACGTTATCTAGTCACAGGTAAGGCTACGAAGATAATATTTCTGAATAAATTACGTGTATACTAAATTATACAGGTGTACATAATCAGAAAAAGCCTGGGTAATCTAATGTAAGCAATGATAATTCGTTTGCCATGACGTGTTTGCAATCTGTTCACACAGTTACATTTTGTGAGCCACCCCTTTTCACTCCACTCGTGCCACGGCATCATTTCAGTCGGCCCAACTGATCGTGCGCGATGACCTCCTCTCGCGAAAAACAGTTGAAATGTTAGCATGACCCTGGACGTGAATTTATTTTCAAAAACTGTTTGCCTTACTACAAAAAACTTGTGGGCTTACTGCTTGAAAACTGTTGAATTTACGGTAATATAAATTTCTCGATTAATAAATACTCTTGAAAAAAAATAAAATTAAACAGCAACCGGATGATGATTTCAAAAGAATCATTTTGAATCTCAGCAATAAACTGTTGAACTGAAACAGTAACTCTTTATTTCCTACAGGAAGGAACAGAGCGACTTCTAGCTTCTTCCAGATTGTTGGAACAGAGCGACTTCTAGCTCCTTCCAGATTGTTCCCGACCGGGGTCCACGGAGCAGAAGAAATAATACCTCAGTTTCCACAATGCATGAGTTTCAGCTGGGAGAAAAGCATGGCCAGGAGAAAATGTGAGCAGGGGGAAGCGGTGAGCGTTCTTCTGCCTCGCCCGTCGCCCATGCCACATTTAGGGAAATCACGGGCATAGGGGAAATATTCAAACGGGATCGTCTCGACCTATCTTCTCCCTGAATCGCAAGGTTAAAAATACGCATGGATATAGGTCGTGCGGCCTCCGCACACTCCCGTCGATCCGATAAGTCATCCATTATCCCGTTTGCAGGAAACCCTGCACTGGAGGCCGTGAGAATTGGGCCTGTTCGCTTCGCCGCGGGGCTGCCCGTCATGACGCCGGGGTATCCCAAATGATGTCATATCGCTGTCCCCAATTTAGTCTGCGAAGATCGAAAGGGGTGGGGGGTCACGATGCAAATCCCAGTGAGGATCAGAGGGATTCAGCACGGATTCATTCTCGGATTCCGTAATCGATTGTAGAGTCCAGATTCACGGCCCGATTATTTTCTTTAACCAACGACTTGAATGTTTATTAGCGATTATTCTCACAAAATTGGCTTTATTCATTGAATTTGGCGTTTAAGCGTGGATGAAGACACCAGATAAGTTTCCTGAGGCCGCTTCAACCCCTAAAACTATACGCTGCAAGGGGCGATGAAGGTGAATACCAGGGGTGTCGCTACTCATGGAGATACGAATAAAGGATATCAGGATAGAATTTCATTATTATTACACTGCTTACTCAAAGACGACTTCATACCTCGGAGTTTTAATATAAGGAGAATTTTAGAAATTTTTACTACCGTGTCATAAGTGAATAACTTGAATAAAGTACGAGTATTTCAAAGAATGTTTTTTTTAATTTAGTTTAAATAACACAAATACCTTATGATAAATAAAAACCATTTATAAATAAATAGAATAGTAATTGAACAGTAAAACTAAATAAATTGTGTCATTCTTCCTTCTTTCCCGCTGGCTTTTTCTGCTGGTCTCGGTGTTTTTCGATGGCCTCCATGACGAACGCCGTCGCGGAGTTGAGATTGTCCTGGCTGAGGTAGTAGCGCCCGAGGCCAAGGGGGTTGAAACCGCAGACGGGGGTGAATGAACAGACGAGGCCGGCACCCGCGAGGGCGGTAAGGGCGAGGAACAACCAAGCGCCGCCCGAGAAGGGGAAAGCCAGCGCAAGCTTGGCCAAGGGCAGGAGGCCAGCAAGGATCCCGCGGTGCAAGTCCCATCCTTCGTCCGCGAGAGAACCCTTGGTCGGGACGAGGTAGCCTTCGTAACCAGTTTGAACGCCGAATCCATGAACTCCGCTCCCATGCGCCGCCAGCTGGTTCGAACCGGCGTTTTCCGTGGTGGTAAAGTGTTGCACGTATGTCCCATCGCCGTACTTGATTTCGGCTGCGGATGCCACCGCGCACAGACAGATCACGAGCACAGCACCTTTCATGTTGCCTGAAAGGAAGTGGATTATCTTTTTTGACATTCGCCAACTGGACGATGAGTTTAGATACTGTGTGTATTCCGCGAAATGAAAGTATGGACTCGTGAAGCCATAATCTTTTTAGAACTGAAAAAATGGGTCGAAGTCACGTGCATTGTGTTAGATTTAACAAACAACAGAAATTGAGAAAAATTAGAGATAAACTTCAGTTACGCATAGCACCCGAAATTTTGCTAACACAATATTTCTCTGGATGAATAAATCCACCTAACATAGCTGCATTACAAACAGAGAACAAGGAAAAACCTTCCTCAATATTTACCTTCCACTTTATTGATCATTACAAATTTCTCATTGCTCATTGGTTTAATGACTGGTCTTAAAATATTACTCCAGTACTGATCTATAATTTTTCATTGACAATAATGACTCCCATAAACATAAAAACAATTCAAATACTAACAAATAATTGAATAAAATTTCATTCGGAGAATAAATCGAAAGTATAACTGCCGTCGCATGGAACTCAGTAGCCACAGGAATAATAACTGCTATTGTCCCTCAGCCATTTAATGATAAGTCTAGGTATCTAGACCCATTCTTAAATACACACCTTAATAAATTTGGCAGAGATCTGAAATAAAATGCTCGCTTGCACTGCATAAAGTATTAAACGAGCATTTCAGTTCGCACTTCCCAACACTTTGGTGTGAAATCTGCACTTTAAATGCGTATTCTAAGCCGTAACACAATGAATAGAATCGCACGTACCGTGATAAATCAGCTTCGTTCCTTGGAGTTGTGTAAGTGCTCTTCTCTTTAATGGATGGGCGACACTTGTGACTTCGTTGACGCGACGCGCATATGCATATATACCACTTATACTAACGGGTGTGGATATTTTTGGAAGACAGTCCATCAAATGACCTAAATTTCGCAAGTATTGGCATGGAAAAGATTTTCGACGCGATCAACTTCCATTGCTAATTCCAAAATTGAAAGTTGTACGATTGAAACAACAGAATACCAGCATAGTGGAATCTACGGAAACCCATTGCAATTATTAGAATGATGTCGAAAGAATAGTTCAATTAATTTTAAGTTATATTTAAGTTAAATAGTTAATTTAAGTAGTTAAGTTAAATTGTTAAGAATTGTTTAAAGTTAAATTGTTAAGAATTGTTTAAAGTTAAATTGTTAAGTTAAGCTTAATAGTCAAGAGCATGGATTTATGTTTGAATCGATAACATTAGTGTACCGATATATAATTAATAGTTGTCATCAATGTGTTAGATACATTAGTATTTTTATTTAAATGACATTGTGGCCATCAGGTCATTTTTTTCGTTTTCTCAATCGCAATACATTGTAAAGATTCTTATAATCGAATATCTAGACGAGTATCGATCGAATATCTAACAGAGAAAAAAGACATATATCAAGTATCTACATACATGAATTCATAGACAAAAATAGCCAGCGAGTAACATTTATAGCCATGTTAGTAAAACCTTCGGATGCTAGCGTCTTTAAAACCACGAAACGAGAGAAGAGTGAATGATAATATAATAGAATTACTATCATAAATACGTTTAGTAATTAATTCCTAAGGTTTAAACTATATTGAAATAAAAGCAGATATTCTTCAACTTTCCTTCTTTAC
This sequence comes from Hetaerina titia, assembly GCA_037158775.1. NCBI lineage: Eukaryota > Metazoa > Arthropoda > Insecta > Odonata > Calopterygidae > Hetaerina > Hetaerina titia. Next base: position 84,501,366 of record CM073779.1, read on the forward strand.
CCTGTCTGCACGTTCAAGATAATTTTCGAAGGCGATTTCAAGGGTGAGCGTCACAGGAGTGCCTTCTTTTCAAATCCCTCACTGGGACTCGTGGCATAAGATCCCAATAACTTGTCTTCGTTGTCGTTATCGAATTCAAAAGTAGTGTATGGCCCTTGCAATCATTCAAAATTAGTATCTTCAAACATATGAGGCAGAGTAAAAAGTGTTATGATTATTTTGGGATGAAATAAGAAGTTAAAGGGTAATAGAAGAGGTAGAAAACAGGAGATTATAGATATTTCTGGGATACCACTTAACCCCCAGTTGAGGACACTTTTCTTTTTCTCAGTATGCGGTCATATTTGATAATTGCTACAGCGCTGTTCTGGTACTTTATTCCTATATTTTCCTTTTATGATTGAAATGGGGATACAAACAATTACAAAAAAATCTTTTTCAACAAAAAATTAATCACTTATGTGTGAAACTTGGGTCAGCCCAAGTCAACTCCTCAAATGAACCGAATACGAGTACATTTGAATTCCTTACACGTCAACGATGCGAGCAGATAATCATCTCTTACACCTAGAAAGAGTCTACGCTCTACAAGGTGCCCTGAAAGCCAACGCTAAGGTGTGTGTGGCAAGGGCCGATCACATTAAGCTGATAAAATCAAATTGAATGTTGGTTAATTGCTAATTACCAATAAATATATAAACTATTCAGCACATAGGGAGTAATTTTTAATACATTTCCATACACTGCAGTAAAATTAAAGCACTTATTTACTCATAACAGCAGAGCTGCCATTAACCAGAAGGGCAATAAAATGGACTAGAATGAAATAAGGTGGCCCAAAGGGTTGGATAAAAAAATGGCGTCAATTTTAATTTTTGCCAATTTCTGTCGCTTGCAGTTATTCTGATTCCTTATTGTTCGCGGGAGAAATAGCTCTTCAATCTGTAGTTTATACTTGTCCCATCTAATCTTACGCTGACAAATCGCGGAATTTTCTATTGCAGTGCACATTTTAACAGTTCGCAGAGAGCAAAGTAGAAGACCCCAAGTCTACGCACTACCACTACAGGAATCGCACTGAGTGTAGGGACGTTATGACACCAAGATTTAGCCCTACCCACCACCGCTAGGTCGAAACGTAAGTTACTTTCTTGACCGCCCTCGTATTTGCATGATCTCCTTTCATAGTATGTTGGGGATAACGATACATTTACGGCATCATCGCTTAAAAGATCTGCCTCCAATTTCTACAAGAGATTTTTATTCTCGCTTGGTGAGGGATTCCTAAACTACTTCCGTTATTGATCTAGTTACGCCACTAATTTTGTTCTATCAACGCATTACCAATCTATCTCCTCTTCATTGCACACGATCTAATTCATCCGTAAAAACTCCACGTAGGATAACAACACTCCACATTTTTAGTTTAATTCCAATTGAGTTCTTGAAAATACCTGATGTCATAAAACCTTGCAATGGCTACCAGGGTATGGTGTAGATGAGCATGTGATTTCGACTGCATTAGATCTAACCCCAATTATGTTCACTCGTTGTACGCGAACATTCAAAGAGTCTTTCAGTCAACGAATACAGGATATTTTTATCTGTGCCAAATGCTTCTAGTTCCCTGAGTAGCTTACTATGAGACACTTTGTCAAAAACTTTTCAAATTCTAGACAATCCTAAACAACTGGCACCTTATTTTCTCCCCAACACAAAACATCAGTCAAGTGAGCAACATCGGCCAAATAAAGACCTCTATCTTTCTATCTATCAACACAAAAGATGATGAACACAAAGTTCAAGTTGTTTCTTGCAGGGTCTAAACTATCGGAAATCGTGCTGATTGTTCACCAATAAACCCTAGCCATAGATATGCATCATTATCAAACTTGCACTCATTTTTTCGTTGACATTGAATGACATGTACACATGTGAGTGGGCAATTACTCGGTTCCTCCATCATTACTTTTATATAGTTATTACATTAATATTTTCCAGTTATTTTAGGGTATTATTATAAAAGTATATACGCATGCATACATTGTCAGGCGGAACACAAGACCCTAGAATCGTGATTGATTTAAGACAGAATAATTACGATAGCGATCATTAAAAGAATCAGTCATTCCAACAATCAATTAAAAAACTGAAACAAAGCATTCCAACAATCATTAAAAAATTCAAACAAATTCGCTTAACCGCTACATATTTTGGGACTATGTGATGTGTTAGACTTGTCAAATATGACACCTAGATCTACATCAACATAATACCTTTCAAACCGCTGAAAGGGCGTGTTACTGGGGTTGTTCGGGCACTAGCTGTAAGTGCGGCAATATAGGTGCATGTATGTATTTGAACATGCATACAATTGCTGATAAATCAGGGTGGTTAGAAAGGTTTTCGAAATCACCACCAGACGCTAGCGCAACGAGTTTCTCGCGCAGTAATATGAGTAAGCACCTAACACGTCCGTGCTCTGGGAAGAGATCTGTAGTGCGGACGTCTCTCCGTTGATGTACCCCTCTAGTGATTTGTGACGATAGAAAAAATTGTGATTCGAGCACTGATTAAATATTTCGTAAAGAAAGGCGTGACAGCAAAAGACATTCATACCGACTTTTAGAACACTGAGGGACTTTGCTCCTGAAAATTCAACTGTTGCGAAGTGGACACACAAGTTAAGTTTGGTTGGGACAGCATAGATGATGATCCGCGAAGTGGTCGGCCAAAACGTACCACTATCCCAGAGGTCATTGCAAAAGTGCATAAAATGGCCATGGAGGATCGCCGACTAAAAGCGCTGAAGTTGTACGGATGTCATCTCGTGCATCATGAATTATTTGTAGGGTTTGAATAAATCATAAAAATTTAGTATTCATGGGCACTCGTGTTGGAATTGGTTATGACTGCGTATTGTGCGATGGAAGACAAAGTACTTGAATTTGTTGGTGACTGTGTCTATCTCTCTTATTTTAAAACGGTGGTCGAAACAACCAATATAGTTTAGTGCCATGAAAATCCCATCGGTGTCAAAAGAAGACTCAGGTGTCTCGATGTACTTCTTGTCGCTCCATACCTTGCCTTCTCTCATTGTGTATGAGTAGGATCCTAATTTAATTCCTCCGCCACACCCATGACATTCTCTTCTTGTACCATTGCTCAACAAGCCTAGCGTTTTTTTCTAAACCTTAGCTAATACCATAATTAACGCTTTTTTCCCATGAACCCCAGACACTGCCGCAGAGTCCAAATGTGTTCTGTGTGAAGCGTGATTGCAAATCTCTCTCTCACTTTTTTAGTATTTTGTTACAATCCGCCCAATGGAATCTAACTTCTTCAAGACCAACCGGCATATTCTTCCGTAGTGTCAATCCCATGAAAGTTTCAATGTCAGTTTAGCATAAAATTCTTTGACCTGCAATGAAATGCTTAACTCGATCATTTGTTTTATAATTTACGCTCTATCTTTTATTTTACTCCAAAATGCCAGTGCTGTAAATTAGCTGGTATTTAATTATAGCGTTTCTTACACCACTCCGAAATCTGGTCTCAATCGTTGGAGAGAACACAATCTGGTGGCGTCCTTCACTAACTGTACACCACTTTATTGTTTGCAAATAATCTAGGACTAATAACGTGGGAGCTTAAGACGTGATGTACATCAATAATATTAAGTGCCCTATAACCTTCCCTGCGACACCCTTGCAGTTACGCCTGCCTCTAAAGATCCAAACACATGGACAACTACGTTTTGTTTAGAGGTAGATAAGAATCCCCTTACCCTGTTGGTTACTTTCTCGCTACCAACATAATATCGCACTTCTTGTATCAATTCCTCATGAGGGACCTTGTTAAAGCCTATCTTGATCTCTAGAAATACAGTATCTACTCGCGTATTTCCTTCTACCAATTTCAGGATACCATAAATAAAAAGACCCAGCTTTGTTTCGTATTATCTGCTTTTCCTGAACCTGTGCTGGTTACAGCAGATTACGTTTCCACAATCTAAACGAAGATATTTCCGACGCTAGGCTCTTAAATATGCAAGCTGGTCGTTAATGGGGTTTGAAGGATTTATTTGGGTTTATGCTTTTAAGCAGGCGCTCTATTCCGCTACAAGAAATTTCCATTTCAGGCATCGGGTGGCGGGAGGTTAGTTATAGGTGACAATCGGTGAGAACTGGGAGAATTCGCTTTGAAAGAAGGAATTTAATGATTTGTTCCTTTCGAAAGTTCAGTTACTCTTGTGCCTTAATCCTTTTTGAGTGAGTTAACAGTTGATTTATTTCCTTGAGCTCCGTTATAAATTGGTCAAAACGTTTTTGGATTCGATTAAGTTTTTCAGGATTCGAAGAAGTTTTATCTTTTTGATTCGATTCACCCTATATCTCTTATAATCATAAATAATCTTATACTGTTCATTATTAGATACATAATCCACGTCTTTTTCATCAAGGCGTATATTGCGTCAAGGGTGCTCAATGAGTACCCCGGAAGTAATATCGAATTTTTCATTAGCGCCCTTAAGTTGGAACTCCTCTAAACGGAAAACGCCCAGACCGATTTTTATGACAGAAGGCATGAACGAAGTTCATAAATACATGAAGAATGCATCCAAAGGAATATGAAATATTTATATTAAGACTCATCATTGAGTGAAATGGTTCATATCCCTAGATGAATGCAACAGAGTGGACTTGCGGAATCATTACGCAAATTTATATATACACAAACGCAGCCAGCCCCATCAAGGACCTGTGGTAGAGCTCCAGTCATTGAGGCTAAATATAAGTTGATATATTCGCCATGCGTTTCAAAAGATTATATACAAACACAAAAAAAACTCCTATATGCATCATATAATAATTGGCGCCCGACAAAATTATAAACTCTTGAGTTTTTCATAAAATAATCGTTAGGTTAGCTTTGATTTTGCTTCGATTGTGTATACAGTGCGAGGAAAGACAGGGTACTTGAATCTGTAGTTACCGGGCATTTTATCCCTATAGGTCTTGAAAGAAAACTCAGGTGTACTGTGTCTTCCTAAAAGTCTAGGTTTTGCTGGTTATCTTCATCGATCAACGGGCTCCGAAAACTATGCAACTCCAACACACCTGTCATCCTTATTCTCCACTCGTTGGAAATTTTAACACAGATGACGGATTTGCTCCTGAACTTATCTTATACTACTACTTAACTTATTAAAAATATTTTGTAGATTGTTGGCAGCGGGCCAACTACATACAAAAGGTAAAAGCTACATCATGCCTGTATCCCACGTAGCTAAACTTGTTCTCGGGATCATCAATAAGTTTGGTATCCCACGCAGCTAAAGTTGATCTCGGGATCATCAACAAAAGGATAGGGAATAGGGCAAATGATTACTTAAGGGATGACCAGTTTGGGTTGAGGAGGAGGAGATGTACGCACGATACCATTGCAGAAATGAGATCACTAATCGAGAGGAATATAATATAACATCAGGACGTATTTGCCTGTTCCGTGGATTTCTAAAAAGCGTCTGATAGAGTGAATTGGGAAAAACTAATGAGTGTATTGCAGAAAATAGGAATAGATTGGAGGGACAGGAGGCTAAACCGCAGCCTGTGTATGCCTCAGACTGCTCAGGTGCGAGTGACGAACGGAGAGTTCGGATGGGCAGTGTTAGGAAGAGGTGTTAGGCAGGGTTGCCCATTATCACCGGTGATGTTCAATTTACGAGGTGTGTTCAAAAATTAACGGGAATTTTAATTGTTCGTACAATAATATTTATTTATTCTTATACATTGATGCTGTCGCCTTTAAAGTAGTCCCCATTAGAGATTATGCACATGTGCCAGCGCTTCTTCCAATCCCCAAAACACTTCTCAAACGATCTTTGAGATAGCCTTTAGTTCTTTCAGCGATGCGCTTTTAATGCCATCTACGGCTGTAAAACGACGGCCCTTCAAGGTTCTCTTAATTTTTGGAAATACGATAAAGTCACACGGAGCCATATCTGGCAAATATGGAGGCTGGGGCATCGTCACAGTATTGTTTTTGGCCAAAAATTAAAAAAAAACAATGAAGTGTGAGCTGGTACACTATCGTGGTGCAAAAGCCATTTTGGAAAGAATTTTGCTGCCACGCGTTTCATGCCCAAAAATTTGGAAAAAATGTCATAACATGATCCAATCGATATGCCAACATCATCACCGACCTCTCTAATTGTGATTCGGCGATCGTTCATAACTATTTCTTTCACTTTTTCCACGTTTTCATCGATTGTTGATGTGCTGGGGCGTCATCTTCAGTCTTCACGTCCTTCTTGGAAACGCTTATACCACTCGTTAACTCTTGATTTACTCACAGCAGACTCACCATAGGCCTTTGTTAACATTTGACACACTTTGTTACACTTTATTTCATTTTTTACGCAAAATTTGATACAAATTTTTGATCCATTTCTTTTAACAAACGAAAATCGCCGAGCTTAGTCAGCGCATATCAAGCCGACTTTCTGGTTGATATCAGCGGTTTGTGATTATTCGTTTGAAATTCTTTGTATTTTCTTAATTTTAACATTTTTATCACAATATAATTTTGGAGGCCACCTTTTTATATTAAGAATAAAATTGAATAAATAAATAATCCACATAAATTCAGGAATATCACGCCAACCGAGTCACATTTGTTGTTTTTTGTGCTATCTGATCATATTCTTCTGCAGCACATCACTGGAAACGTGTTAAAGTAGACTGAATCTTAGTAACGTCATGCAGCAGCATGCAGATCCAATTTGGTCAACTGGAGCACAAAAAACATGCCGTCCCTTACCTATTTCTATTGTGTGGACATTAAGAATTCACTCTGCGAATTAGATCAGCTCAGAATTTAAACAACCGCCCTGGAGAGTCACAAAGTTTTTTTCGCCAACTGATCCAGATGTTTTCTGCAAAAATCAAATCCTAATGTAGACCATTCTCCAATGCAGTCGGTACTCTTACGAATGACCGCCCCCTGATTTTGCTGTCTGCACTCAGTCAGTCAGATCTCTTTTTGGTCTCGATGGAGCACTCGCCCATCCTTATACTAAACCCTTTGTTGATTAATCCCTCCGTGTTTTTTATTACTTGTAATTTCTAAATGGCATTCTCCCCTTTGCCTTCGATTTTTACTACCATTTTCGTCATTAAGTTTCATTTTGCGTGCATCTAAATGTTTCGTGGGAATTAATAGGAATATATGTACTAACTCACTTTAAAATAAGGAGATTTCTACTTGGACAGAATTTCTCTTTAATTGCGGAGCATAGAATTTGTTCCGTGGCGGGGAAGAGGCAGGACAACTCATGCGAACCATTTACCATTTGCAAATAATGAAAAGTCATGGCGAGAGTGAACGATAGCCGCGGCTCGAGTTCTCATGATTCGAGCGGGAAGCGACGAGCTCCCAAACCGCACGCCCTAAATGAAGAGCGGCTATCTCCACCCAATCTGACTTCCCCTCTTCCCTCTCCACCTTGCCCCCGACTGTGCCTTTCACATTTTTCCTCTCCCAATATAGCACCAATTTTCGAGCATTCAAATACGTACCCGGTGGGGCCGATACGCAACGCGGCCGCCTCTTGACCCAGTATACGAGTATTCGTATGTAAAGGGTTTAAATTCCACCAACGATGTGCCCGTAATTACGTTTACTAAAATATCTTAGCAGTGGGAAAATGTCTCAGCCGGCTGAGAAGCCAAGTCTTACTAATGCTAATCAAGTGGGCTTTCCTCCGTAACTGTTATACGTAAAATACACCACAAACAATGTCATCCTTCAAGCCGTCACAAGGGGGTTTGGCAGGGGATATTAGGTCGCCAGCCATTAGAGTATTTATTGACTGATATTTCGTAAATTACGAGACTCGTATGCTTCTACCTTATGCCTACGCATGAATTAATCTTATCGTGACTTTTAAATTGAATATCTTTAATATTTCTATAGTGACTTTAGTTTCTTACAATTACGATTCCTGATTGCCCAGGGAAAGAACGAGCATACGAGTCTATCTCGCTTATCTTATCTTTGTGGTCTGATCTACCTAAGTAATGTGGGGTCATAATGATTCCTTTAGTGTCATTGTCGAACACACTTGTTGTGAACCTTTCTAAAAGTCTGTCTCGCTTGCTCTCTTCGCATCTCAACTGGCTCCCAGCCTCATTCCTCTAAAAGGCCTCTCACACTCGTCTTCATATTGTTTCAATTTTTCACGAATCTGGCGGAATTTATCTGGACCTTATCTACTTCTTTTTGTCAATTTTTCTGCCAAGGATCCCAAATACTTGCGGTACATTCCAAATGAGGTCTAACTAGAGTGAAATAACACCTCCCTTTGAAGTTTCTCATTACATTTCCCCACCACTCATTTAATGAAGCCGAGTTTCTTAAAAGTGGATCCGCATATTGTCCTGATATGTGCTCCTCATGAAATGCGTGGTGTTAGAACTACCCCCAAATATTTAACTTGTTTGGCCGTAGTTACCAATGAACCCTCTAATTTGTCTTCCTCGCCACTCTTTAAGTTGCAAAATTTCAAAACTGCACATTTACCTATGTTAAGTACTAATCTCCATTCCTTGCGCCAATCCGACATTGTGTCTGAGTCTCGCAATCTGATGGGCCCCTTATTTCCCTGCACACCACTGTGTCGTCAGCAAATAATATAAGGTAGCTACTAACGTGTAAGCTTAAGTCATTATTGTATATTAAGAATAGAAGCGGCCCTATTACACTTCCCTAGAGGACGCCCGAAGTTACTTCTATATCGGTTGAGAGCAACCCATCGATGTCTACTATTTGTTTGCGATTTGACAAGAAGTCTCTCACTCAATTTATTATTTTCTCTTTGATGCAATGGAATTCAAGCTTGTGCAACAATTTATTGTGCGGGACTTTATCGAAGAATTTCCTAAAATCCAGAAATACTACATAACCTTGCGTGTTGTTTTCTCCCGATCTAAGTACATCGTGGATAAGAAGATCCAATTATGTTTCGCAAGATATTCTCTTCCTAAATCCGTACTGGTTGTGGCTTAGCATCTTCCTACTACCGAGAAATTTTATAATGTTACTGACAATAAGGTGTTCTAATATTTTACCAGAGATCGATGTTAAGGATGGGTCGGTAATTGGTTAGTTTATCCCTATCGCCGTCTTTATAAATGGGAGTTTTTGGACTAGCTTCCAGTCGCGAGGTACTGAGCTTTCTTCTCTAGATTTTAGAAAAACAATCTCTAAAAACGGGGCAATGTCTTCAGCTAATCTCTTCAATATTTTAGCAGGTATTTCTTCCGGACCTGGTGCTTTGTTGGCTTTCATACTAAGAAGCTGATGTTCTATGTCCATGTTGGACGACGTTTCATTATCTACCCTGAGGACGATTCTTCGAAACGTCGGCCAACATGGAACCCCTGACCCGGTGGAAGGCTCGAGAAAACTTCATAAAACTTCGTTGATTGCGATTGCAACCATAGTTACACATAAACCGAACCCTGAAAAATTACGTTTTTTAAATTATTGATATTGTAGAATTCAGAGCGATATCTCGAGATTTTTGCTTTAAAAACACGCATGCCTAAAACTTTTTTATAAAAATGGGTACTTTCCCTCAAAATCTCCACTAGTGCACGGTTTTTTGTATGTTCCATCGCCACACTGTGTCAAAGGCCATCTCTAATTCAAAGACAACTAGGATATGTTGACGAAGGAGTTATCCTGGATGAAATTATCATCTCTGACTAGATGGTCCGTTGTCGAAAGACAGGCATGTATTCTAATTCCGCATTGAATATTGCAAATGTTTCTACACTCTAACCGCCAAGTGAGTCGTAAACTCACCAGATTCCACATCTCTTTTCCCAAGTAGCTGGGAATAGAAATGGGGGGAATATTTTTGGAGATTGTCCTATGCTTTATCGGTTTCGAAACTATTATAACTACAGATTCTCGCCAATATAAAAACCCTCGATCCATACTTGAATGAGGATGTGAAGGACTTCCAAAAATGTCACCTCGGTGATATAATGAGAAGGCATTGTGGATACCAACCATTCATGGGCAGGTGATGCGAGAATATTCAAAGCTGGACTTGAAACCCCGGAGTTTGGAACATTCAAGCTTCTCAAAGAGATCAATAACGGTCGCCTCTGGGTGCTGTTGCGTGGCTCTGAAAGCCGTCTTAATTGCTGTCGCTACTTGCCAAAAACCTCGGTTATTTCCGGAGGAAATACGTTTATTACCACCTGATCGTCCGCCTTTAATCCGGAAATGCTGCATTCCTGAAGGGAGCCCGAGATACTTCGTCAGGTTAGCCAGTTAGCAAGCAAGTCGCCAGGGTTAGCACGAAGGCTTAAGAGCTACAGTTACGGTTGGCTGTTCCAGATTGGGTCTTCGATACACGGGCCCACCGAAAATCACAAACCTCCGGCCGCCCCTCGTCCGGTCCTCCGATCGTATTTGTCGGTGGTTGTGGAGGTGTGTGTGCTCTTTATCATACTAAGAGAGACAAGGTGTAGGTTTTCCATGACACTGTACCATGCCCATTTCCACCCACGGTCGGAACCCATATGATTTGGCAGGCGTTAAAGTCTCCTGCGAATATCTAAGTACTGGAATTTGATTTCTGAAGTCTTCCAGCTCTCCAGGCCCACCTCTGGCGTCACGTGGTCAACATATGTCACAAACAAGACTAGTGCGATATCTAAACGAAGGGCAAGTGCTCCGGACGATTGTAAGGCAGGTAGGTTGATATTCGGAGCATGAGGCACTTCAACTACGGCAGAGATAACACACCCATTACAGCCTAGAATGAAAATAATCACATCCTTGGTCATGGAATGAACATGAACTTCCGCAAAGTTGAGCCAGAAACCATCGAATACAACCTTGGTACTTATGAAGAAATCGAAAATATACATAAATTATCATTCAAAATTAGTATGTGTAATTAAATTTTATAACAGGTTAATATACGAGTTCTATCAAAGATATTATTATTTTGCTGACGTTCTCGGGGATGTGAAGTGGGGTCACGAAACTCGGTTAAAATCTTGCCAGCAGTAGCCTAGGAATAAGGACACTAGAAGACCTAAATTAATTCGAGGTAGAAATTTGCTTCAGGAGTTAACAGAAAATTACCCTCGTGACGTTTTTTGCTCGAGAAATAGATTTATTCGTTAAAAAGACCGATGCTGTTCTTGATATACAGGGTTCATCCGGAAGATAAGTGTACTGAGCTCAGGGAAAAAAAATTATTACACTTTTACATATCTTAAGATAATATTCCTCAAAATAGGACCCTTGTGAGTCGATACACTTGTTCCAGCGGCGTTCCCATTCCTGGAACGCTCCCGCGAAGGCATCATCGGGAACCTCTCGAAGACACGTCGTCACGGCCTCTTTGACGGCGTCCAAAGTCCCGTATCGCGTTCCTTTCAAACTCCTCTTTATCTTCAAACAGAAACAACGTTCTCTAAAAAATGTGGATCATTTTTGCAGTGATCCGCAAGTTGTGTCGCGATTTCTAAACGATTGAGTCTTTGATCATCACTGAGCACTTTCGGCACCAACTTTGCACAAATTTTTCGCATCTGTAATTGGTCCCTAATAATCTCGTGCACTATTGTTTTTGGCACATTACACTGCTCTGCTATCATCCGAACACTAAGACGACGATCAGAGTTCAGTACATCGCGAACTTTTCGCACATTTTCGTCGGTGAGTGTCGTTGATGAGCGTCCAGGCCAAGCCCTGATGACGATGACCGAGTCGGACATCGAAACGTCGGCCGAGATGGACGATATAACCCGGTGGAGGACCCGAGAAGAATTTACGCAGCTGGTTAATCATACCGACGGTTTCGGTAGACGATTTCCCAAGCTTTACCGCAAATTTGATGGAATAACGCTGCTCCAAAAACTTCGGCATCGCGTTCCGTGACGTGGGTCGAGCGTGGAGGTTCGCGTTAACAGAGCTCCTCATTACACCACAGCTCAGAGCCGATTGCCTTTTTCAGCGTCGCTTGCCAACATACCCCCCTCCAATCGCAGCCCGTCAGAGCGGAGCTGGGCGCGCCTGGAGCGGCGGGAAAAAATCAGTACACTTATTTCCGGACGAACCCTGTAAAACAATTTTCAAACATGATAATCTTATGGGAATCCATCCCTTCTAAATGCGACCCCTTGCGACTGAGGAAGGCAGAAACCATATTTGGCCTCTCACGCTTCCTCGGGTCCCTCAGCAATAGGTAGAGCTTGCAGGCGACATTATATTTCTCTACCCCGCCCTTATTAGACCGTAGATGATATCTCTTGAGTAACTTCCACCGATGTTTCATTAGCAGCGACGGGCGTAATATATGAACCGTTTTGGGCCAACTACCGCATCACTAGGGAACAAGCGAATTGCCTCTAGTGTAAGAATATCGTGAGCTTCCTGAGAAACATAGCCCTAACTTTTTCTATGATAATGAAGGCGTTCTATATAAAACTTCACTTAAATTGCCCGATCCGCAGCTTTCAATTTATACCGTCTACGAAGGCTATCTCTTAACATTTTACCACGAAAACCGATTCGCGGGACATTTAGTATTCGATAAAATTTTATAAATTGTTATGGAATGGAATGGGCATTCCGTGGGCACTTCCAAATACGTCCAAGTGTTCCCACAGTAAAAAACATCGACAAGGGCCGCTATACCATTACAGACTGTGACCAAAATATCTCGCTCTGATAAGGGAAGGGGAGACCTTCAACAACTCTTGGGAAATCATAAGTAATTATGATGTAATATATGCGGAAGTCAAGGAATTAGCAAAATAAATAGCCTCTCACTATGTGACAAATTGCCAGACGCTCACTACTATATGAAACGGTGGGGTAATATATACCACCTCCATCATTCTGACGTTCAACCTTGGCCGACTCCACACTAAGGTGTTCATTGGTATTGAATCAGTACCAGTCCGTCTTTTCATCCCAGTTCCACGTGTTTTTTCAATGTGTGCAAGGGCCCAAGTGGAATCCCTCAAAAGAGGCTAAGGCCTCATTGTTCAAAATAGGTTATTTTTATTAAAATATTGCATGGCTGGGTCCTTTGCAGACAGACCTCATCCTATGGACAGAGCTCATCCTAAAGGCATCATTGACAAATCTGGATAGTTTAGATACCATTTGTGTGCTGAGAAGTAAACAAAAAAGCCTTTTTCCAAATTTGATTGTACAGGTGCTCAATGAAGTAAAATCTGAGTAGTGCGACCTGCACCATATTTCATGTGGCCAATGCATAAAATGTTTAGGTTCTGGTGAAAATAGTCATGCAAAGTGCAACTATGCTCCCTCCAGTTCAGTCAGCAATCAAAATTCATCCAGGGCTGACTCCACAAATAGGAGATTTCTACCACCCAATCGAACTGTGAATAGGGATGGATATATACAGAGATATATATATATATATATATATATATATATATATATATATATATATATATATATATACCTGTACATCAAGCCCAGTTGAAATGGAGACACATTGTTTTCTGCAGGGAGAACTGGAAGTTGTTTTCGCAAAGCCACACATTTGACATGTTTAAAAAGAGCTAGGTGCTTCTGGCCACAGTAAATACTGTCAATGACTGGCAGATAACAGCTAGGTCTGCAAGGAACAGTGAACTCGCAAATGGTGACTTGGCAAATTCAATTATGCTGTTCATGGATATGGCTACAAGCATACCAACCACAGAGCCCTGTGGTATAACATTATCCTGTCAGTAAATATAGGTTAGGGCAAGCTCAAGCTAACTTTAAAATAGTTTCACGAATATCCCTCCATAAAAATTTCTACATTACCATATTAACTGCACCCCTGTCACAAGGGACATGTTCTAAGACAATAAAATCACTTTTATTATCTTATTAAACTCTATTTTCTTCCATTATGCATGCTTGCCTCTCACTAAATTAGTGACATAATATTCAATACCAATGCAAATATTATTTCCATTTAACCAGATTGCTCATTAATCTGAAAGTCTACATCTACCAAGCCAGCAGTTAGGCAATATCATATAAGATCAGCGGTGAGCCATTTCTGAACACTGTTTATCTTGTATAAGTATCAGGTTTGCTTATTCATTTTGGCATGTTTTCCCTTCATGTCTTTATCGCTCAATTAGATTTGAAAATTATTCTAAATATTTTAGTTGTAAGTTGTGGCAAGAGTAAAGGAAAGCACACAGTTCAATTCAATTACGAAAATGTATAAATATGCAGATGTACCTTGAATCACAAATCTATTTAATAAACACTAAGCCAGTATGGCATAAAAATGCATTTTAGCGGGTAATGTTTTTTTAAACCCATCAAACATTGGATATTTCAAATTACTAATATATCACATGGAATTTCAAACCTTTTCAATTCCAGTTCATACCAGTACATACTTGGAAATTACTATGTTTGAGAGAGGGTGTCAACATGTGTTGAAAAATATATTATATTAATTTTTTAGCTGGATTTTCAATCAAACCGAGTGCTATGATTATTAAAGTATCAGCGGTCACACTAACAGAATCCAATTGAAAAAGATTTCTATTTGGTTTTCAAGGTGCCAGAACTTAATGGGAAACCATGAGTATCGGAGGGAAAAGAACTGGAACCACTAAATCAGACTATGTGAATGGACATACCTTAAGGCCCACTTCCAAGTAAGCTCACCTATCAAACTGAATTGAGAGTTTAATAAAAAGCTTTTGTATGCCTGCCTTAACATGATGTGTAGAGAACTTCATTCCTCCTCAGAGCCCTCTAGTGACATGAAGGGCCTGACTCCGTCAACAATTGTTGTCCACTTCTACAAGGGTGAAAGATGATAATGATGACACCATTACTACTCCTCTTTTGTTTGTCTTTTTTACAAATAAGTTAATGCCATTTAAAGAAGAGAAAAACATCTCATACAAGTAGAGGTCACACTTAAACATAAAGTCCTTGGAAGGTATTGAGTACAGACATGATAACCATAAACCATAAACACAGTAATCAACCCGAAGGTAGGTTTAGTAGGTGATGGTAGAGCTCACCCATGTACTAAGCCCGACGGCGTGTGAATATTCACACATCAGGGTAGGGGGGCCAGTTCCTTTCCCTGTGCCGGTTATGGTTTCCCAGGAAGATCTGGTACCCGAAAAATCAACTAGCTTGGGTGGAGCTACAGGTGCCCAGAGTGCCTTGCCTGGGAATCGAACCCGGGACCCTCAGACCCGGTCAGTAGTCCAACGCTCTACCCACTGGACCACCGCGACCAACAGACATGAAAATGGAAATAAATTTAACATATGAAAAAGTATTTAATCAGAGTTTGTAAGTGGATGAATATGAAAATTTATTTTCCTTTTGGGAAATGGGACTCTAATAATAATTACATTAAGTTACTATAGATATGCTCCCCATCCTATATACATCTGACACAGGTTGTCAATGCTTGTTGCTTCAGTTATCAATTTTTCCACTTGACCTTCAGTTGATAAAGGTAAACTAAATTTCCCTCCCTTAGTACTGACATACCCTTGCAGTCTTTGGCTGATATTTTGCAAGTGTTCACGGGCCTGCAAAATAAAGTTAAAAAATATATCAGTTGCAATCCAATAGCAGACACAGATTTACATGTTAGCATAAGAGCACTCATTAAAGAACAGGCAAGTAGAGAGCATGTTAGTCACAGGCAACTGCTCAACTATGGAGAATATGAATATTCTCTATGGACACAATGGTAATTGATGCAAAATTTTGGTATTTTATAATTGTGTATATACATATTTATATATATTATATATATGTGTGTATTGTCTATTTCTCCTTTGGTGGGTGAAACAGCTCCATAAAGCCATCTCTTGGCCAAGGAGTTGGAGCACCTGGGCACTTTAAAAACATCGCAGATCTCAGTGTAAATTAGGTTTCCTTAATAGCATAATCGGTAGTTGATCTGCCCAGCAAGTGGAAGGTCCGGTGTTCAAGTCCCTGTTAGGGAAATATTTTTACATTTGTGATCTGCTCGAATCTGCCTTCCCCACCTGTCCTGTGCTCGTCTTATATGCATTTTCCTATCCCCATTCCTTATATCTACTTCTATATTGTTTCCCTATCTTATTTCTATTTCTATATATATAAACAAATATGTGAATAGATATATACCTATATATATATATATATATATATATATATATATATATATATATATATATATGTGTGTGTGTGTGTGTGTGTATTTATATAAATATTTGTATAACACACACACACACATACATACATATATATATATATATATATATATATATATATATATATATATATATATATATATATATATATATATATATATATATATAAGAAGACGGAGCTCGAGTCCGTCGAAATTATCAAGATATTATTGTGAGTGTTCTTTTTATGTGTTCTCGTGCTGTGTGTTACTGTCTAAGTTTTTTATTCAACACTTCCATGTTACTTCGAAGAAATCATCTATATATATATATTCACTTTCTTGGAAAAGCCACGAACGTGCACAATAAAATTCACTAAATAGTCATAGCAAATACAGAAACTAAAACATATTAAAGAGGGACTCACTAGTTCTCGAATTTTTGGTGGTGCAACCACCTTTCTCAAGAGGAATTAGGAACAGAACTGAGGCAGAGGAGAGCCCGAAAGCAGTGGTAGGAAGGAGAAGGGGGAAAATGGGGGAAAAAAGAGGGGAAAAGAGGGGAAAAAAAGGAAAAGGGGGGAAAAAAGGGGGGAAAAGGCATTCGAGGTGAGGGGTTTGGAGGGGTAGTGTATGGCGCGGGAATTTTAAAAAAAGGTGGGGATGATATGGAAGTTGTTGGGGGCGGAGGGGGATGAAATTATACGCATAAAGGGGGAAATTAATGTCTAATATTAATACCTGGGCGATTCCAGGAATCCAAGAGCCAGATGAAGGCTAGCTCTAATGTTTTGAGTTTCAGTGGAGGGTCTGAGTGTGGGAGGGATGCTAAGACGGATACTTTAAAACATTGGTCAAAGGCAGTGTTGTGTTCGGAGGCATGTTTGGGGATTGGGAGCATACCAATAAGGGAGGAATTGTTGCATGAGGCTCGATGATTATTGATTCTAATATTAAGGGGTGTGGTACACTGTCCAATGTAAAAGGCAGGGCAAAGTTGGCACTTGAGTAGGTAGACAGCATTGCTGGAGGTACACGAGGAGTAGGGAATGGGTGGAGAGTTAAAGAGCGGGTGGGAGAGGGATGGGATTCTGGTTAGGAAAATAGGACATGTTTTGCATCTAGGTTTATTGCAGGGTCTGGGAGTGATTTTGGAACGGGGCGAGGATTTAAGAAGTGGATTGGTAGATTTTAGAAGATCTGATAGATTGGCGGGGCGTTTGAAAGTGACAGAGGGGCATTTGGGGAAAAGGTTGGTGGTGGAATTGTGGTTTTTGAGGATAGGATAGAGGTCCTTTAGGATAGAACGCAGAGATTCTACGCCAGGAAGAAACGTGGTGCAAATTGAAAGAGGGTGGTTTTTCGCGGTGGTGGAAGGTCTGGGAGTGTAAGTATGTCTACGGATCCTCTTATTCAGGAGGGATTCAGGATAACCTCGTTTGAGGAGGGAATGGTGTAAATTTATGAGGAAATTGTCTAGGGAGTCAGGGTCATTGCAAATTCCGTATCCCCTTATGGAAAGGGAATAAGGAATGAAACGTTTGGTGTGGTATGGGTGACAGCTGTTGAAATGTAAGTACTGTTGTTTATTTGTGGGTTTTATATGCACGGATGTGTCAAATTTATGGTCTATAAATGATATGTTTACGTCTAGGAAGGTGATTTGGGAGGAGGAAACTGTAGACGTGAAGGAGATAGAGGACGAAGCATTAAGGTTGGAAATGAAAGTTTTCAGGGAATCAGGACCATGTGGCCAGAGAAGGAAAATATCATCAATATATCTGAGCCACAATAGCGGTTTCAGGGGTTGTTGTGACAGGAATTTATTCTCCGCGAGACCAAGAAAGAGGTTTGCATAGGACGGGCTGAACCTGCTACCCATGGCACAACCCTTGATTTGTAGGTACAATTTATCATTAAAGGAGAAGGAATTGCGGGTAAGAATGAACTCGGAAAGGCTGAGAAGAAAATCTGTGCTGGGGATGTGTGGATCAGGGCATTGGGAGAGGTAGTGTTGGAGGGCGGAGAGACCTTCTAAGTGGGGAATGGATGTGTACAGAGATGTGGCATCTATAGTGGCCATAATGATCTCATCATCTGGAGGGAGGGAGATAGAATTTAACCTATCCAGGAAATGGTAGGAATCTTTAGTGAATGATGGTAGGGCCTGGACAATCGGCTGGAGATAGTCGTCTACAAATGCCGAGATTCTTTCTGTTGGGGAGTGACGGGAGGATAAAATTGGTCGACCAGGATTACCCGGCTTGTGAATCTTCAGAAGGATATAGAAATGAGGAGTGCATGGGTGGGGAGGGGAAAGGACGGCTAAGTCTGAAGGAGATAGACCTTCATTCGGCCCGTTGGCACTAAGAAATTCAATTAGGTCCTCCTGAAGTGCGGGATTTGGATCTTCGGGGATTTGCTGGTAAGAAGAGGTGTCTGAGAGTTGTGCTTCAGCTTCCCTAATGTAGTCTGATCTGTTTAAGACCACAACCGTTGATCCTTTATCTGCGGAAGTAATGATGATGTTAGGATTTTTCATTAAGTTATTTAGCTCTGAGGATATATATATATATATAATATTATAAGGTAATCTACCGGATAAGGTAGGTTTTTGGATGAACAGAACTATCAAATTAATATTTTGTAACTCCAAACAACCTACTCCAGCAACCTACTCTACATTAGGTCCCTCTTCATCTCAGTGTACTTCATTCCTCCCTTCATCCCATCCAACATCCCTATCCTGTTCCTGCCCTTTCCTCGTTTGCCTAATATTCTTCCCTCTATTACCTTCTTCAACATCCCACTGTTGTTCAATAGACCTTTCATCCATCTTTCCTGCCTCCATAGGAAATCTCTCAACAAACCCCTCTCCTCACCCACCATCCCCAGTACTTCCTCATTTGTTTTCCTTTCAGTCAATTTCACCTTCTCCATTCTTCTCCACACCCACATTTCAAAAGCCTCCAATCTACGTCTATCCTCCTGCTTCAGGGACCACGTTTCCGCGCCGTACATAGCTACACTCCATATCAGAGTTTTTACGAGTCTTTTCTTAACATCCCTACTCAACGTCCCCATCATCAACTCTCTCCTCCTTGAGAAAGCCTCCTTGCCTAGCGCAATTCTTCTCCTTACGTCCCTACTACTTTGTCGGTGTTGGTCCAAAACACTTCCGAGATACGTAAACTGTTCTACCTGCTCTATTTTTTCCCCTCCTATTTTAATGATTAGCTTAGCCTTTTTCTTTCTGGAAAATCGCATAACCTTTGTTTTATTATTATTGATTCTCATCCTATATCTATTGCACTGAATTTCCAATTCCCTCAGCAATGCTTGCAACCCCTTGGCTGACTGGCAAACTAGAGCTTGGTCATCAGCTAACCTAACCGATTCAGCGAATTTCCCACCGGCTTTCATTCCTACCTCCATTTCTTCCCATGCCTCTTTAATCATTTCCTTCACATATTCGATGAACAGCACCAGTGATAATGGGCAACCCTGCCTTACACCTCTTCCTTACACTGCCCATCCAGACTCTCCCTTCCCAAGTTAGTGAGATGACTAAAAATTCACAAATCGTAAAGCCATTGCAGGATATGCCTAGTCAGATCAAAAGTTTCCTCAATAAATGAAAAAGCAGATGAAAATATTATGATTTTGGATGAAATTTTCATGAATGGTAGTTCGTAAATCAATCAGATTGTGGGTTTTAGACATCCATTTCCAGAAACCACACTTAAGACCTGATAACAGATAGCTTATTAGAGATATTGCATTGTAGCTACTGCATTCAGTTTTTTCTTGTTAGTGTTTTGTATAGAAAAGATCCATGCTTCCCACCAGGCTCTGAGTAATGTGTCATTTATCCCAATAGTAATGAAAATATTAAGTACAAGTCTTCTCTCATGTCCAATCCATTCCCGTTCCTTCCTTTGTTGCCTCAACCTTAGCAGCTATTATTAATGGCAGTTCACTGTTTAAGGAAGGCTTTTTAGGAACAGACTAACCACCAATACATTTTATGCTTCAAAGATATTGTCAGTCTGGGCCTGTCGTTCCTCTGTTCACTGAAAATATCGAACCACCTTCCCAAAATTCATGACACCATTTCCCTTCATGCATTATGGTAGACCCATGTGTTTTACAAAACATATAATGAACTTCAGCAGGCTTAAGCCCTCTTGCATTTGGAAATATAATCACTGATCAGACTTCACAACTGGTGGGATTGGTTATTATTGCACTAATTACAATACACTGCCACACAAATACAAACCACAAGCTGATGACAATATGGTGGTGGTATGCTCAACAGACCAGTTAAAGCTAATGAGCATGCATAAAGTACTCAGTATAGCCAAATGCTATTTGTAGACAATCAACCCTTACTCTTGTCATGCACCTTGAATTTTGCAAATGGAAAATACCTTGCTTTTCAATACAACTGTGAACCTATTTTATTTGTATATAATAAGGTCTATCTCTTAGAAATATTGACAATGCATACTTACCACTTTGTTTGTAACTTCATGTGAAAGAGACTCAGTATTCCCTCTACGAGAAGACACTGAAGGATCATACACAAATGGAGTGAGCACAGCAATTAAAGTAGTTGATTGCCGTTTTAATATTCTCATTGTTATTTCACATGAGCGCCTGAAAATGCCTTCAACTCCATTTGGGCCCATTGCTTTCACCATGTTATGAGTCAATCGAAAAGGCACTCTCTCTGGCCAATTGAATTTTTCTCCCTGCAAAGAGAATTCATTACTAGTGGTATGAATGGGCATGCATTATCTCTGACTAATTGACTCTATTATCTCTCTAAATGACTGAAAAACATTAACAATAAAGTTCATGCTAATAGTTATTTTCATTAAAAAGCAAAACAAAAAAAAAATAAAGAAAAATTCATGAAATTAGAAGCACTAGGAAAAAAAATTTTAATTAACAGTCAATACATGCTCATCTGTTGTGAGTCATTATTCGCACTTTAAGTTAGTGCCCTTAATATATGCCTAACCTATTAAAAATTGCTTGCTTACCATATTGAAGATGCAGCTAAAATCAACATGAACTGTATCCCCATTAGTAGAATCAAACATTACATTTTCTCCATGTCTGTCACCTAAGCCAAGAACATATCCCACAATAGACATCACTGCAGTTGCCCGTGTATACGAATTACGTGCCATGTACCTGTTAAACAGTAAATCATGTTATGATATGACCCCAGTAATTAAACAAACAATTTTGAGCCTATTACATAGCATGACAGCAGAACAAATTAATGCAACAAATATGAAAGGGTAATTACTCATTAGAAAGACACTAACATATTCAGATTGACAATTGTCCAGTTAATTTTGTATAAGCTTCATTGATTAAGTAATACTCACCAGCCTTGTGGATCTGAAAATGTTTGATGAAACCATAAATCAAAAACTGGAGGATGTTTTGGTAAAAGCTTCTCAAGGAATACAGACCTCTTCTTACTTAAAGGGTCCTTCAAAGCTACAGAATAAATAAAAATTACTATTATATCATCAGCTCCCAAGAAGTAAAAATCCGAAAAAATAAAAATAAAGAATAATTTTCCCCATTTTTTCATTAGTGTGTACACATTAGATGCTTTCCAATAATCATATATTGCTAAAATATAAAAAAATATCAAATCCAATCAGGAAATCTTTTTAACTCATTTATATAATGCTAACAGGACAAGTGCTAGAATTCTCTCATACCTACATGAGCCACCTTCGGTAATTTTGACTGCTAATCATCTACCATCATACTTATCACATTTTTGACATATAATCAAAAATTTAAACATGGCATGACATGGTGATACTATTGATTGAAAAAATGCTGCCAAAGAAGTATTCTGTAATAAATAGTTAGTCAACCATAATATAATATTAACAATCAAAGTGAAATATTTATTTGACAGATTGTAAATAAATCTAGGTGGCAATATTTTTCTGCACCAGGTATATTGAGCAATAATTCTAACATCATTTTCAGCTTTACATTCCTTTTACAATATTTCAAATGAAGCTATACATTTATTGACACTTCTTAAAGAAAATAAAAACAAATAATTTTCCTTGCTTGCTCAGTCCAAGAAACTAATGGCACTTGTGACTGAGAGATAGAGGACTCGGGGAAAACTGAAAATCACTCTCAATACGGGTGATTATTCAATATCTACAAAATTGAAAAATTTTTTTTGTAATACAATTACCAAACACTGCACACCTCTTTACATACATGCAATTGATAGTGATGGGGGACTGGAATTGGGGAAGGGAGAAATTGGAATACCTAAATTGGAATACCCTACATAAAGGAATACCCGGAAACAGTGGCAACATTTCTGAGTGATCACAGGGAGATGGGTACAGTACAGGAGAGATGGAAACATACCAAACAAGGGATTGACTTTTTAAATACATATTACAAAGATTATTTTATAGCTCTTTATCAAAATGAACTCAAAGTAATTTTGGTATTTTCATACAATAAAATATATTTTTTATCAACTTTTCAGTTAATTTTAATGGTGGGAGGTTGAATTAGCAGGGACAAACTTTTATTTTGGTATTTTTTCAAACGCACAAAAGAGGTGATAAAAAAATGCAAATCATAGCTATTTACATGGCTTAAATCCAGGACTTGGAAGAATGGAGACACTAAAAAGGAAAATATACTATTATAGGAACATTTCAACAAGAATCTATGGCAATGGAATCTCAATCCCAATACCAAAGCATTAAATTAAATATTTCCATATTTGTCCATTTAAAAACTGGTAGAATACCAATAATCATAACATAACTAAAATACATCTTCGTGCCATGCAACATTTATGATGCAATGCTTACCACACATTAATTTCCTGAGTTCTGAAGCGGATGTTGCCTTCCCCATTTTTGAATAAATGGTGCTAAGTAAGGATCGCAATCCAACCAAATCTGGCACCCATTCAATAATACCACAGTCTTCATTTAATGGCACAACACTCTGAAAATAAGCAAATCACTGAATTCAAAATAAATTGTAAATTACATATAGTCTTGCCACCTAGCAATTGTGATTACCAAATACCTGGGTTCAGACTGCCATCTCATATCAGAATATTACTTGGAAATCACAAATAGTGACTTCATAGAGATCTAAGCAACCAAATGTTGAAATAAGGGAGAGAAAATGAACAAAAGATACTGATTAGAATTAGAGAGATGAAATTTCTAATGCAGTTTATATAACTTTATTCAAGGCATTAGACCCAATTCCTTTTCTTTTGTATGCCGATCACTTAAAAACTGTTTTAACAGTTCAATCAATTAATGATCACCTAACTCTGCAAAACTGCTATTATAGGCTTCAAAACTGGTGTGAGTATAACAAACTGCTTTCAATTTAAAAATATGCTATTCTGTAACATTCAGCCAGAAAAGGAGTTCACAGCATTATGAATATTGACTAAGCAATTATCCTATGGCCCCATTAACAAACATAAAAAACTCAGTTATATTTGACTCGCAAATAACATTCAATGGACATTATAACTATGTTCAATCTAAAGCATACAAATCACTTGGATTTATCTCCTGATACTCTAAAAACTTTAAATATAGAGCCATATAAAGTTCTGTTCATCTCGTTAGTAAGGTCACTCTATGAATACTGCTCTATTGTTTGGCCACCTTACTACAAACTCCATATTCATACAATCGAATGTGCTCAAAGAAAATTTGTGTGCAAAATTGAATGCAAATTCAATCTTTACAAATATCTTTATAGTTATCATGAAATGTTACCTCTACTAAATCTTCCCTCCTAGCATACACATAAAGAAATTAATAACATAGCTTTTTTTATAAATTACTGCATAACAAGATTGATTCCTTAGAACTCCTAGGGGCAATACCTTTCCAAGTTCCTTCATGTAACACAAGGTATGAAGCACTCTTTGAAATTAGATATCATCCACAAAATTACACTTACTACTCACCTATAAGCCAGATTATGAGAGATGCCAACAGTTGTGATTATATTGACCGACTTTCTATCTCAACCAGGATCCCTAAAAAAATATGTTATTAAAAATATCTGAAGAATTTTCGAATGCTAATTATTGCTATGTGGATATCTGTACGTGCCAATAATTTGTTCCTAATCCCCATTGGGAAAATTTTCTTTATCAATGCCACAAGGTCTAGTGAATGACTACTACTAACATTTATCATTTTGTGCCATCATCTGGCTTGTAACAAATACTGTATTTCTAATATTCTCTTTCCATTTTTAAATTTGGAATATTATTTAATAATGATATTTTGTCTTCAATAATTAACCTAACTAGGTAGGTTTGTGTGCCTGAATACCATCCGAAAATATCTTTCCTGCATTGCAAATCAAAATTCTACTATAGTTTTAAATTATACTTTAATTCTCAATAACGAATATGTAACATCATGTAATTTGTACCCATTTGTAAATGTTTTTTATTAATTGTGGAACCAATACATGTTTTTTGCCTTTCTTTGTTTTAAAGGGCTATTCCCATTAAATAAATAAATAAATCTTTCAACAATATTGAGAACATATTCTTGTAACTTGCTTTGAAGCAGCAATCTCCTCTTTTCTGTCCTTTTTATTGAAGATGCAAATTATAGTGCAAATTGTTGATGTCGAGCGATTCATGCTGGATCAGCCATGCTCACACCTTGTTCTTGCTTTTCAATGGTTTTTATTTACATTTCTACTATTATTTACATTCTCTTAAGGTAGCCTTCTTTTTGTTTTTCCTTGGGGATTTTTTTATAACTATGCACAAAATATTATTAAACTTTGTAAACAGAAATCATAAAACATGTCTGAATACAAGTTTTGAAAAATGTATGATCACTAGTGACACTAAGATGCTAGTAGAACAACTGCTAAGCACATACTGAAGCAGCAGGCATGTGATTATTACAGGAAATCCCCTCTCCTGGAAATCCGCTCATCAATCATCATCACCACACATTAAATGCTACTTGTTGAACCAGTCCTTTTTTTTAAATATTTTTTGTCTCATTCAAATTACACATTACATGAGGTGCTCATCAAGCAAGGTTACACCTTATATTCTCAGTTACAACATCTCTATCCTAACATTGCTAAGGTTTTATTGTGAATATATTCAATAAGCTTTCTGAACTTTTATTTTAAATCTCTCAAACAGTTCATTGAAAGCCTCATACACATTCACTCACAAATAAGTGCATAGATGAAATGATGAGAGATATGAGAAATAAGAGCTATCAGAGTGTGAGAGAAATAGTGGCACAGAGGGAAGAATAGAGATCTAGAGTCAACCAATCTGAGGAATGTGCGAATAATGTAATTGAACCACTTACATAAGTTCTGATGTGTAAAATCCGCTGGCATGCTTCAGCATCACTTTGAAGATATGAATTCACAATTCTATTGAACTCCATCACTCTCAAATCTTTCCGCAAATCATCCTAGAAGTATAAATATCTTTGATACTTGAGAAATCTATTTAAAATAATGATGAAAAACTTTGAAAAATGATATATAACATATATTATAGTTATAATATAACCGGATATCATGAGAATGAAAAATGGTATTTGTCTATTCAAACAATATACGCTTATATACATACTAAGATATTAAGCCATCAAATGGATAAAGCTTTCTATGTTTTGAGGGTCTCCTCTCTTCCCTCTTCATCAATCAAACTCAAAATTACAATCAATGAGTTTAAATTAGACATATATATTCCCTTATAGTGCATACCTGATGTCACAAAAAAATATCAAAATTTCATGGGTCAAAGTTTGCAAAATAGGAAAAAAGTCAAATAAAAATACCATTTCTCAGATAAAGAATATTATTGTTGATTAAAATACTTGACAATACAGCAAACCCCTAAGTTGGATGCAAATCTGAAAAAGCACAGCAATCATGAGCAGCAGTGTGTGAGGGCTATAGCAGTAAAACTTTGATTTCACATGCAGTGAAGGCAGTTCTTAGGATCATCAACATAAGAATGGAGCAGAGAGCAAATGGTGACTAAGGAGGTAAAGTTGATGATCGCTTCCCTCACTGGTCGAGCCTAACATTACACTCGGATACCTGACTGGTGTTGTACAAGTGCTGTAGACCCTTCTTCAATAAATCAGTCAGCATAACTGCTTCCAGAAATTCTCCATGACCCAATGGGCACTTTGTTGGTAATGGCAATGAATAATGACAGTCTCCTGAAGTAGGACAGGAAATATACCAAAACCTCTTTCTAGTCACTAAAATAGCTTTATCCTTTAATAGCTTTATGGAATCCATTTTGAATGCTCATCCCATCACCAGCCTCAGTTCACTCCTTTTCACATTTTCAGTCAGTCTTATTACATTAAAGACAGAGTTATGGGAGCTGTGGGAACTGGAAACACTCATGTGGGGATTTGTTGAAAAAAATGAGCAAAAGGAAAGACTATTCAGTTTGCAGGAGAGAAGAAAAGTTAACACAGTAGGCAAAAAGGGATTTTTTTGGGGCAAACGTATTCAACATATAAAATGTGATTGGAAGTGTTAACAATATCATAAAACACAAGAAAGACATTAGGAGAACAAATGTTATAGAATTAAATGGAAGACAGACTTGATATCAGGCAAAGTGAGTGATTAAATGGATGATTGGTTCAAATGGCCAAATAAGTTACCAGGGAGTGGACTGAAGAAAGGGAAAGAAGAATTGAAGCATGAGTGTATTGTATAAAAGGCCTGTCCAGAAGGTATCCAGCCATGCAATATTTTGAGAAAAATAGCCTGCCTAGAACAATGAGGAGGCCTTAGTCCCCTTGGGACCTCACACACCTACCCCAGCATCTCTTTCACTTTTCAGAACAATCGCCAAAGACCTTTTTATCAGAATGGTCATCAGATGCCTTGTCGCATTCTCCCTTATCTTGAAAACCGACTGTTGGGAAGATTTGGTTTTTGTTCAAGGGTTAATGCCATAGACCCATGACTCATCTCTAGTTATTATCTTTTTTAAGAAAATTTATAGAAAATCGCTTAGAAAGTCATCATTTGCAGCTTGGAGCAAGCCCCCTGCAACTGCAGCACAAAATTGTTGATGTTGAAGGGATAAAACAGAATGTGATGAGGTAGCCGATGACCATTCCAAAAAAGGACTTGGCCAATTGTTTTGAAAAGTGAAAGAGATGCTGGAGTAAGTGTGTGAGGTCCGAAGGGGAGTACCTCGAAGGGGACAACTAAGGTCTCCTCATTGTTCTAGTTAGGATATTTTTCTCAAAATATTGCATGGCTGGATCCTTGCTGGACAGACCTTATATGTTTATTTATAGCTAGAATAAATACATTTATATTTAAATTTCTACATCAATCAGTCAATGAGTCAGGGAAAAAAAGCACACATTAATATTCCATTGATTGACATGCTTCAAAAATACCTTGGCCTTGCACAGCAAAGTATACTTCAGTCCATCTGACCCCTGGAAGCTGATTTTCTTTGGCTTCTGAAGTGACTGAAATATGTATATCTTCTCATCAATCCCACTTATGTACACAGGTTCCCTGAAACAATCAAGTTATACTTGAATTATGAAAGTACTTTCCTATATTAAAGGCATCAAATAACATTTTCCAAATATTTTTCATACAAAAAATATTCATTCTGTGACAAATAAATCTTTCAGTGGACTATGTACATTGAATACATATGATTCTCTTTTCTATAACTTGGCAAAAATGCTGGCAAATAATCGCAGTCAGACCCCCAGCTCAAAAATTAAATATTAGTAATTCTAAATCAAAGACACCTAATGCACAAAATGCATAGTGCGTAATATGCATTCACGGGTTGATGCAGACAGAACTGGAATTATATACCATATATTAAAGACATGGGTGACATTCAAATTCAACTCATCAACTTTGTGAACTTGAAATCATCTCAAACAATTCTACTGATTTGCAATTCAAACTGAATCTAATAGTATCACAGGTCCTTAGTTCAAATTTCATTGTTAGCAGGTTAAATTAATGCCAAAGTAGCATGATTGAAATTAGGTCCCCAGTTGTTATATTTATTGGTTTATTAGCAATGAAGTCACCACAATGCAGGCATACATTATTCAACCAACTATAAATTGTTGGAATCGTAAGCCCATGATTAAATTTTAAGTAATGTTACTCCAAAAATTGAATATTACAAAGTACTTCAATAAATATTTTAAACAATCCAGGATTAATAGGAATGTAACAACTTTGTATTGTAATACATAGAAGCAAAAATTATCCCTTGCATTTTGACAAGTACCAGTAAAATTCTATGACTTTTCTTTTAGAGATTATTACATGGAAACTGCCACCTGCATCTTAATGGCAAAACTTAAAACTTAAATAGAAATGCAGGATAGTTGCATTTTATGTCATAAGTAACAACATTGCTTTCACATTCCACTCAATCTTTCAACCTTCAGATTATAAACTGATGAGCATCATCAGATCAAATAAAAAATCATGTAATGATTTAAAGATTTAAAGCTGGGCTGTAGATATTTAGGTGATATGGCTAGTTGAACATTGAAACTTCAAAAATAGTTGAAAGTTAATAACAGAAAAAATACTAACCTGGGAAATGGATTATGATCATTTTGTGGAGAATCCAGATCCAACGGCATAGTGATAGATATGAACTTTTGGAGTGGCAGTGATATTCTGGACCGACATGAATTCTTAAACATTTGTGAAAGTGATGGTGAAAGCTTGTGCAGATTTAATGTTTGATCCCCCTGTAAGTAATAAAATATAATGTAAAAAATTAACATGCAAAAAGCAATGGTATTTTTACTGGGTAACCTAACTGTTAAGGTAGTCTGTGGATGGAATTTTTTTTTAACTGAAAGGATTTCCTAATAGATGATTACAATTGTGGGACGGTAATTCTTCCAAATACATTTCTGGCCTTCAGGAACACTTCCTCAAAATCACTTGTTTTCAAGTAATGCTGCCATTCCACAACAATCTTCCAGTTCATTTCTGAACCTTTTGAACACAATATATTTCACTTCATGGAAAAGAAAACATCCAAGATTTTCCATTTTTTGTTACTCCTATTAAGCCTCTATATATTTTGGCACCCCTGAGGCACCTTCAGTGCCGGGTGGGGGGATTGTGTGCGGTAAGGATGTCAAGAGCTATGCCAGTGGTAGCATAGCTACTGGTAGGGCCTCCCTTGCCGGACAGGTCTTGACTGAACTGCCAGACTAATTGTGCCTCACATGATAGGGTAAAGAGGGCTCTTTATTTGTAGATGAACAAGCCTTTCTAAGGGAGTAAACCCTGAATATAAATTCTGGCCCTCCAAGTTGGGGGTTAGGCATAGGGCTAGCAA
Source organism: Hetaerina titia (assembly GCA_037158775.1). Classification (NCBI taxonomy): domain Eukaryota; kingdom Metazoa; phylum Arthropoda; class Insecta; order Odonata; family Calopterygidae; genus Hetaerina; species Hetaerina titia. Next base: position 84,531,032 of record CM073779.1, read on the forward strand.
CCCTACCCTTTAAAAATCCACTTGCTGCGAACCTCTAAAAGTACCTCGGATAGATAAGGATGGCTTTTTAAGATATCGACCTGGCAAACAGACAAGGACAATGAGTACATGGAAATTAGCAACATGGAATGTTAGAACATTGTTGAAACCGGGTAGAATGATTGAAGTTGCCAATCAAATGCTGAAATATGGTTTGGATATTATAGCCCTACAGGAAGTGAGATAGGTAGGAAATGGTAGAATTGATTAAAAGAATTTTACAGTACTATACAGTGGACCTGGTCAGCGAACTGGATTATATGGAACTGCTTTCATGATTAATATGAGGATAAGAAACAGTTTGATGAATTTTGAGCCATTAGGGGACAGACTATGTAAAATTACCTTGAAAGGAAAATTCCATAACATCAGCCTAATATCAGCCCTTTCCCATACTGAAGATAAAACAGAAGAAGAAAAGCAGGAATTTTATGATAAACTGGAAAGAGAATGCGAAAAAATACCAAAACATCATTCAAATATCATTCTTGGAGATTTTAATGCAAAAATCGGTAAGGAAGACTTCTTGCATTCTGTGGCAGGAAAGTACTCACTGCGTAATGTGACAAGTAAAAATGGAAGACTTCTCTGCCAGCTTGCTCTGTCCCTCAACATGATCATAATGAGCACATGCTTTGAACATAAAAATATTCATAAAGGTACCTGGAAAATGCCTGGGACGGGAATTGTGAATCAAATAGATCATGTGCTGGTATCCAGGAGACACTCATCTTCTATATTAGACATAAGATCTGCACGAGGACCAAATTGTGACTCTGATCACTATCTGGTGAAAGTAAATTTTAGAGAACGACTGACCTTGTTGGATAAGATCAATAGGTCAAGAGGGGTTAAATGGAATAGTAAAATTTTAGGAGATCCTGTGCAAGCTTTGAGGTACAAAGATGAAATAAGTAGAAAGTTAACTAGGACTGGGGAAGAACTGACAGAGCAATAGTCTGTGGAAGATCAATGGACAAGAATTAAACAATCCGTTTTATCAACTGCAAAGGACATAATAGGTAAAGCAAAAATAAAAAGGAATGCAGATTGGTTTGATAATGAGTGTAAACTTGCAAAAGAGGAAAAGAATAAGAATATATACAATATGTTACAAAGGGAGGCTAGATTAACAAGAGAGAAGTATAGGCAGAGCAGGAAAGAAGCTGATAAATTACTGAAAAGAAAGAAAAAGGAGTACTTAACAAATCAGTTGAAGGCTGTAGAAGAGCTCAATAATGCTAAAGAAAGCAAAAAGTTTTACGAAGCAGTAAAATACATGAATAAGCCACTCCTAACCACCAAACCACCACCCCAACCAAAAGCGCACTCCTATAGAAATAAAAATGGTCAAGTCATTGGGAAGGAAAATGAGATGGGCTGAATATTTTAATGACCTGTATAATAAGGAATTAACTACAGGGGTTGAAGAGCATGAACAAAGTCACACAGAAGATCAGGAAGTGCTCATTCCAACAAAGAAGAGGTAATTGAAAGTATTGGAAGACAGAGGAATGATGCAGCACCAGGAGACGATGGTATAACATCTGAATTGATTAAAAATGTAGGTCAAGTATGTAGCATATAAAATTTTCACCAGTCTTCTCCTAAAATGCACAAGCACCTATGCTGAAGACATACTGGAAGAATATCAGTGTGGCTTTAGAGCTGGTAGAAGTACCATTGACCAGATATTCTCAGTAAGACAAACAATGGAGAAATGCTATGAATATAATGTTGACTTGCATATACTCTTCATTGACTTCAAACAAGCCTTCGACAGCGTGAACAGGAAAGAGATGATACGTGTGTTGAGAGATTATGATATTCCAAGGATATTGATTATACTGGTTCAATTGACATTCCATGAATCACAATGTAAAGCCTTTATTAGGGGTAGAGCAAGTAGAGCATTTAAGATGACCCCGGGGGTAAGACAAGGAGATGCTCTCTCAGCCACGTTATTCAACCTGGCCCTACATAATGCAATGAAAGAATTGAAACTGAGAGGGACCATTGTGCATAAATCCCAGCAAGGATTCGCATATGCAGATGATATAGCACTAATTACACGAAATTTGAATGACCTAAAAGAAATGTTTAACATTGTAGAAAACACTGGTGAAGAAGTGGGGCTGAAGATTAGTGAAGAGAAGACCAAATACTTGAAAATGTCAGCTTCTCAGAACAAGCAGGGCCTGTAAAACATAATAATCGGGAATTATGAGTTTGAGGGCGTCAAGGAGTTTATCTATCTGGAGTCAGACTTAACAATGAAAATAAGATATCCACGGAGATCAACCAAAGGGTAATGGAAGGTAACAGGGCATACTTTGCAAATGTAACAATCCTCAAATCAATGTTGCTATCAAGAAACACAAAAATGAAGATCTATAAAACACTTATTAGACCCGTGGTAACTTATGGAGCTGAAACATGGACATTAACAAGTCAGGATGAGGAAACACTTATAAAATTCGAAAGAAAAATGTTAAGGAGAATCTATGGCCCAATTAGAGGAGGAGGGAGATGGAGAATTAGAATGAACATGGAGATAAATGATTTACTAGAAGCGAAGGACATAGTTAGATCTTCAAGTCCCTGCGGATGGCGTGGTTGGGGCATGTAGACAGGATGGAAAATGACAGAATGCCCAAACTGATACTTAATAGCAAGATAGAAGGAGTCAGAAGAAGAGGTAGATCAAGGAAGAGATGGCTACAGGATGTGGAAGATGACTTGAAGGCAATGGGAGTTACAAGATGGAAGGAAAAAGCAAGAACAAGAACTGAATGGAGGCATATCATAGAGGAAGCCAAGGCCCACACCGGGCTGTAGAGCTGCAGATGATGATGATACTTTGGAGGAGAGCCATTCTGGTCATAAATTAAGAAAATCATCTTTATCCCAATATCATCAATCTTCTCTTGGGTCAATAAGTATTATTGTATTTTTGTATACACTATCACTCCAAAATTTCAACAACCAAAACCAAACAACAAATACAACTGAGGAATTATGAGTATAGTGTAAGGTCAATATGAAAACAAAATTCTATTGAAGTTGAGATCATTGCGATTTACACAATGGCAGAGAGAATCAGCCATACAATTAATTTTACGAAATGTAGTACTGCCTAGTCGGCTTATAAACAATAAAGTGATAATGCCCAGACATGAAGAGAAAGAAAAGAGGTGAAACAACAGAAGGAAGGGACTTTCACAAAAGCTAAGTTACATGGCTTACTAATAGGCTTCTTCTGTTCATTCATTCAATAAGAACCCCAATGAATGAATGGAATCATGAAATTATACCTGAATAATGCCTTCCTATGAGAAAATTTACATTTTTTCCTCATTAAAATCAAGGGAGATGGTCATTCCATCACCTCTCATGATAGTTCACCACTGCTACTTAAATCTTAAAATTATGAAAGAACATAAATAAGACTAACATTACCATAATATCACATTTCATGGATAACTTAACAAAAAATAGGTAGCTAAAAAATGGAATCAGTGAAAACTTACATCTGAAACTTGCTTATTACACAAGGTAATCAGCTGATCAGTTAACTTTATGTACTCATTTATTAATGGATGCATCCTGGTGTCCTTTTTGTTGCAGAGGGAAAATATTTCAGAGCATTTTTTGGCTAATGCTGAATTTGAGGACTGGAAGAAAAAAATAGCAAAATTACTTGGCATTATAGCACTTAAATACATTTTGATGACAGAATGATAAAACTGTACATAATAATACGAGATATGTTAAAAAATTAACGGGAATTTTTTCATTTCGTGGGCTTGGAGAGTCCGATTGTCCAACTTTTTTTTATTATGTTGGTAGACCTGCCCCTGAAGTATGATAAAACTTTCAGCTGTTTTCATTGTGGAGTTTGTCTCTGACAGCCACTAAGGTTAGACGTGTTTTATGAGCTCCGCGATTTTCGTTTCTTTAAAGAAATGGATCAAAAATTTGTATCAAATTTTGCGTAAAAAATGAAATAAGTGTAACAAAGTGTGTGAAACGTTAACAAAGGCCTATGGTGAGTCTGCTATGAGTAAATCAAGAGTTAACGAGTGGTATAAGCGTTTCTAAGAAGGCTGTGAGGACCTTGAAGATGACGAATGCCCGGGGTGCCCCAGCAAATCAACAATCGATGAAAACGTGGAAAAAGTGAAAGAAATGGTTATGAACGATCGCCGAATCACAATTAGAGAGGTCGCTGATGATGTTGGCATATCGATTGGATCATCTCATGACATTTTTCCAATTTTTTGGGTATGAAACGCGTGGCAGCAAAATTCGTTCCAAAATGGCTTTTGCACCACGATAATGCACCAGCTCACACTTCATTGCTTGTTCGTGAATTTTTGGCAAAAAAAATACTGTAACAATGCCCCAGCCTCCATATTTGCCAGATATGGCTCCGAGTGACTTTTTCCTATTTCCTAAAATTAAGAGAACCTTGAAGGGCCGTCGTTTTACAGCCATAGATGACATTACAAGCGCATCGCTGAAAGAACTAAAGGCTATCTCAATGATCGAGTGTGAGAAGTGCTTCGGGGATTGGAAGAGGTGCTGGCTCAAGTGCATAATCTCTAATGGGGACTACTTTGAATGTGACAACATCAATGTATAAGAATAAATAAATATTATTGTCCAAAAAATTAAAATTCTCATTATTTTTTGAGCACACCTCATATTTCAATAAAAATTGGGCAAAGTTAACCAGCCAAGGAGTAGGCCAATCTTCATTCTCTTCCAAAAAAGAATAATTTTTAAATACTTCAAAACTATTGCTATTTACCAGGCTCCATGAAGTTTAGATTCAACAAATTATCTACATGCCAAGATTCCTTATGCAAAAATCAAATATTATTGTCCGAAAAATTAAAATTCCCATTAATTTTTGAACACACCTCATATGCCATAGTTTTAGCAGTTCATATGTAAATCATGATTTATGATCCTATTAATTCACTGAGGTCTACTTAAAATAACTAGGAACATTCATTGGGCTGTGCATGGTGGGTACACCTCCCATAATAATGGTAAATTACAGTGCATATCATAGCTTAATTGTATATCCTAGTAATAGTTTTAGAGGAGGGGACCGACAGCCGAGGTCATTTGCACCATTAGGGATGGACAGGTAAGGATGAAGGGTGGAGAGAAACCCAGCGTCGGCATTAGCCTACTCTTATCAAAAGACGCCAAGGGGTCAGCAACTTAGCGTACCACTCGACAGATGGCATACTCACTCAAAGTGCCCTCCACAACCTTACAAAACACCTCTAGTAGGGATCGGATATCACTGAAAAATATCCGCTGCTGCCGGGATTCGAACCCTGGGGCCTCTAGGTGGGAAGCCAGTACGTTAACCACCACACCATCGCGATCGACTGGCATATCCTTTAGATATCCAATTAAGCTATGAAATAGAAGTTTTTAATTCATCACCACCATTAGAGCATATGCAGATGCACTCGGAGGAAAAGGCCTATACTCAAGTAAGAAATACATCTAGTGACCAATGTGATCACTTGATTGTCGAGAATTTCAACCATAGCCATACAGCATACTTGTCTCATGTCAGCATATGCCACCCCAATATATTCATTAGAATGGCCATTAGTGAGATATTGGTGAATGGGATCATTAAAGTTTGCAGGTAAATGTTCAACAAAAGGACTTCTGAGGAGCTATGTTTGATATCCTTAACCCATGGCCATTTTGTTGAACTACCTTTCACCATGGAATACAATTTCATAATAAAGCCCCTGCCAAATCAATATGCAACCTTTTCCAAGGCCTCTCTGGCTATTCCCAGTATTTTAAATAGGCCTTACACTGTAAAGGCTTAACTAGTCATAACTTGCATGAACCCACCAATTGCTCTGAATCTTACCCTAACTTAGGCCACCAAATATATGACTGAGATAAATATTTTATTTTGACCATGCTCCAGTGACACACATGCAGCTGTCTAAGGACCCCTGTCCACATTTGATGGGACTAACTATTTTATTTCTTCACATGAGGTAGCTCCACTTGACAGTTGATTCAAGCTACTACTGCAAATTAGGCTTAAACTCATCTGACACTAAGTTTTGCCACCCAGACACATAAAATCCAATTACCATGCCCATAATCTTATCTTAGCACATTGAGCATTACAGGCGATATCTGCTAAAGTTGCTTGTTGCAGAGAGTGAAACTATTTCAGCTTCTTGGGAGAGAATGTCACTTATCAATGCTATTTTGGAAGTTCCTTAGAAACAAGAAATGTTGAAATATGACCCTAATTGGATAAGAAATGAGGTGGCTATGGGTTTAAGAACCCTGACGTAAGTACAGATGATAGTACAAGTAATTTAGATCAACTAAATGCAGATACACATGCCACACCACTCCCAGTTTGGTGTCTTTGGCATTTGGATATTTATATGTGGAGAAAGAAGAGATGCGGTAGTGCACTGAGTGTGAATGCCTCCATGATGAACATGGAGTGAAGATTAGAGTCCCTCCATGATTTGAATGGGGGTGGCAGCCAAGAAAAGGGGAAAGTGATGCAGAGGCAGGCAGCCACAGGAGTCACCAACTACTTTCAACTTCATTCATGCTGATTCTTTTTAACCCTATGATGCAGGATCCCAGTGAACACACTCATTTTCAGGACAAAGTTTATGAGCAAACAATTAGGAGTCATAAAAGGTCATATCTGATTATTTTATCAAATAATCACAATTTTTGTTCGTTATTATATATACTAAAATGAAAATAAAGTGAGTTTACTTTGACAAGGTTTGTACTAAACAACTTCCTTTTTTCCCATTGAATTCTGCAAGGTAGGTAAACTTTTGTTATATTTCCCCAATTGTGACTTTCTTTATATCCCTACTAGCCAGTCCGATACTTCATGGTCCCCTTGGGGCTTGCCTACACTTCAGTACAGCAGGGGCAGTCCTCCGGGATTCTTTTCTGTCACCAAATACTAATTCAATGAGGATTTACTCACTGGCAGCTGGTGGTACATTGTCTCAGAAAGATTTTTTTATATAACAAAGTGACACATGTTATTTTTTGGAAACAATTAATCAATAAAATATACTGAAATACAGAAATTACTGTATACAAAATTAACCCCATGGTATAGTTGATTTAACATTATGGAGTGGCATTTGATAGAAATGAAAATTTAATAGTTGAAACAGTGTTTTGGTACAAATTGAGTAGCTTCAGGTGTGATGCGGAGGAAGTTGAACATAATGAATAATTGATCATAGCACTTTTCCACTGGATAATCAGCTTTTCCACTTATCTAGTGGAAAAGTGCTACGATCAATTATTCATTAGTCTATTGAGTGTTTGTAACTTGATGTAGCTTCAGACAAAATATAGCATTCAATAACCTTTTCACAACTGATAATTATATAAAGATAACTCATACTTAAATATCCACTTAACACATGAATAAGTAGCATGCAATATTGGAATATTCTTATGTGAATCCTGGCAGCATAAAAATATATCATATACTAATGGACCTGGGTAATATTTAAAGTAAATGAATTAATCTGATGAACTTATAATGTAATCATTCTGATTTTCACATCAAATCAAATCTCAAAGCCATCCATACTCTTATATTTGGAACAAGTCTCAGAGATCAGGGACCATACAACACCATCCAAAATTATGTTGAGGCCAAATTCTGATAAACATTATGATAAAAGTTACCCAAACTGTGTAAAGGAGTCGGTTATACCATTTGTTCAAAACTTACAAAGTGTAATTTTAAAAGGCCTATGTTTATTATGAATTTGATTTGAGGATAAAAACAGAAATTTAAAAGAAGCTACAGTGGAACCTATACATTGAGCATACTCTGTTTCCAAATCTTTCTGGTAAAGCCAAACACTCCTTTGGTGAAACAACTTTTTGCTTACTAATTAACGTAAAATATGTTCATGGGTTCCATGCGCAAATAAAAGTAAATCATGTACAAGGTCTACTCAAAGACATTTATGCATACAGGTACATTGTTTAGGATCATGGATCGTGTCCACCTTTTCTTCTATTGCAAAATGAAGCAACCGGGAATGCGAACTCAATTTGTAAAAGCAAAAAAGAATCGAAATAAATCATTAATTATTTATGATACATACATATTTTCTTTTAACAAGAAAGCTGTCTAGAGACATTTGTTTTCGTCAACAATTCAAAATTTTGTAAAAATACATCTCAGAATGATTGTTGAATATATTTAATGTGCACATCGCCACTGACTTATTAGGGTGATGACTCATACGCATGGTACGATACAAAAGTTACCTGTAACCTCCACATTTTATTTATCCCCCTATTTTGGACTAAACACTTCTTGAAGGTTCATGAGATTTCTGAATGGTAAGCAACCTGGAGTTTGATTTTCAAATTGCTGCTTGCATTTGCACAAAATAGCAGCGTGAGACGGCCTTTCATTGCCTTGTGGTCAGGCAATGCATTCTTTTCTACTGCTCTGTGCACAAATTAAGGTTGGCTTCAGTATCTTCTTCCTGAAGAGAACTGTCTAGTCACATTTAAAAACATGTTATGGCAGGTAACCCTCAGAATCTACGAGCTTTTTTAAGTCACCAAGGAAGTTCCTCTCCTGCCTTTGACTCCAAGCTTTCTGCTCCACCTTGCCTCACAGCACCATGGATGATGGTTCTTGTCATTAACTTCTTGAACCACAAACAGCTCCCCTTAAATACTTGTTTGACCATTCATTGTCCTGACATCTTATTAATGAGGTCAGTGTAAATCACTATCCCCCTTCTCAAATTATATTCTCATTAATGGTGTCTCATTTCAAATGCTTTTTGTTTACCCATATGAGAAGCAACCTTCCAACATTGTTGAGAATACGTAACCGTTGCATAGATACTCTTGTCACTCTATTTGAAGCATCTCTCTCCTTTACTTTTCATTTCTACTGTTATTCTTTACTTTTATTCTATTATGGCTTCCTTCTCACATATTTTTCTTTGGGGTCAATTTTAAACACTGCACAAAATATTATTAAACATTGCACAAAACGTCACTAATAACATGTTTTAACACAATTATGGAAAAATGTGTGATCAGCAGTGACACTAAGACACGAGTGGAACAAGTGCTAGAGACAAATGGCAGTGGCAGGCACGAACTAATCTGAGAATTCCCCTCGTCTCGTCACTCGTTAAACGTGTCGTTTTGGGGACTAATATTTTTGCATTATTCAAACAACTCGCTGTGCAAGGTGCTTGTTAAACGAGATTTCACTGAAGTACTCCTGCAGTGATTTTTTAAAGTAAGCATTCCACACAAATCCTATAAATTTTCAGAAAATTGTGACTTCCACACAATCATCAGCATTCTAAATGTTAATGAACATATCACTTCAGGACGTTTCCACTTTCTTTTACAAGTGGAAATTTCATTTAAAATTAATAAGTTATCACAATAATTTATCCATTAACAGTAACATGTGTCATTTAGTGATAACTTGGGTAATTTATCATGCTCCAAGTGTTCTATGGAGGGCATATCTTTCAAATGCATTCACCATTGCATTCATCACATAGTTTACCTTGTACACAGCCATGATCATCCATAATGACTGATGAGGATAAGCAAGTATGACCTTTGCTATAATAGTTTTTAGAAGAGAATACACCAATGGATTCGGATGGCACAAACGGGTTGTTATCTGAGAGAATGCACTGAAGAACATGAACGGAGGCAATCGACCAGCATAGGTTTCTGTAAAAATAAATGAAATCTTAGAAAATCAATTTTATTTATTAGGTTATCTACCGGTTAAGATAGGTTTTTTTAGATGGACACAACTATCAAATAAACATTTTATAACTCCCCACCTAGCAAACTAATCTATATCAGGTCCCTCTTCATCTCTGTGTACTTCTTTCCTCCCTTCATCCCATCCAACATCCCTATCCTGTTCCTGCCCTTACCTCGCTTGCCCAACATTCTCCCCTCTATTACCTTCTTCAACATCCCACTACTGCTCAATATGCCTTTCATCCATTTTTCCTGTCTCCATAGGATTTCTCTCAACAAACCCCTGTCCTCCCCCACCATCCCTAGTACTTCCTCATTTGTTTTCCTTTTGGTCCATTTCACCTTCTCCATTCTTCTCCACACCCACATTTCAAAAGCCTCCAATCTACGTCTATCCTCCTGTTTCAGTGACCACGTTTCTGTGCCGTACATGGCTACACTCCATATCAGAGTTTTTACGAGTCTTGTCTTAACATCCCTACTCAACGTCCCCGTCATCAACTCCCTCCTCCTTGAGAAAGCCTCCTTGCCTAGCGCAATTCTTCTCCTTACGTCCCTACTACTTTGACCGTGTTGGTCCAAAACACTTCCCAGATGCGTAAACTGTTCTACCTGCTCTATTTTTTCCCCTCCTATTTTAATGTTTAGCTTAGCCTTTTTCTTTCTGGAAAATCGCATAACCTTTGTTTTATTAATATTGATTCTCATCCCATATCTATCGCACTGAACCTCCAATTCACTCAGCAATGCTTGCAACCCCTTGGCTGACTGAGCAACTAATGCTTGGTCATCAGCAAACCTAACCGATTTTACCAATTCCCCTCAGACTTTCATTCCTACCTCCAGTTCTTCCCATGCCTCTTTAATCATTTCCTCTACATATACGTTGAACAGTACCGGTGACAATGGGCAACCCTGCCTTACACCTCTTCCTAACACTGCCCATCCGGACTCTCTGTTCCCCACTCGCACCTGAGCAGTCTGAGACATGTACAGGTTGCGGATCAGTCTCCTGTCCCTCCAATTCATTCCTACTTTCTGCAATACACGCATTAGTTTTCCCCAATTCACTCTATCAAATGCTTTTTCGAAATCTACGAAACAGGCAAATACGTCCTGATTGTATTCTATAATCCCTTTCAAGTAAGTTTTTGCAATGAGGCAAAATATGGATTTTCATTTGCTAAGAAAACAAAAAGCATAGTTAATGTTAAATCATGATCTTATGAAAGAGTTCGACTCACCAATTAATTTGGTCATATTAGCAAAAACCTCTCCTTTATCCTTTTGCATGGCAATTTTGACACCATAGTCCAGCCATATAGTTAACATTCTTGGCATGGAGTGGAAAAGGTACTCACAGCCAAACTCCAAAGACTTTCCAAAGTAATTGATCATATGTAACTGCGACTCTCTGTAAATCAAAATAAATGAACAGCTACTAAATGATTATCAATGCATACAACAAATGTAATTTAAATCATTTAAAATCACCAACTTACATTCCTTTCTCTTCATCATCAGCAATTATGGCATCTAAGACTCTATCATAGTACTGAGCTAAGTACACTAAGTTTTTCTCCCATTTGGTAAATGTTTCAACAGAATCCTTATAGTTATGCATATTATCATCAATATCAGCATTTATATTCTCATCATTAAATCTTGCCAACAGGAGTTTGGCCTGTCAAATTGTCAAATGATTAGCAACACAGCAGAATAAAACATCAATTGCAGTATCTACAAAGGTGTACAATGGTGAAAATGTAATTCATGTATAGTAATTCATACAATTTTACCATCCAAAGACATAGTAAAACTCAATTGCAAAAATGTGAATTGGTAAGTAACTTCAACACAAATATTTTTACAGAAGACAATAGTACAAATCAATCACTATTCTATGAAAATTAAATTTGTCACCGCATTAAAGAAACTGATTTTCTCATAAAAAGTAATAAACAAATAGCAAGACTGAGGGTCAATCAAGCAAATAACCCTGCAAAAGAATAAATGTGATGGCAATCTCATTCTTTTTTAAATTACATAAGTTCAGAAGAATTTAAAAATACATATATTCAAAGCATGAGAGCTCACAAAAATATATGTATGACTTAAAATTTATAGAAAGAATGATGTAGAAAAGAACATTAGAGGCAAGACCAGGTCAGAGCTGCTACTCTGAATGAAACTGAGACCATAACAATGTAAAATAATTGCATATTAACAGTTTTACTCTGGACAGCACTATAGTCATAGCAGATTTATCATTTAAAATAGATGATATTAAATAGGCTTTTCAATGGCCATCAACAACTTGCCTCTTTAATCTTATCTAAATAACCCAAAGTTGGTAACACAAGAGAAAAATGAACGACATAAAATTTGCAGACCTAAATTACAAGTATATCAACAACATAAATCACAAAGCACTATGCATTCAAAATTAATAAAAACTCAAAACATTATTACATAAACTCAAAAGCCTTGGGATTAAAATAAAAAAATGAACAATTTTAAAGTAAGGATATACCTCAGCACAGATTTTTTGGTCCTGAACCGGAATCTGGTCTCTGAGTGATTTGAACTGACTAGAATTAGGAAAATTCTCTGCTATGCCCTTCCTCAGAGTTGACAGGGCAAGGTTTGTGTCATCCTTGTCCCAAAATAACTTTGCCTTTTCAATGAAAGCATTTTTTATCTGGTATTTCTCAGCATTCAGAATGTACATGTATGACTGTTGAAAATATCCAGAGCTAGAGAAATAAGTCGAAGAAAATATTAATTTATACATGACTTTTTGAAATGAACTTCCTAAAAACTAGAGTCAACAAACAAATATTACTTTCGAGCAATTTCTGCACTTTTAATCCAATACTGGCCTATTTCATTTTCTAAAATTACTGACAAAGGTTTCTTGCCCTGAAGTTTTTCACTGATTATAGTCAAAATTATACGCCTGACTGATAGAATAGGCTCCAAAGTCGACTTTGAGTCCTGGACAAATTTTAGCCTTCCATCCCACTCCTTCAAAAAACTCCTTATGGTATTTTCTCCATTAGCAGCATTACTCTTGCACAGACTTGATAAGAGTTCAGAACCTTTCTCAATCTCGCTAAGAATTTGAGCCCTGAAAAGGAACCACAAAATGTCAGGAAGAAAGTAATCCTTAAAATTAAGATGAAATAATCGAAATTTGAAAAAAACTTTTTAAATTTGCAGGTATAAGGCAACCTGATAAACAAGAAGCCATTACAGAATTGTCACTTATTTCTGATTCCAAGATTCCTCGACTTTTCTTGATTTTCCCAGGTCAAAAATTATGTTTCCCAAACCCTACCCAAAACACTTAATTAAAAGCACTATGAATGAAGTGATCATCAATGCAATAGTCTTAAGTAATTTCCATGTACATATGATATAATTTTTTAGGATACTGTATAAAATTTAATGAGTTAATTTTCAAAACTAACCTTAATACATATTAAAATAATCACTAATTCACTACGAGCATTTTGTTCACAAAATGATCTCTTCAAGCAAGGAAGAATTAATTTTTTGAATCATTGAAAGGAAATTTTGACAATTAGCCAAATCCTACATAAAAAATACAAATGGGTAGAGAAGTCAAGGAAGCCACAACAATCTGTATGGTGAGCCAAGCACAAGCACATGACTGCTATTACACTAACTCTGGCAAATCAGGGCAAACAGCAAAGAGCTGGGAATTCCACCTTTCAGCTCAATTAGACACTCATTTGAGGTACCTTAATTGCCATTGCCTGCCATCCACCCACACACACAAACAGAAACACACACACAAACAAACACAAACAGAGACACCTCATTCCTAGAGATGGAAACTTTTTGACTGGTTTGTACAATCAACTCAAGTGATCAAATCTCCTAAGTTTGATCCTTGAAGCACACCCTGATATAACACTGCCATAAGGGTTGAATTTGGTACCCTGGAGCCAAATCCACAGACAAACTTGCACCCTGATTACCCATGTTCAGATTAATATAATTAAAAATATGAACATGAAAAACTGACAAAAAATTAGTGACTCGGCCTTCCTTCACACAACACCTTTTGGTGGAGAATTGTGTAAAAGAGAATGAAAGTAAAAAAAACAAAAATTCCCATTATTTTTCTTAAATTCCCTGACTTTTCCAGGTCATCCAACATTCCAGATAGGCCACAAAACTGAATTTGCAATCAAGCACATTAACCAGTGGAACAAACACAATGCTCTCTCGTGGTTCTTATGGTTTAGGTAACTCCTGACAGCACTCAAACATGCACATGTTAAAGACAGCCAGTTAACTAGCTACAACCAACAACTTTTGCCACTCACCTTACAATGAACTGATAACCACGTTCATAGGCACCCTTGTCAATACTGATTGCACATAAAGAGTTCATCAAAGCTTCTCTCATTGTGTCCATGTTGAGAATAATTTTACCAGAATTTTCACTTCTTAGGCTGAGAAGGGCATTGCCAACACTGACACTCCACAAATTTCTCATCACCCCAGACGTTGATTTTAGGCATTTCTCCAACTCCAACCAATCATTCATTTTCCATAGTGCCTCTACTGAGCTTTCTATCAGCAATCCAGCCAAATCTGGTCTGAAGGAAGAGAATAAGTGTTACACAATGACGATATATTCATTGCACAAATGGGGGGTTAAGTTAGCATGCCAATACTCACAGCACTGGTGAGCAAGGTTGCGAATCACAAGTGGGGAAAAAGCTTCCACAATCCAAACTTCAACCCAAACAGATTGAGGAGAAAAATTAGCTCAAGCTTAAATTTGTGAACATTATCAATTATTAATTAATAACTAATTTCATATTATTTACTAAAATAGAAGCATACAGCAAATTTGGAGTTAATAAAACATAAGAAAGCTTGGTTCTTATTTCATTCCACTTCCACAAAAGCCTTTGGGTGGCAAACATTTTAGATTTCATTCTGCTTTGAAAATTCAGGTAATACGTAGTAGTTAGCGTGGAACGCAGTGCACCAGATGGTTGAGTAATGTACATATAAATTCTTTTCATTCAAAAAGCGCAAAAAAAGAAGGAAGAAGTTTTGATGAAATTAATTACCTTTGTGAGGAAAGTCCTTTAATCAAACCCAGTGCCGCATGTGGTTGATCTAACTTGAGGTAGCAATTGATCATTCCCATTGCATACCCAGTTTCTGGGCATCCTGTTTCTGCCATTTTCTCATAGCATGTTGCAGCATCCTAAAGAAATAAATTTCATTCATAAATATTCCATTCAACCTCTTTCAATGAATGTCATCAATATTTATCCACACAAATCTAAATATCTTAGAGTTAGATCATAATTGAAATGGATTAAGGGTTAAATTACTGAAGCAATGGAGTCACTCATAGGGTTAATGGAAGAGATTATTTCGAGCATTAGCAGAAATTCAAGTTTCAGGAGCGATCCATCCAATTTATGTCACTTGAAACTTTTAAGCCTACTTTAGTGTTTGAATTTGGTTAGAATGCTATGAAACCATTTTTACCACATTATTTTCAGTTTAGATAGACAATAACATTGATGACATTTGCCCATCAAAAAATAATAAATCATTACACATACAAGTTAAGTGCACTTGACATACACAAATTGAGACATTATATTTCATCATTCCACAGTTCAGCAATTGAAGGTCATCTTTTGATAAACAGTGAAAGGGGAGAAATCCTGCCCACATTCAAATTTCATTATGCAAGGACCAAAAGTTAAGTAAGTTGAGACTTTTAATGAATCCTTTTACTATCAGACTTCACTCCCTTCATTCTCAGAAATACATGCCTGCAACTGTCCATTTGCCTCATGCGAAAGAATTAGCTGCTCAATGGTTGGAGGTTGCTTTTGCACCGCTAAAACTCCGGCAACTGCATCAGGCTCATTTAACCGAGCATAAATTTTCTACAAAAAAGAAAAGTGTAGAAGTATTGATACATGAAAAATATATGTACAAGATCACCATAAGATATTAACTTGAGTGATTTGACCTCTGCCATTGCCAGTCCATATTTTCTCTGAATTACATAACTAATTAATTGTTACTTTGTGAAATTGTTCACTGATGAATAAAATAATTTTTCAAGTGGATTTACAAAGTTTTATTTTGACTATGCATAAATAATGCTGCAATAATCATAAATATTGCATTTTACCAATGCCTCTTTGGACAAAATGGAAATATGCAATGTTTTTTAAATGTAAAGAAAATGTCACCTTTGAATAAAAACTACTTTTGGCATTATGTATCAAGAGCAAATTACATTTAATGCAGTAAAGAAACTCCAACAGGATTTACCTCAAAGAAGTGAAACTGCACCTCCTGCAATTTATCTTCCTGACCACCAACATATTGCTCCAAATATAGCAAAGACCGTGGGTATTCTCGGCACTCAAAATTTCTATTTGCTATCGTGAGTTTGTTGATTTTATTCAGAAAATCTAAAAAAAGAACGCTAAATGTATCTTATAAATTCTTCATTACTCTGAAAAACTGTGCACCATGATAAATAGCAATCAATTTACAAGTATCAACCAAAATTCTTTGATATAAATGTCAGACATACACTATTTTTTACAATTCTTAATTTATTTTTGCATTGGGTCTACTTCCTGGCAATACGGAAGATTGCAACCTCCAATATCTTATGAGGTTTTTTGGCCTCTAAATATTGAACTCCTCATGTTATCATAACTTGGGCATTATGTACAACATTTTAATTTCTGACACAATTTCTCACTGAACTTTTGCATGATTTTCCATTCAGATTATTCAAAATTTACCTACAATGAATTTCAGAGACAAAATCTGATTCCATAAGTGTTGATCATATCATTATGATACACTTAAGTTTTCAAATTGAAAGACCGGTAAAAGTGGGTTCTCACCTTGGACTATTACTGGCCTTGAATCATTTTTGGCTTCAACTTTCCCATACCTTATGTTCCACTCTTGTAACCATTTAGCCAAGTAATCTATCAATGAGAAAACAGTGTTTAAACACATAACTCTCAATTCTTTTGAAGAGTCTTGATGCCTTTTCCTCTTTGTGCAACTTCTTAATTTTATTGCTTTGAAATCATGGAGGGCTGATTCTCTGGAGTCAGAAACGGAAGACATGACAGCCACAATTTCCTCAACCAATCTCCAGGATTGCTCTTCATTAGCTTTAATCACAGCATTCACTGTAAACAAAATTACCAAAAATCCATTAATGAAAACTCAGCATTGACCAATAAAGTCTTGTGAATTTGTAGCTGAGATATTTTGTATACTTTACTACACAGATTATTCTGAATGTAACCACAATGATATTTGGAGGCAAAATCTAAATCCATGATTCCAGAGTATATCACGCCCTTCAAAAGCATTCATTCTATTTCAACTATAAGTTTTTATTAACACTGGGCACAATTGTAACGTGTAGCAAAGTTAGCTTATCAGACAAGTCAGAAAAGTAAATAGATTGGGATTTTTAAGGATCAATTCCTTTGTATATCAATGTCATCCCCTTCAAAGCAATTCCCTTGGGACTCTATACACCAGCAGAGCCATTTCCAGCCTTGGCAGTAGTGCTGGAGGGTTTCAATTGGGATAGCCTTCAGCTCCTCCTAAGCAATCCTTTGGATGCAATAGACAGTTCCAAAATGATAACCTTTCAAAACATTTTTGAGCTTTGGGAATGAAATAACTCACAGGGGCTGAGATCAGGGGATATGGGGCTGAGGAACCATTGCAATATGGTCACCAACTGCTGAATGGAAATTGCCATGTGACAGGGGGCATTGTCATGGCAGAGCATCCAAGTGTCACAATCAATGTCTGGTCTCAAACTGACCACCCTTTTTCAATGTACAATGAGGACTTCCCTATAAAAAGCTTCCTTTGTCTTTGAGGGACAAATTCTTTGTGAATGTAAATTCCCCTCAATGGCAAAGGAGCCAGTGAGCATTGACTTGATTTTCAAGCACTGACCCTCGATAAAGCTTTCAGATTTTTCTTGTGCTCAATTGTAAGGATTTTTGGTATCACCCTGGTATACACCTTTCTCAAACCCAAATCTTAAATTAAAATCAATGAAGGGTGAACCAGTTCAAATTCAACTCACTACTCATCATCGTTGGCATTAAGGGACAGTCTGACCTCAAAAGATCCCTCATTCATTTGACATTTTCATCAAATCTTGAAATTTGAGGTCTCCCTGAGGGAGGTTTATCTTTCCCTGCATATCAGCCCTCGAAAAATGGTTTTTGTCAACAAAAATTGACGTGGAATGTTCCCCATGGGCCCAATAAAACTTTATGTAGGTCACACTCATGGACTTACCCAGTTTAACACAAAATTTAATGGCACAACAATGCTTGAAGTTTCCATTCCAATTTTCACAACATACCACAGAAACACTACTTCACTTATGACCCTGTAAATAATTATGCAGCAACTGTAGGGAACTTTTATGGACCATCTGAAAGGGATTAACCAACGTTCTGTTTCAAGAAGAGCCCCACAGTGTCGCCAGTCTCATTATTTGTTTGCCACATTTCATATTTAAGCTCTTTATCAGTCACAAGAGCCACCTATGTGACCACTATGTAGACTCCAAATATTTCATTATTTGTCCCTGTTCAATAATCAATTACATCCAATATCAAAGATTTCCTGAAAAGATACAGTAAACTTATCCTTGGATCACATAGCATATTATGGTGTTTGGTAATTTTTTTCATCAATCACCCAACTCCTCTAGAAATCCTTAACCTTTAGTCATCAAAACAAATGTCCAATTGTGTCATGTGTAAATTTTAAATGTGATGGCTCTCATATGTTATGTTTTTCTAATGCAAATATTATTGCCACATGCATTAAACAGGGTAATTAAAAAAGGTCAGTTGGAAAATATAATAAATCAAACTTCCAAGATGAATGCAAGAGGAAAGATGCTAATTGATACTGTAAATTAACATAAAAGGTTTGATCTCAAAAACTACTTCTGTATGAATATTTCTTAGACCTTATAAAATTTTTCAAATTTTTCTTATCAAATTTTCTGAACCAATATCCTTGTCATATACATAACTGAGCATTGATTCCACCTTGAGAAATTGCATAGGTGCAATAAAATTCAAGGGTATACTATTGCCGATACTTTGCAAATATCTGTTAAAGTATATGTTCTACTCTGTGGATGAATGAATATCTGCAACTATTATTTGCAGCTATATCTTTCCTATGATGTGTCCTATATATGTACAACAAATCCTTGGACAAAAATAAACTCTTTGATTGATTGACTAATTACTATACATGCGGAAACAAAAAAAATGAAGGTTGCACATATATGAATTCTCACAATTTCATTTCTTGAATCTTACAATTTAAGAAATAGATTATCTGAATAGGTTCTTATGAAGAAGACATTTCTGAACTTTATGTCACTGAAATAATTTTACTGAACACCATTAAAATATTTCTGTTAGATGGATATAAATTTTTACATACAAACTAAGGAAACAGCTCTATTAGTTACATTGACGATAGACTAAAAAAATATGAAATATACAGGACATGACATTGATTTTATATCCAACATTATCTGACTAAAATGCACAAATAATTCCAATTATGCTGGATCAAAGAAAGAAAATTATATGTAAATACACATTCATTTTACACTGAAGGGAAATTAAAGACATGACTACATCTTGCAGGGCAAACATACAAAACTTATTTATAAGTAATAGCACTTCTGAAAATTTTAATTAATTTTTCCAGCATTGCCACTCATTTTCAAATCAGGCATACAAAACACAAGTATTTGGCTTTGAAATACTCAAGGTTAATACTCAATCAAGTAAAGAGAAACAGTTTCTGCTAGCTAAAGTAAAACACAAGAAAATACTACGAAAGATGATTAAAGGAGTTAAGAAAATGTCACGTGATTATTGCATAAGTAAAAAAAATAAGATCCTTGAGAAGTAGTTAAGAACGAATTGGGTGCTCTGAAAATGAAAAACTAAACAAATGGCAAAATTTATTAAATGTGGAAAAAATATCACTGACCCAAAAGATGCAGCTAGTTCAACAAGTGTGGATTTTGGCCAAAGGTATTTGGTGACAGAAGCCTGCGTAACACGTGCAACTCTATTCCCTGAAATTGAAGTTGAAAAAGAGAGAGCACATTCTACTTGGGGTACCATTCTGTTGTCTCAGCCCTTCTAAATGCACCAAGGAAGGAAAGTCAATTCTTCTGAGCCACTCTTCTCCTGCCTGCACATCCTGCTCAAGGGCAACAATAGAATTCTCACTTTCACTCTTTCAATCACAACCCCCTTCTCTTAGCATTGCATTTTGTTTACGCTCTCGCCCCAATGTCTTTCAACAGAAAACAGTCTCCTCACTAATTCTATGACTTGAGTCTATTAAGGCATGAGGTTTAAAAGTTTTGACAATGTTTAATGATCCACCCAGGAATAAGCCTAGATCCTAAAATGACATGCATAGTTTACAGTTCTACGTACTTGCTAAATGCAAGAGAAAGATAGAGTGACCACATCAGTTAACACGAGAAGCCAGTTAAAAAAGCTCCTTGACAATCATCAATATACCCTTCTTCATTTAACTCAAAATTGATTTCTACATTGAATATCATTTATGCTGTCACAGAGTAATTTCTTAGTGGGCAAGAATATAGCCATGAATTTGCTTTTTGCTATATCTACATTATTGCTTCTCACTCTATCTCTCCAAATGCTATCACTTCTCTATATTATATCTTGCTAAAGGGACAATTTTAAAAGATTTTAAAAATTAACTATCAAAAATGTAAAATATACACATTTCTTGGTAGTCACTAAACTTAAAATCTGCAATTGGAGTGCATTAAATTCCTTACAAAGATATTTTTCAAGCAAAAGTTTACTTTCATCACAGCTTATAATTTCCACCAACAAACAATTATTTCAAATTTCCTTTATTTTGATGCTCTGATCGGGTGTGCATGAGTTTATGTGTATTTGATTTGGAGGTCATCAATTACCTCTGGTGAAAAATACAGCAGCCAAAGCAAATCAAAGTTTAATAAACAATACACATTTAACTGCAGGGCTTAGAATGGAGATCTTCAATTGAAGCAGGTTTCATCCCTTAAGATATTATTTTTTTAAATGCATCCAATCACAATATGAGCTTCCAAACATAAAGTGAATCACTAAATCCCAAATAAATTTCATTGTAAAACGATTTAACCACACTCTGAACTCAGTGTAAAGAAAGGGCCCACTGTAACTCAAGGGTGTATATTTTAGGTCATACCAAGGCTTTTGTTAATGTATCTCCGATGCAAGAAGGGGAAAGAGTAATAAAAGGCATTAAGGAATAAAAATCAAATTCCTAAAGATCAGTTCTCATGTGCCACATAATGGAAACAAGTCAGAAAAATGGAAGAACTGATGGAAAACCTTAGGAACTTTTCAATATTTTTCAAGTCAACTTCATCATAGACCACACCAAAGAGAATATACTGCCAATTGCATATTTATTACTTACAGAATATATGTGGTAGAAGGAAGATAAGAATGTTCATATCACTTCTCAGACATGCACGGCATGCAGACAGGATCTTCAGCTTAAATTCATCATCTTCAATAGTAAGCATGTAACAAACCCATCGATGAGCCCAGTTTTGAAATGAAGTGCCAGCACTTGACCTAAAAATGCAGCCAAGAAAACTAAATTCCACTAATTCATATTTCAGACTAATCATGAACATGAATATGACATCAGGACTGTACAAGGGAATTTAAACTGGGAGATCATAAACAAATTTTGAAAGAGATGAGGAGATAGGTGAGAATAACTTAAGGAAGGTTGTACAGGATAATTTTTATGAACATAATTTTTCATGTCATAAGTTTTGCTTTAACAATACTTTTGTAACATTTACTTCAATACCAATTGTTTCATTATCCCTGCAGTTGATTGTTTAAAGGTACATTCTGACTTCCCTTGTGACCCATAAGGGTCAGCAGTGTTTTAGTTGTTTAAATAAAAAAAATACTTCTTACATTTTCAAAGCACTTTCCACAACCATTGAGCAACATGACTTAGTGTAAATACATAATTTGCAAAAATAAACATTTAATTGGAAAATTACACTGATACAATAGAATTAATATTGCACATCAAAACATACCCATAAATGGGATGGGGCTTCCAATAATCTACATGCTCATTTCCCAAAACATATTTTGTATTTTGAAATGGTTTGATTATTTGTTGCGTACTTTCTGGAAATTTTTTCCAGAAGTTCCTTTTGTTAGCCTCTGTTTGAATAGATGAGAGGAAAGTCTGCAAAAATACCTGCAATATATAAATGGAATTTATTATTGCTAGCTTGGAAATAATACTAAGTAGCATACACTTTTCATGACCAAAAAACTGTGACGTAGAAGAAACTTCTTAGCAAACGAATAAGGATATGCATGAAGTAAGAGAAAAATATATATATTTCAAACCATTAACAGGAAAAGGATAAGGAAACCATGGGTAACGGATGAGATGATTGCAAAGATGGATGAGAGAAGAAGATGAAAAAAGGTAAACACAGAGTTAGGCAAAATGAAGTACAAAGAGTTAAACAATAAATTGAGAAGGTCCACTAATAAAGCAAAAGAAGAATGGTGGAAAACGCAATGCGAGGATATCAGTTAGATTATATATGGTTAGGCACAGGTTCCCCCTCCCCACTCCTAGACCTACCGTTCATCCAAGTCAACGATTGACAGCGAAAGATATAATTCTCTTTTCTTCCCGGCTACAATGTAACCTTTTTACCCCTCCACCCTCCTTATCTGAACAACCCCCCTACCTTGATCGGAAGGTATATAAACCAAGTGTGCTTCTAGATGGACCACCTGATAATGACATTCAACGTCAAAACCTGGGTGGTGTTTTTTAAATAAAGTGTGTGGAATTACAAAGTAAACTATTTCATTTCAATAACTTAATTCTTACTGCATATCAGTTATTGAGAGAAAAGTACACAAAGAACCTCTGCAAATTGCATCACCAAGTGAGTTTTTTATTAGGCAAATGAATTACAGAAACGCACCTCCAAATTGCCATGTGTCATGTACTTATAAATTTTGTAGTTGTCACATGCCATAACTTTGACAAATCAAATAAGTACAAGTAATCATTAAAAAGATTTCAATATATATTCACCATATTTTAGTTGGGATTGGGAATGAGTCACACTCATCCACCCCAAACATATTTTGTTCACCCATAGTATCTTCAAAACAACCCTAGTGGATTTTTGACCAGCAAGATGAATTGCAAAGCACCCAATCACATCGTTGAATAATGTCCTCAACCTCAACAGCAATTCAATATGTTAATAATGTAGTTACCCAGATTTGTATAATAATTTAGAAAAATCAGTACCAACCTGAATAGCTAGGGCAAAACGGTCCATATCAACAGTATCCCTTGCTGACATAAAGGCTTTTGTGAATTGACTCAAGGCAGAAACAGCAAATTCTTCATCACGAATATCAAGAATGAAAACCTTTTCCTCTGAAGGAAAAAAAATGTGAAAACAAGCTCAACATTATAATTCTAACACTTTTAATGTAAAATGAATATCAATTTGATGGTTACCTTTCTGATGAATGCTACGGGGTAAACGAGCCGCATCAATGGCTCCAATCTCCCCAAAGCACTCCCCACATGCAATTCGAACACGAGAATCTCTATCCCGGCATCCCATGATGAGACTTTCTATCAACTAAAAAATAAAACTTCATTTGAAAATATTACTGCAAAAACTTTCCACAGGGCAGTATTCTTATTCATGGCCTACCATTTTAAACCCTTGACCAAAATGTTCAGGGGTCTTTTATCAGGGACTTTTTTCAGTATCAGTAAAAATGAGGTTTGATCAGCCATAGAGCAAGAATTGAAGAGCAAAGATCAATGGCTATACTAACCATAGTATCAATTACTTTCATCATTTTCAATAAATTGTAAACTGTCTATTTGTCAGAGGTTACTCATATCAAAAGTTAATTTTGCAGCTTTGAGTGGAGAACAACCCATCAGCCCATGGAAAGAATTGTAAATAACTTTTAATCAAATACAATTAGCATCTATTTATTAAATAAGTAGAGGCCTCAATTATTCTTCACCAGAGTTATTTTAAATCATCATCTTCTGAAGGCAGAGCCTTGTCGTTGCAGCCATTGGTCTCTCTCCATTGCCATTCTTTTCAGTTCATTGCATGTTGCTACTCTCGTAATACTTTTCATATCATCTCTATATTTCTTTCTCGGCCTTCCTCTTTTTTCCTCTTATTATTTCCCCAATTATATTTTCCAGGAAGTTTTTATTTCTGAGAATATGTTCACCGTATTTTTGGCTCATTCTGCCAGGGTAACAATATCATTTGTAAATCTAATGCGGTATATCTTTCTTCCATTTATCTTTTGTCATTTATACAATTTGTTTTCTCCTTCATTGTTTCTATACTCTCTTCAATATATTAAGTTTATTAAATATGGCAAAAGTGGACATCCCTGTCGCACCACTTTTCTAATCTTTGCTTCTTCCTCATATCCCTTTACTTTTTAAAGTGTTTTGGTTATGGTAAACAATGTGATTTTTCGGGTACCAGGTCTTCCTGGGAAACCAAAACCGGCCCAGGGAAAGGAACTGGCCCCCCTAGACTGATGTGTGAATATTCACACGCCGTCCGGCTTAGTACTGGGTGAACTCTACCGTCACCTACCCAACCGACCTTCAGGTTGAATACTGTGTTTATGGTTTTTTGTGATGGTTATGGTAGAGCTGAAATATAAGCATCCTGTGCTTGTGGCCTATTCCTTTTCTCATCATGTTTCAAACATGGGTTTCCACTCTACAGTGCCGAAGGATTTTTTCAAATTAATGAAAGTAAGGAAACCTTTCCTGTTTATTTCTAAGCCTTCTCTCTAGGATCAAGCACAGTGCCAGTATAATGTATCTGGTTTCTTCATCTTTCTGGAAGCCAAATTGATCTCCTACATTTCCTCCACTTTCTCTTTGATTATGTTCCCTATTTTATGTGAAAGAAACTTGGAAGCATGTGAAAGAAATTCTGAATTGATCTGTAGTTCTGAAACTGAAGAATTGTTCTGTAGTTCATGCATTCAATTGCTTTCCCTGCTTTTGGTAACATAACGGTTTTTCTTTTAACAAAGTATTCAGGTATCTCCTCATTTTCATAACCTTCATACACTATTTTTAAGTCTTTGCTCTCATTTTTATTCCAAGGTTCTTTTGATATCTCAGCCAGTACATTATCGACACCCGTCATTTTTCCAGCATTTAACTTTTGGAAGGCATTCTCAAATTCCCTCATTTCCCTCTGTTCCTGCTTTTCTTTTCTTTGAATATTATTTCCTCTTATTGCTAAATCTTCTTCATGGTATAGCTCCTACATGAATTCTTTCCATTTTTCATACAAGTCTTCATTATCTACTAACAACCTTCCCTCTTTGTTATTAATCACTGTTGACCTTATTCTCGGTTGATAATATAGAGCTTTGATTTTCTGATAGGCTAAATCTTGTTTTCCTGCTTGCATATGTTCTTCTATTTCCTTCACCCATAGTTTGGTTCACCTCTCATTTTCTTCACTTAATTTGTCTCTTATCTAATTCTTTACTCTCCTGTATTCTTCCACATCCTTCTTTCCTCTTAGCTCATTCCTCTTCTCAACTGGGTTTAAAATTTCCTCTGTCATCCAAGGTTTCCAAGCTTCAAGTTTCTTCCTACCCAGGACTTTATCCGCCAAATCTACTCTTCCCTGTTTCATTTCATTCCACTTTACTTTTTCTTCCCATTTCTCAGCTATTTCATTTGACTTCTCTTCAAACTTCCTCCTTGTTTCTTCCTCCTCATATTTTAAATAGGCAATTAAAATTTCTGGAAAAGCAGAGGCTTTTCCCTGCATAAATGTTCACTAGGCAGTTCCAGTTTGCAACTCTTCACTGCATAAAGTTGAATTCTGTACTATGTGTTATGTCAAAGGCAAATGTCAATCATATCTACATCACAGCGGATAAACTCATAATATGTTACCTGGGTAAAAATTTGGTGAGAAATCAAAGGGAAACTGTTACTTACATCTGTTATAATCGTATCTTCATTTCCAAAATTCAAAACAAAATCTTTCAATTCACTCTGATGCTCTTTCACATATTGTCTCAATTTCTTCAACCCA
Source organism: Hetaerina titia (assembly GCA_037158775.1). Classification (NCBI taxonomy): domain Eukaryota; kingdom Metazoa; phylum Arthropoda; class Insecta; order Odonata; family Calopterygidae; genus Hetaerina; species Hetaerina titia. Next base: position 84,557,217 of record CM073779.1, read on the forward strand.
CTTACTTTCACATCAACATGATCATGAGTGATATATTTGAGCAGTAGTGCCAAACTTCCTCTGAAATCCTTGGGCCTAAAATTACAACTTTATTATAAAACAGTTCATATGATACAATCACCAAAATCAATATTAATTTTAAGGAAATGAAACTCACCAGAAACTATCAATGTGATGTTGAATTATATTATAAACATCACTCATTTCTTTGAGGTTAGGTACAAAATAAAGGTCATGAAGATACGGACCCAAAATGTCCTCATTTTGAACAACCATGTATCTGAAAATGGCAACTATCTTCTCAGGAAACATATGCATGAGTGGCAGCAATGAAATGAAAATTTGTGACAGCATGTTTCCCAGTGAACTTGGCTCCACACTGCAAAAATATTTATGAATTACAGATAGTTTAATTAATCAGTTATGCAGCATTTAATGGATTTGAGTCTCACTTATGAACAAAGGCCTCCCAAGCAATGCAAGTAAGATATGGAAAATGCCCATCAGTTATCCTTAAACAGGTTTTCAGTGTGGTCAACAATTTAAGTTTAATGGAAGTCAATCGGCGTGGTCCCATTAGCTTGATCAATTCAGGCAGGCAAGTCAAAGCTTTCTGCTTTATGCTCTGACATGAGGATGATGATCGAAGGAGGGAATCTATGAAAAGAAGTATGCCCAAAATTCTTGGTTGAAGGAAGTCAGCCTAGAAAATAAAAATGCATAAAACTTAATATTTGAAAATAAATCATTTCTCCATGCCCAAAATATGAAAAAAATAAGTAGGAAAAAGTCTATTGAGTATTTAGTGCGTGAAACTGCAGTCAAATTATCATAATTTAGGTAGATTTGGTGATTTGAGAAAGTTGCCTCTCTCTACTAGATTTTATCTACTCCCAAACTAAAACATGGGCAAACATTTACCAGTATTTTACAAAAATCAATAGTGCCCCAACAGGGCCTAGATATGATTTCCACAGTACCTAATAACATACTCTTTAACCAAAATCATATGTTCATAGCTGCATTTCTGAAGTACAAAAGGTACACAGGTTTGTCTTTAATCTACACAGAAAACCCCTACATCAGACAATGGTTACGTACTTTGAAGACAACAAGCAACCATTATCCTGTAACCATTTACCTGTGAAGGCATCACATCTTCTGAAATCATACCATTTGAAAAGCAAATGAAATGTGAATATAGTTTCATTCTTGGATCATACAATTTTGGTTGATTCAGCAATATATTTTAAAGACATGCCATTATTTACCTGACTGAAAATAATTCAATACTTATAATTACTTAGATGTTATAAACTTTTATCTGCTCATTAAATGGATGTTGTATTTGAGTACCTCAGTATTTTTGTTGGCAATTTTCAGCCTAGTTGGTTGTCCATAGACATTAATTGTCATGATGAAGTAAATTGGAAGATACTGTGACCATCCATACCCTTAGGTATGGCACCTAGTAGACATAATTAGGCTCTATTTTTCCTTTTTTAAGCACCAGGTTTTCACCACTGTTAGCCAGCATTTATTTTTACTCTCAAGGCCAGCAGAGGAAGTATTTGAAAACGAAACTAGTTAGATGACCAATAGCAACTTTTAATACCAGACCTTAAAAACTAGAGCAGGTGGAACAGTTTACATATCATGGAAGTGTTTTGGACCAACATGGTCAAAGTAGTAGGGACATAAAGAGAAGAATTGCACTAGGCAAAGAGGCCTTCACAAGGAGGAGGGAGTTCAGTAAGGATGTTAAGAAAATACCCCTCAAAACTGTGATATGGAGTGTAGCCCTACACAGTGTGGAAATGTGACCATTGAAGCAGGAGGATAAATGTAGATTGGAGGCTTTTGAAATGTGGGTGTGGAGAAGAATGGAGAAGGTGAAATGGACCGAAAGGAAAACAAATGAGGAAGTACTGGAGATGGTGGGCGAGGAGAGGGGTTTGTTGAGAGAAATCCTATGGAGGCAGGAAAAATGGATGAAGGTTGTATTGATAGGCAGTGGAATGTTGAAGGCTGTAATAGAGGGGAGAATGTTAGGCAAAGGAGGAAGGAGTAGGAACAGGATAGGGATGTTGGATGGGATGAATGGAGAAATGAAGTACAAAGAGATGAAGAGGGGCCTGATGTAGACGAGGTTGCTGGATTGGGTTTTATTAAGAGTCTCAAAATATTTATTTGGTAGTGGTGGCCATCCCCAAACCTACCTTAACCGGTAGACTACTTTTAATAATAATAATTATAAAAATATCCACAACCTTGAAAAAAATCATGAGCACAAGAAAGCATTTTCAAACCTACACAATAATAAAAACAAACTTACCACACATTCTGTGTTGAACTCAAGATGAAATGAACTTTTGTCTTTCATAAATTCCACAAGACCAGTCATAACCTTTTTCGGTTTAAAATGGAGGTCCAAAATTAGCAGATTTTGCACAGACTATTGGAAAGAAGGTAAACACGGTATATAGTAAACCAAAACACTTCAATATATAAAACAGAGAAGGGTACCGTTTATGCAGTGATCTGAGAACACAGCTGAATTTCAATCACTTTTTTCAAAACTTAAAAATACAAACAATGTAAAATAATACAATGGTAAATAAAATACAAACAATGCTCGTCTCCTTTTCTTATATGTCCACCTAAGTTGGAAATATGAGAAAAGGAGACTAACATGAATATATAATACATAAATGTGTGTTTAAATTAAATTTTCACATAAACACATGTGTAGTGTGTATATATAGATAATATATGGATAAAAAAGAGAAGATGTACACACTTGTATTTTCCCATTTCTTAAATTGGGAAGATATTAAAAAAGGGATACGGAATTACCCAAAACAAACTGTTGGAATGGTAAATATGAAAAGAAGTATGAGACCTTGGGTTGCATAAAAGATGATTAGAAAGATAGAAAAAGAATAAAAATATAGAAAAAGGTTATGATGTGGATTAGGTTAGCTTAGGTTTATTCAGGTTTACCCAATAGTGAGATAGAAATGCCACTAAGGGAACCGAAATCAAATAAGGGTGAGGGGGTAGACAACATTCCCACGTAACTACTTTAAGGCATTGGAAAGGATGGGAGGAAGAGACTTAATGGACTAATTCACAGCATTTTTGAGAGATGAATTTTGTCAAAGGACTTTGTCAGAACAGAGTTGGTTCCTATTCCAAAATAGGGATAGGCCGCCATGTGTGATGACTACAGAACAATAAAGGTCAGGAGACCAAATTATCAATAAGAGAATGGAGAGCAGGGAAAACAAATACATATGGGATGATTGATCACTTTGGGTTCTGGAAGTGGAGAGGCACATCAACTTCACCTGCAAATAAACCTGAATGCAAATATTGTTGCTTGTTTATTGTCAGTCATGTAACCCATCACATCTGCAGTTTTTGTCACCAGAACAGTGGTGACACCCAAACAAATTTTATATATTTCTGCTCTTAGTGTTATGATGATCCCCTCTCATAATGACAGCAGCATTGTTAACTACAACATTGATTACTCCCACAAGACCAGTGACTGGACCTCGAGTCCACTTTCCTTTGAAATTGATTAGTCTCTCCTCTTAAAACACTTAAGACCATCCTCTAGTTGTACTCGAGGGAAGAATAGACTCTATAAGCCTCCTGTAGAATTGCATATGCCTCAGCCAAGTATGTTTTCAGGTGAATTCAAATTTTTGATGCAGTGTTTTGTGTTACTTTCTCCAAAATGCCACATGAACTGACCAAGTTTCAGCTTCTAATAGCTGCCGCTGATGCAATACTGCAGTCAGATCTGTGAAACTTGTATCAAATATACATTATAGATTGAGCTATCAATATAACAAAAATTAAAATGTATTCACAATAAATTACTGTATTTCCTGGCCCATTAGACACACCCTTTTTACTTCATAATGGGCTCTAAGATCAGTCTGCATCTTATCTGGCTGGGATACACAGGCATAACTTCAACCTATATGCACAAGCCAATTTTCCGGTAACACTTTCCATTAAGTATTTGTTCCAGTGACAGACATAGAAAATGGCTGCCATTATTACTAACTTTGTTAATATCACTGCTTTGAATCGGTAGTAAGCAATGAGGTTTTAATATTTGGTTGAAAGTACTTCCTAAAATAATCACAATTAAATTGTAAATAATCATTCGCCTTGACCGGGATATGAACCCGTATCCCTCAATGTCCAGTCGAGTGCTTTAGCCAGTTAAGCTATCGCGGCGTCCTCTTAAACTCTGAAATTTTTTTTCCCAGGCAAGGCGAATGATTTTTATGCTCTGAAATTGTTGCAATGAAATGCATGTTAGCGGATGACTCCTTCAAAAGTTACTGTTGTGGCATCTCCCGCAGTTTCTTGAAATTGTAAATTCATACAATGTAGCACATATGTTTCATCTCACACGTGATGGCGCCACAAAACCTAATGTGCATTGAGCAAATGGGGATGTTGCCCCTCTGGTGTTACATATATAGGCACATTGGATCTCTCCAAATAAACTAGAAGTCTACAGCTATTCAACCTCAAGTATTGTGAGAGTCTCATCAAGGGATAAAAAAATGGGTGCTTTTAATAACAATGTCAATTATATCTAAATAGCAACAGAAACTAAAGTTTACTAAACTTAGGAGATAAGATTATCATGCAGTATTGCCTTTAAACTTGAATTAAATTCTGTCCTGAAAAATCAGGACGTGTCTTATGCACTGCTGCATGAAGGTAAGTTTTATCACTTTCTTTGTGGGCATTTTGAAGGGGAAAGGTGATGTGGACATGAAGAGAGAAGAAAAAAATATGAAACTTTCCCGGAGCAGTTAGAACCTGCCTAGTAGACAACAAATGAAGATGGCATTTATTATTTTGGTGTTAGTATCGAGCTGTTTAGATATAACAATGACAGAACATGTACTTTGCAATCTGTATTTCTTCTGTAAATCTTCAACACTAACCTCAGAATATGCCTCCCTAATCATAGGTAAATTGAGGGAACCAACTTCTCCGATGAATTTAATGCATTCTTGGAATGTCCCGTAATCTTCATTTAAGTACAGATAGGGATATATAAACTGAAAAAATAGAAATGAATAGAGTAAGAATGGAGCAACAACTTACATCTTAAAAACCAAAACAAATGACACAACAGGAGATACATGCATCAGAGTCGATGTTCAGATCAAAATGCACAAGTAATGTTTCATGGAAAGTTAAAGATAAAAATTTGGATTGAATTGAGCTAACTCACAACTAAAGAAAAATACTGCATTAAAAGGATCATATTTGAGAGTATACATACCCTAAACTGCTTGGTCAGGAGCTGATTATTGTTTATCATCAGAAAGAATGATATTTCAGATATAATGGAAACCTTCTTACATTTTGATATCCAAGGAATGAGGGGAGGTAATATATGTTCTATGTTCCCATGCAAAAGGTCATATGCATTTCCTAATCCAAATAGGCATGCTACTTTTCTGATCACAGATGAGAATCGAAAATTCTTTTTTGACATTGAGATTACTGTTACACAAGATATGACCTGAAAACAATACATGTTATTTATCATAGTTTCTATTTTTTAATTAAAATGTACAATTTGAGCTATTAAAGAAAACCCGAGGATTCAAATTCATAGATAATCACTTACCTTGCATACTTCTACTCTAAACTTTTCAAACAATTGAGCAGGATCCTGCTTGCTCTTTCTGCAAAATTCAAGAAAACATGCTGGGATTGCCTCGGCAATTAATGATGATGGATGGATTAGAAATATTATTAGAAGTTTCAGAATTGGAAATACAGCATAGTCCCATTTAATACTAGAAAAGAAACAAACAATTTATTACTACAAGCAGAGAGAGATGTAAATAAACTCAACAAGATAAATATAACATGACAGCAAAAGCATATGAATAAGCACACATGGAAAATGCCAGGTGGATGAGTACAGTGCCAGTTAGATTACACTATGTTAGACCCACAGTTCAAACATTCACGTAGCTTCCTGACACAAGAGGCAGAATCAGATGATTTTTAGTTGTAACGAAAATGATTTAAAATTCAGAAGGATTGGAGTAGTGAAGGTGTGTGAAAGTGGAAGGCATAAGCATCGACGGGAAAAACTGTAAGGAATGCCATGAGGCATAAAAGCCAAAGCCAAGCCAAGTGAAGCTGGAACTATAAAGGTAATGTATACAGAACTTTTAAATAGGAAAGTAAGAGAGTCCACAGGATGTAATAGGAAGAGTGATCACTAAGAGGTTTAGGAAGTCATGAATAATGGGAGATAGAGTGACCACTGCATGCTTTCGGGTTCCACTACAATTGTTGCTATCTGATGCCAACAGTTTCACCAATATTTCATCTGGCATCTTCAAGTCAACGTGACAATGTAATTAGATTTGTTGCTGCTCTCTGATGTAATGTTGAAAAAAATTATGTCAAACAGTAAAAATTATAGCTTCAACATGCATTTCACACCATGAAAACCAGAATATACAGTTCTCTCAATCTACATGCCCCAAGAGCCTTTAAACAGTTTTCAAAGGAGATACGAGGGTAATCCCAGAAGTACCCCACCCAGCAAAAAAAATTTTGGAAAAAAATGTATCTATTTTTCAACATAATCCCTTTGCAGCTCTATACACTTTTCCTAGCAATGTTCAATCGTTCAATACCTTGTTTATAATTAGAACTGTCTTGCTCCTCAAATTAGCCATTAACTGCCGACATCACTTCTTCACGGCTGGAAAATCTTTCACCATTGAGACATTTTTTCAAGTTTATGAACAGAAAATAATCAAAGGGGGCTCAATCTGGTGAATAGGGTGCATGAGGTAGCAATTCAATCTTTAATTCATGAATTTAGGCCATAGCAATAATGGATCTGTGAGCTGGCGCATTATCTTGATGAAACTACACTTTCTTCTTAGACAAATACAGCTGCATTTGCTTGATTTCTTCGCTCAAACGTTGCAATAAGTTCGCATAATGCTCACCGTTGATAGTTTTTCCTTTTTTCAAGATAGTCAATGAAAATTATCACATGCACATCCCAAAAAACCAATGCCATGACCTTGTCTGCAGATGAAATGGTCATTGCCTTCTTTGGAGCCGGTTCTCCCTTTTGAACCCATTGTTTTGGTTGTTCTTTTGTCTCGGATGTGAAGTAATGGGCACATGTTTCATCAATGGTTATGAAACGGCTCCTTCTAGAATTCTGCTTTGTTGCAATGAAATTTGCTTAACACTCCATTGAAACATCTTCATGACACTGGTTTCGCTCAATTGTGAACAAATGCGGCACCCTTCTCTCACACAGCTTTATAATGTCCAAATTTTCTGTCAATATGTGATGTACCACACTTTTTGAAATGCCTATTATGTCTGCTAACTTGTGCACTTTCAGATGATGATCATCCAGTATCATTTTGTGGATTTTCTTCACCTTTTCTGGAGTCGTCACCTCATTTGGTCGACCAATGCGATGTTCGTCTTGGCAGCTCATACAGCCTTGTTTAAACTCAGCTACCCAATATTTTACTGTAGTAAATGAAGGAGCAGACTCACTCAGAGTAGAATCCAGTTCAGCTTTTATATTGGTTGGCCTGAGGCCTTTCAAATAAAAGTATTGTATCACAGAACAATGACCAATTTTCACCATTTTCACAAATTCACTGAAAACGTTCACCATTGATGGCTGCCGAACAAATTCTAAACAACGTGGCATCTTACTTGTAACATATGCTTTATAGATTGAATACTTTCTAATAAAGTGATATTTTTTAAACAACAACCGCCATTTCTAGGTCAGGCCGGGTACTTCTGGGACAACCCTCGTATAATTAAGATTGGAGAGGGAAGTAAATAAGAGGATTTACAAATGAAATTGGAGAGAAAAATGCCCAAAATACATTACAATGTTAAATGAATAGGGTCAAGCCCTTTTGGTTTCACATTGCTATGTAGGAAATGTGAAGCTATGGACAGACAACCAAGTTGAATAAAGGTTAGGCCAGTTAATGTGGATATTTCAATGCAGGATAAGTGGAAACTTGGTATTTATCATTGAAATAAATCAGACTGGACTTGTTTAAATAGGGTTTTAGGAAGTTAAGAAGACACCATTCATTGAAAATCTGAGCTACTTCAGCTGCTCTTTCTGTCAAACTGTCCACTGAGGAGGATGACACAATAATATTTGTATCATCAGCATACAGTACTGGGTCTATTCCCTAAATGAACTTAAGCTTATCTGGTAGATCATTGATATAAATTAAAAATAAAATAGGGCCACATACAGAATCCTGGGGAACACGGCCACGTACAGAACCCTGGGAAACACCCAGTGTTACTTCTTTACCAGGAGAAACAAATTTGGAGCCATTTCTTGAGTGCTCCACATGCTGATGCCATTCACTTAGATATGATTCAATCCATTTGTAGGATGTGCCTCATATACCAGTGCATTTCAGTTTATACAAGAGTAGCTGATGATTAACAATGTCAAAAGCTTTAGTGAAATCAAGAAATAATCCTCAAGCTTCAGTTCTATTATCCAATCCTAAGAGTATTTGATTCACCATGTGATATGTGGCTGTTGTAGAGACCTTATTTTTCTAAATCCATATTGAGATGTAGATAATAGTTTATGTTTTGAGATATGATGCTAGACGATGATAGAAAACTATTCACATATTTTCCCTAACTGGTTCAAAAGGGATATTGGTCATAAGAATTCATCGCCATTTTGCAACCTTTGCCTTTCTATATTGGCACTATTTTGGCTGAGGGCTTGGGAAAATTCCAGTCTTTACGGAACCATTAATTGAGAATAACAGCTGATCTTTAATAGCATTAAATGACCTTTTTATGACTACCCCTGGGATGTCATTTAATCCGGGTAGTGATCTGATAAGTGGTCATTAATGGTATTTGTTTGCACTAGTTCAAGGTCGATATTAGTTAATACATTATCTAAAACAGTTGAAAAATAGCACTCACTCTAGTAGGTCCACTGTTGGTAGCATAGATAAAGCTAACAGTTTCGGGCTTAACTTTGTGGAATTCCTTCATGATTAGGGTAAAAAATACAGAAAACCTTACACTTCCACACACTTTTAATGCAATACAACCAAGGTATCCTGATGATGATAGGAAGTGTAAGGTTTTAGTTATTTTTTACCCTCATCAGGTAGCATAAATGTTAAATGACATTAGTAAATCAATGAATTCCATTCTAGCTTTAGAATGGTCCATAAAATTACAATTGAAATCACCTGTAATTATTACGCAAGGGTCATGGATTGACCTATGGATTATTTCCAAGACTTTCTTTAGTTTGGTCAGGGAAACACAAAAGTCACTCTTAGGCAAATGATAAATAGACAGCACATAAAAAACAGTAGTATCCATTTTGAAACAGGCAACACAGGATTCAAATGATTGTTCTTCATTGAGAAATTAAATGGAGTAAAGCAAAACACTTGTTGAGCGAAACAATTTTTCCCATATTAATCAATGCAAATATGGTAATGCCTTCCGTTTTGAAAAAAAATGTTGCATTATGTTCCTGTTTATCCATTTATTTATCCATCCATTTATCCTATTTATTTATATATATATATTTATTATATATATATATATATATATATAGATATATATATATATATATATATATATATATATAGATATATATATATATATATTTGTAGGGTTTTGTAGGTGATGATAGAGCTCACCCATGTACTAAGCCTGACGGCGTGTGAATAATCACACATCAGGGTAGGGGGGCCAGTTCCTTTCCCTGTGCCGGTTATGGTTTCCCAGGAAGATCAGGTACCCGAAAAATCAACTAGCTTGGGTGGAGCTGCAGGTGCCCAAAGTGCCTTGCCCGGGAATCGAACCCGGGACCCTCCGGTCAGCAGTCCAACGCTCTACCCGCTAGACCACCGCGACCCGCATATAGATTTTATAGGATTGTAAATCACTTTCATCTTCTACTTTAAATTAATCAGTCTGGAATTTAATTTTCAGAAAATAATAATGAAATGATAATAATTAGTTTTTTATTATGATACTTTACTAAACTGAACTGAAAATATTTATAGAGAGATTTGTTTCTGCCGATTTTTTTTGTTGTTTGTGAAAATGCAACTCAGCATTATCATTAAATTAATGTGTTGCATGAATAAACTTGAATAAACAGGAACATAATTTATTTTTTCCAGCATGGAATGCATTACCATATTTTGCATTAATTTATATGGGGAAAATTGTTTCACTTAACAAGTGTTTTGCTTTACTAGAAAGATTCCAAATCGAATTATGCTCATTATGCAAGGTTTCACTGCACAATCAATCAGTCCACTATGTATTTAAACGCATTGCATAGTGTCACATACTAGTTATAACCTTGCCCTAAATAAGGGCCTCAAAATCTTTAAGAAACAACCTGGCTGCTTTCTTTACCAAAATGTTAGAATACACTCTTAATTTTAAAAAGAAGAAAAAGAAACCATTTCATTTGGTCAAAAGGTAGCAGGAAGATCAAAATTGGGAAACATTTTTATAAAGTTTTAACCCGCATATGTTACTAGGTTGAAAATGTATGTACATTAAATTAAACACTACACAGCATGCATGAAAATACTGAAATTTTTTAAAGATTCCGTTAGGAACTTAAAATCTGTAAACTTCAAGACAATAGTACCTGCCAATATTTCTTACAGCCAGTAGCATTGTTTCTTGGAATTCTCTTCTTGGCTTCAATAAAGAGAATTTCAATATGTCAAAAATGGTGTTGTAAATATCATTAAACCATTTCATCATGACACGCTGCTTTATGCTAAGCCAATGCTCAAGGCTTCTCTTTGAAGTGATTACTGATGACAGACACTGAGGAAAGACTAAGAAATTAATATTTCTTGACATCTGAAGTCTCACTTCATAGACAGGATCCTTTAGTAACACTAATATCTGCATCACCACATCAGGTTCACTCATTATATCCAGATGATTTGTCAGTGCTGGGATTGCTTGAATGATATCTAACTTCACCAATGTGTCATCACATTCAACTTTAACCAGCAAATCCTTAATTAGAGTACTAAATCCTTCAAACAATTTTTTGTTTGCAACTTTTATTTTGCCACTGTTGCACACCTTACAAAACAATTCAGTTTCACCAACTGGAGACTCAGAAACCCTGGAATTAAGAAATTGGAAGAAAAGTGCAGTTGAAAATTGGGTTATGCTCTTGATGTTAACATAAAATCTTTAACAGATCAATGACACATTAAATCAACTTTTGACACAAAAATTAAATTTATCTGAAAATTATAAAAGGATTCAAAATATTTTCTCAAACTTAAGGTCCATATAACACTTCAACAGTTTATTTTGCAAGAAGTACATGACAGCGTTCTAACCATTCATCAGATTATTGAATTAATCATTTTGTGTTAATATCAAAGTTCACCTCAAAACTCAATAAGGTAAAATAAGTCAAACCTAGAGTAAACTAACTACCATGAATAGTGATTCCAGAATTACAACCGTGAAATGCAGGGGGTGATGATGGTGAGAACTGATCAAGAGTAATCTATGCTTGCCAAAAGAACGGTATATTACACAGGTACCATGACATACTAGTACTTTATTTCTCCATTATTGGGTGTTGATATTAATAACACCAAACACATTTTTGCTAATGCAATGGTAAAAAACAAGAGATTGCCTCTGAGATTACACAGCATGATGAGCTATACAAATTGAAAATGTCAATCTCTTCTCTTTGTCACTTTTTCAATGCACTCTCAGGTGAGGTCACTCTAGCAGGTGAAATAGAACAATAAAACGTAGCAGTTATTTCAACTTTAAAGCTAACAGCAATTCCTGGTCAAAAATATATTTGCAGCTTTTTACTATGAATACATCAACCTATAGTAAAACCTTACTATTCCAAAGGCACTTCACTCAAAAGACAATACAATTAATTCAAAGTTACATGGGTCTTTCAATTAGTCCTAAGGAAAAATTAAATAAATTATTTCGATCTATTTTTTTCGTTTTTCCATAGAATCCCTTACATTCAATACACTTCCCAGCATTTCTCCAACTATTTTAAGCCATCCAAAATGAAGGATTTCGGGAGGTCCCCTAAATATGCCTCTGTATTGTTGATAACCTCATACTTCAACATGACTCAAAACCATTGTTTTTAGTCTGAAAATTGAAATAAATGTCCCTGGGGCCATCTGGTGAATATGCTGGATGTTGTAATAACTCGAACTTTAACTCCACAATTTTCACCTGTGCATTTTCTTGATGTAGGAGAATTCTATTTCTTTACCATTTGAGGATATTTTTGAATGCTTTCATTTTACAAATGATAGAATTTAGAAAATTAAAATGTATCAATTATCCTGAATTTATTTTGAAGATTTCCTCCAACTTTTAATCATAACATGTCATTCACTGTACCTATTCACAGCATTGTTTGGTCAATTAATAGATGAGTAAAAGTGTTTTCTAACAATTTAAACCAAGCCATCACTATTAAAATTCTCAAATATCTCCAGATCTTCATGCCCTGAACCTCTGCAACATGATAGACTGGCTGAGATGGTTGTAGCATCGGACTATATATGGTGTCCACCAGTGGTACACACAATGTTTGCCAAAAGGGCAAATCCAAGATCTCAATAGTATTCTAAATTATCAATTTGAACTGTACTTGGATGCATATGGAAATACAACTCAACAATTAACAGCATTTGTACATAGGCACCTCCTGATTCACCCAGGGATGCTCATTCCTACCAAAAGGCTCAGGTATGCATTGCACTCCACCACAAGAACCAGACCCAGTATACGAGGTGTGTTCAAAAATTAGTGTGAATTTTTTCATTTCGCGGGCTTGGAGAGTCCGATTGTCAAACTTTTTTTTATAATGTTGATATACATTCCCCTGAAGTATGATAAAACTTTCAGCTGTTTTCATTGTGGACTATGTCTGTGACAGCCACTAAGGCTAGACTTGTTTTATGAGCTTGGCGATTTTTGTTTGTTAAAAAGAAATGGATCACAAAATTTGTATCAAATTTTGCATAAAAAATTAGATAAAGTGTAACAAAGTGTGTAAAAAGTTAACAAAGGCCTATGGTGAGTCTGCTATGAGTAAATCAAGAGTTTACGAGTGGTATAAGCATTTCCAAGGAGGCCGTGAAGACCTTGAAGATGACGAACGCCCTGGATGCCCCAGCACATCAACAATCGATGAAAACGTGGAAACAGTGAAAGAAGTGGTCATGAACAATTGCCGAATCACAATTAGACAGGTTACTGATGATGTTGGCATATCGATTGGATCATGTCATGACATTTTTTCCAATTTTTTGGGTATGAAACGCGTGGCAGACAAATTTGTTCCAAAATGGCTTTTGCACCACCATAATTCACCAGCTCACACTTCATTGCTTGTTTGTGAATTTTTGGCCAAAAACAATTCTGTAACGATGCCCCAGCCTCCATATTCGCCAGATATGGCTCCATGTGACTTTTTCCTATTCCCAAAAATTAAGAGAACCTTGAAGGGCCGTCGTTTTACAGCCGTGAATGACATCACGCATCATCATTAAACGCATTGCTGAAAGAACTAAAGGCAAGATCGAGATTGAGAAGTGTTTCAGGGATTGAAAGAAGCGCTGGCACAAGTGTATAATCTCCAATGGGGACTATTTTTAAGGTGACAACATCAATGTATAAGAATAAATAAATATTATTGTCCGAAAAATTAAAATTCCCATTAATTTTTTAACACACCTCGTACATCAAATATGTACACACTTGATCATTTTTGTTTGTAAAACTAATTTATTTAAATCAGTGCTTTGTTTTGGTTAACTACTTTTAACACCATGATGACCCAGTACAAGGCCAGATGTTAGTAATAGGAATGCTTGTTTGGTTGCATATTTCTCCCCATATAATAAGGGGGGACGTGTTAGTCCAGGGGTAGAGCATCCGATTATAACCCGGAGACCCCAGGTTTAACTCCCAGGGACACTTTGTAAGCACCCTCAGCTTCATCTGAGCTGTGTGATTTTTTAGGCACCAGAAAATGCTGGGAAACCTAAGGCGGCATAGGAAAAGGAACTGCCCCCCATACCCTGATGTGTGAATTTAACACGCCATTGGGCTTAGTATTGGGTGACCAACCTCTATCAACACCAACCAAACTGTTCATGGTTTAAATCAAATAAGCTGAGGATTGACACTCACTAGGGAGCAGTTCTCTAATGTGTGACGAATATATTATTTTTCAGAATAAATGCTATAGGTTATTGGTCTCCTGCATTTTATGATTTAATTTAGGTATTTGAACGTAGTCTAACTAAAAAAAATATATGCCAAACAAACAAGTCAATGACAATAACATGAACAGATGAGACGGTAATATGAACCCCAAAGTGCAATGCACCCTTCCTGTCAATCACTAATGCTTGGAAGGAGTGAGAATCCAATGCCCAAGGTCATGAAAATCTACATCCCATCATTTGCCAAAGTTTGAAGCAGGCACAGACAGCTGCATAAATGAAACTCGAACAAATGTGATGGTTGCCCCTTGGCAATATGCCTCGTGACCATCTCCACTTTGCTTCTGCTATGGTTGACTCTTCATATTTAGAGTCCTCCAAACAGAAGATTAAAAAATACTGCATAGTTCCTTGTCTCCCAGGAAAAAGACATTATTTTTCGACACATTTTATTGAGCAATATTTTGCCTCTTGAAATAAATTTATGGGAAAACTAAGCTATGGCATGCAATTCTGTAAAATCACTGCATAGAAAGCAGTCTTCAAGTCCAAAGCACGGTTTTGCTTAAGCTATTTTCAAGCCAAGAGCAACCAAAATAAATATTTTTGAGTGCAGAAAAATGAAGCTGGGGCAAGATTTTTCATAAGATAGGCCTACCACAGCACTCAGCAATATTGGCATGCATAGTTAATTTTTAACAATACCTCAATGGATTTTTGACTCAAACTTAATTTGATGAAACATAAATCTACATTTGACTCTTCCAACAAAATCTCAATTGAACAATTTATCAAACCCTACTATCCAGTTGAGATGTTGATTACAATGTAAGGAAGACTAATGCAATTTCTTTATCATGTCATTGGTAATGTTGCAGTGGCACAACAGTGATACTCTGATATCTTCAGTGATTTTCTGATAACATTACCTACTTTCATCTTTAAAAAATATCAGTGATAGTGTGATATTCCATACCATTAGTGGTGCTAGGCACCAAACCATTCTATCCTTTCCAAATATTCTACCATGATAATTATAAACCACATTTGCATGCATCAGTGCACATAGACGTCTTTATGAAGGATGAAAGATCGATAGAATCTTCCATTTGTTTCAAATATTAATTAATTAACTAGGTGAGAACTAAATTGTAATATTACCCATTATTTGAAACCTTGATTTGAAAATAAAACATTTGTAACTATGCAAATGTGTTATCTATTTCTCAGTAATGAAGGTCCACAAAGTGACACCTGAAAAGGTTTTCCATATGGCAAGTAATTACGTAGGTTAATCAGTTGAGTTTTAAATTCATAATGTGAGTGAATACTGAGCACATACAAAGTTCTAAAAACCATGCCCTACTAATTATAAAATACTTATTCTAATACATAATTTTCAGATTTTTAGAAAAACGTTTCAACTGTTACCTATTTTTTTTATTAAATGACATTGTCTTCAAAGAACTTTTGCTGAAGTTCTCTAACTGGCAGGCAAATCACCCTGTTAAGATGCTTAAGTAAATTGCCAATTTGAACATTGACACTGAATTTTTTATAAGTATGTAATGAATGCTTTGGGGTGTGTAATCGTATTTAAGTAACAGAATGCGCAGTAATGAAAGGAGACTAAAGTTTTCTTCTTTTTCTGCTGCCACTGCCCGAAATTATGCATTTTGAAGAATGTATGCATAGTTATGTAAACAGCAGACATGTAAATAGATGTACTCTTATTAACAGAAAATCAATAAAAAACACCATTTCCAGTCAAAAAGTCAGAAATTATCACTAGAAAAAATGTAACCTTACTAAACCCCTTAGGTAGGGCTTCAAGAGTATTTCTTTCAAACATACCTGAGATAAGTGCTTCCTGAAAGAGCACACACAAGGGGTGATATGATTTCTGAAACTCCTCTTCTAATTGAGGTACTTCTTCTCTCAAGTGCTTTTTTTAGATGTTTAATTAGCAGCTGAGCAAAGTCAATGGTCAAGTTACTCCTCAACAGGTATGGCACACATTTAATTGCTTGCAAAAGTATACTTGTACAATCATTTTCAAAGCAAATTCCTAATAGATCACTTCTCCAGGATAAAGCCATACTTCCAGCAAAAAGACTCAAGTAGCCAATTGATATACATTGTAAATTGACTCCTGAAAAAATAATGTACAATTCACCATATACTAAGTAAATTATTTTCAACAAGAATCCAAACAATGAACTATTTAATAATTACCAATATCACATTAGTATCATAAATAGTTCCCTACTTTGTGCACCCCTAAGTACCAAGAATACTGATGACAATGAATTCTATCATCACTATTATAAATTAAGGAGGCATCTACAGGTACAAATGGTTTAATTTGGCTATTCCACAAAATGGGACAATAAAAATTTAACCAAGTAAACCTAGTAGAAATCCTCCTCTTGAAAACTCACCTCAAACTAGTTAAATATGGCAGAGGAAATGACAGATAAATAAACGTAAATTTTTATTGCAAAGACAGCCAAATATTCAAGATCAATCTGACAAACCATGTCACAAAAAAATGAGTAATGCCAATTGATTTTAAAAAATGACCACATTTGTACAGATACAATCAGAGTTCAGAAAAAGTTGCCAGTGTCATCAAATTAAAGCTAACTGGAATTGAAATTGGTTTATTTTGTAATGACATATCATTTTAAAAATATAATTCAATGGCATTATGTATTTTAATAAATAAATTCACAATCAGGCCAACTTTATGAGCTCCTCCAGAATAATATACTATTTGCAATATTTATGAGGTTGGCTTGATCATTCAGGGCAAAAATGAAAACTATTTCTTTCTTCCAGGATAAACCATTTTTTATTTTTCAGCACAGCATTTAGGTTTAAACAGTTCATCCAATGCTACTCCAGTTTGTTGATCTATTTTAAATTATTAGGCTGATACAACTCTGAAAATTAGGCATGTATTTCTGCAATTAACCACCTGCATGAATAAATTCTCCTTCTAACTAGTAATTTCTACATATCTGAAAACAGGTAGTACTGCAATGGAAACTAAATCAAATATTGGGGATGAGGCATGAGTAGGAATCATAACTTTGTCAATTTTTTGCTGCAAATGCAGAGGCGATTTTTTGGTGATGGAAAAGGACTTTTTTGTGGGTCAGTCTAGGAAATTTTGCTTGTAGCTCAATTTATAAGTGGTCAAATAATGTATGCACCTGTAATAGTTTGAACCTTTATCCAAAGAGTCAATTATGATTTTTTCTAGCAAATCCCAAAAAAAGTCACCATAACCTTCCCAGCTGAAGGCAGAGCCTCTTGTCAACTGAATGCTTGGAGAGTTCCCAGGTTGCAGATGTGGTGGTGGTACCCATGTCTCATCAACACTGATTAAACTAAATCTAAATAGTCCACTTTCCACTCAAAAAGATTCACACTGCCATTGGACATCTCACAATTTCATTTTTGGTCATCCATGAGCTGCACCCATCTTGTGAATAGCTTTCTCGAGTACAAATAGATGCAACGGATTGTTTACATTCACTCATGATCCCTAGCGCATTAGCAATTTCATGCATCTTGACTTTGTTATCAACCAACACCATGCGAAGGGTTTCATCAACAATTTTTGCCACCCACTCAAGCATTTAGTATCTAGGGAATAATTAATCTTACTCAAAAGCATGTACTTTCACTAATCTTGCATGTTTTGTTGTCAAAACCCTTCCCACATGACTGCATGGGACTGCCATTAAAATACGTAGAGCTCGTTACAGTGTAGCTTGCCCTGCTTTGTTTGTTTTCAAGCTTTTCCGTCCATCCCTTGACTCTCCCGATTGTGGGGGGGGGAGGGGGCACCTCCACTGCATACCTGCTGCGGTGCATTTACTCTGCTACAGATGCATTTACTCTACATTCCTTCCATTAACTTTATTCATTCTACCGTGTGGAATGCCTTTTCAGAATCCACAAAGCATAACAATGACATAGGTTTTGCACTCTTTTCTACTTCTTAGGTGCCTCATTTCCAGCCCCCTTTCATGCCCATTTTGATATTCATATCAGTAGCCTCAGGCCATATTTTGTTACCTTTTGTTGACAATTTTTTGTACCTATGTCAGACTGAAAACTGAAATAATGGTACGATTGTTCATAATTGCTTCTTCACCCTGTTGTGGGAATGGAATTAAGAACTGACAAATATAGGCTTCTGGACAACCTACTTCCTCATACAATTCAGTCCAAAAACTGTTTCAAAGAGTTTCTTCAGATTTTTCCATCAATAACATCGAAAAAAAGCTTTTTAACAGAGGTTACACAACAAAAAGTAATGACAGTTCGATGTAAAACAAAGAATTATGTGTTCCATAAAATTATGGAAGTTTGCCTTGAAATTATGGACAAGGAGAATTATAGTTAACAGTTACTGCACATAAAATTAATGATTATCATGCAAAAGGTATACATCACACACAACTGCAGTCAAAGGATTAGTCTCCTTAATTCACATTAATGGCAGTCATTCAGAAAGAGAGATACCATTCTCCACATTTCCCAATCATTTGTGTTCAGTATCATCCATTAAAAAATGAGTATTCCTAAAATTATCAAAAAGCATCAAAATTTGAGTAACTAAAATACTTACGATACTGAGTTGGAATTATGCTGCGCAGATGAGAAATTGTTTCTTCTGAAATTGATAGTTCACATTCCCATGAAATTTTTTCAACAGATTTCCATGGTAAGGATAAGAATTCTATAGAAAGCATGTTTTTCTCAGGTACATTAGACCTGAAATCTGACACTAGAAGAATCTTTCCAATGCCATGGAAAACCATTTCCCAAGGGGCAGAGGTGGAGTCACATTCTTCTTGTGCACCTAGCGCATTCAGAATATTTACAAATGTCAAGAATACATTTTTTAAGATGCCATGAAAGAAGGATACTTGCATCGATATTTTTCTCTGTAAAAGTATTTCTTCCATAGAAGAGGAGAGTTGCCTAGCTATATCTATGATAAAGCATGAAACTTTCATAACTGCTGCAAAGTATAATGGAAAATTCTTCAGATCTGCTGACTGAAATACTTTATACCACTGAACAAAAGTTTTCCACATGGAACAATTGTCTACTATGGACCATCTAACTTCCTCCACCAAGTCCTCACTGAAAGAAAAGGAGGACATTTTTGTTAAATTTATTTTTTAAGTATCTTTATACAGTTTACTAACATTTTAAAGTGCACATATAATAAATAGGGCTTCCCCTGAATAAGGTTTTTCTGCTTGGATTTGAAATCAATATTTTAGTTGGCAACATTCCAATTTTGCAATTTCTGTGCTACTTTTAGAGATTTAAACCGAATTTTACAGTAAAGGTTTACATATACAAAATAAGTACATTTAAATAAATAAATATGTATACATTCAGGGTGGGGCAATTATATATTTAAGTACGTGCACACACACAAGTAAAGACATAACTATATTTTTCTTTTAGTGGTTCCATTGTATAAAATTAATACCAATACTCCAGATTCCAGATTCTTTGACAATTCCAAGGATTTTCCTGAATTTCTAAAAGTTTTTTTCCCAATCCTCAATTATTTCCGGTTGTAAAGAATGGCTGGCCACACTATACCCATTGTCAATCATAACTTTCTTTCTAAAAGTATCTTCCCATTCCTCACTTATTTCCAGCTAACAAGGATGGCTAGCCACCCTGTATACTTAACAACAATCATACCTTTCTTGATTTTCCAAACATTTTGAATAGCTTTTGAAGCATAACAGCACCTCATTCTTCACAGAATGTTCCAGAGAGTAAATTGCACACTAAAAATAGTATGAAAAAATAATTGGATTAGAGAACTTGCTCATGTTAAGCACTTCTCCAAGGCACCATAAAATATAATACTAGCATGTTATGCATACTGATGCCAATGCGTATAAAAAACAGTGCTTAATTGCTGTTAAATTTCATATTATTTATTTAAAATATAAAAAATAAATAACATGAAATTTAACAGTAATTAAGCACATATAAAACAATAAACACAGTAATCAATCCGAAGGTTGGTTTAGTAGGTGATGGTAGAGCTCACCCATGTACCAAGCCCGACGGCGTGTGAATATTCACACATCAGGGTAGGGGGGCCAGTTCCTTTCCCTGTGCCGGTTATGGTTACCCAGGAAGATCTGGTACCCGAAAAATCATATAGCTTGGGTGGAGCTGAAGGTGGTCAGAGTGCCTTGCCCACACATATATAAAAATA
The DNA here is from genome assembly GCA_037158775.1 of Hetaerina titia. Taxonomy (NCBI): domain Eukaryota; kingdom Metazoa; phylum Arthropoda; class Insecta; order Odonata; family Calopterygidae; genus Hetaerina; species Hetaerina titia. Next base: position 84,577,839 of record CM073779.1, read on the forward strand.
TGTGTGTGTATATATACATACATATATATATATATATATATATATACATATATACACACACACATTCAAACACGAAATTCTGCCATACGGCAAACAAATATTCATTCACGTAGAAATAGATATAAGGAAAGGGGAAAGGAACACACATAAAGGACGAACACAGGCGAGGTGGGGAAGGCGGAATCAAGCAGACCACAAATGTAAAAATATTTTCCTCAACCGGGACTTGAACTCCAGATCTCCCCACTTGCCGGGCGGATGCTCTAACCACCTGAGCTATCGAGAAAATCTACTTTTCACTGAGATCTGTGATCTTATAAAGTGCCCAAGTGCTCTGATTCATTGGCCAAGAAAATTTCATGAAAAAACTTTTGTACAATACATGAATGTAAATATGGGAGGCTTTCATAATTAATGCCAAACTTTTCCAAGGCTTGTAGTATGATTTGATCCTACACTATTATTTTTATAGAAATTGTGCAAAATAAATAATCTGCACATCAGGTAATATGCTAGCCATTAGCTTTGGTCTTATCACTGAATTATTAACTCTTTACCCAGATTAATTAATAATTTCAAACTTACCAAGAATTTATCCTCTTGACTAGCCTTTTCCTTTGCCAATTCAATGTTCATTAAATGTGTAGGCAGTTTAGAAATAGAAGAGGAAGACATCAATGACACCAACTTGAGGCGCTGATCTAAAAAGGAATGTCATAATTAAATACAATTCTATAATCTCATCTAAAGACACGACTTGTAAGATTGATGGCAAATACTATTGATCTTAAATAATTTTCAGTAGTTACGGTTAACATAATAGTGCAAAGCTTCAATTATCTCAATGCATATTCATACAATAACTAATAAACATTTGAAATATTCCCTTTTCTAGAGTTAGCAAATTTTGAAAAAAGAAAATCTCGCCACCTGTGTCAAGCCCCTAAGGTTAGCAGGACAATATTATTAATACCCAATTGAGGTTTAGTAGTGGGGGGAAGGATAAGTTTTCCAAGGTTGAGGTTTGATCACCTCTGGTGGAGAACCTTCTCACCCTTTCATAGCTTCCTTGTGTATATATATAGTATCAGTAAGGATACATGCAGAAAAATAATTAACTCAGTACTCAGCTATTTTTAAGCATCAAAAAATTGAATGCAATGGATGGTCAATGTAATTCAGCATATTATATTATTCATATTGCTCGGTTTGCTTTTAAGAAATAAGGAGAAAACAAATATTCATTTTCACATCAAATATGCTCTTATTTGGACAATCCAGTTGATGGCAAATAAAATGGTTAGAAAAGAATCAAAATACGAAATTTTTAAATCTACCTCCAAAAGATTAAAAAGGCTAACTTGCATGCATGAAAATTGCTTAAATTTTACTTTTTGGATTTGAAAGTTGTTTATTCCGGTAAACACAGATAACTTTATAAATATGCATTATGCCAAGATTTATATGATTCTACTTCCAGAGTCCAATTTTTCCGATTATTTTGACATAAGGAAAGAATAAAAGAATAAAATGACTTGGATTAAACCACTGAATACATTCTTCTAATGATTCAAGGATTTTAATCAAAAGCAACATATTTTTTTACTATTTGAAGTACCACAGTTGTAATGGCCAAACAAAAATCCCTTACACTCTAAAATTACTTGCCATTGATGCATACACACCCTTCCATAGACTTGATGAGTGGCTACCAGGATACACCCATACACAGCACATGAGTAACTATCAACTAACAAACCATCATTCAAAATCCTATTAGACCTACCTGTATAATATTCCATACATCCTAATTCCAAGAAATCCCATATAATGCTAACTAAGCGCACATCACTCTGATTCAAGCAAATCTGCTCTTGCTGCAAGATAACAGTGAGGAGTTTGAACATATTCTCAATTACACCGTAGGTCTTTTCACAGGGTATTGTGGGGCAAATAATTGGAATCACATTATTTGTAATGTCTCCAATGCAGTTGCAGAAAATTTGAATGGCCTGAAATGAAAGGAACATATTAGAGAAGCCAATACACATGCAAGAGACCCAAAATAATGAAGGATTTTGACATAGACATGGATTTTAACACACTGATATTTGTAACAAAAATTAACAACATAAATTTTAGCACATATGAAGTCAAGACCATTTGCTGTCCTCCTTTTGTTACAAAAAACTTAACTTTTAGCATTTAAATCAAAATTTAAGTCTCATAACCTTCTATTTAGTTTGCCAAAATATTACCTTTGGTTAAGGTGCAAGACAACTCATTAACATTCTTTCAATGACTATCTGATAACTTCCAAGGCAGTGGTACTAAACTGGTAGGTCAAGGATGGGATCTGTCCTTGTGGCCATGCATGGGTTCTTATTGGCAAGCCATTATCCCTTTCACTACATGATTCATCTTCAGGATAACTCGAATGGCTTTCGTATAGTTTTGTCTATTGTTTGCATCACTAGGCTTCCAAATGCACTGCCGATTGCTACTTCAGGGGTGCTCAGGCACACCACACCCCTCCCTCCCAATTGGCTTGCCCAAACAAAAAAGTGCAAACGAATTCAGCAGCCATTCTGGTGTCTCAATTATTTGAACTTTAACAAGGGTCCTAGAGGTGAGCCATTATCCAACATAGGGGGAGTTTAACTCCTGAAATCAACTTTCTAAATATCTATTTAAGTACTGGTGTAATTTTTGTGAGCTCATCTGTGGGATTACGACCTAAATTCCTATAAAATCAACAGTTTCTGCACACAATGTATATGGAGCCCATTACTTGATTTTCTCGGGTCAGCAATACTTGGGGAAAAAATCCAGAAACATTCATATTAATTGGTTTTATAACCATTGCATTCTCCACAATAACAAGCATTTTCAGAGTAGTAAGTACCATATTTCCCAGGCATTAAAATATACTAATTTGTCAGGTAATATTTACGAAAATATTGAATCATACAGAAAAGAAGAAAGTATTTTGAATTTAACACTTTATACGAGCAAAATTGAATTGTTACAGAAATAAATTAGCAGCTACATGAATATCAATGTTCATTCATCGCAGAATCCTAAAAATTCATCATCACTGGGTCTAGATGCCTTTCAGCTGCCTTGTTTCCATGTTTTGTAGTGTAATTCATGAATTCAAATTTCAAGGCAATACTGCATGACAATCTTATCTCCTAAGGTCCAAGATGGTAACGCGGTTAAATAGATTAGAACTTCCCGATGATATATGAAACATGAACTTCCTGAGGAAATGCGAAACCTACATCTGTTTTGTATGCTAACAACACTACTTTTGTGCAAAAATGTCAACATCTAGAAGATGCAAAGGAACGATCTAGCAATACCCAAAGACAGGCTAAGGAATGGTTTGATGTTAATCATTTACATTTAAATACTAACAAAATTCAGCATATTGTATGCAGTCTGACAAAATAACTGATATTGAAACTGTTAAAATACTAGGAATTAATATTGATACAAAACTTAACTATGAGACTCACATCAGTTAGACCTGTATCAACTTTCGCATTTCAAATGAGTATTGTTTCAACACTTGAACATGCCTTCTTTCAATGTCATTTGAATTATGGTGTTGAGTTATGGGGTCATTCCCCACATGTTAAATAAATTTTGCTACTACAAAAGAGAGCTATTCGCTCCCTTGCTAATATACCACCAATTGATTCCTGCAAACCTTTTTTTTATTAGGTATAGAATCATGACTGTATTTACTTTTTATATAGTATATTTTAGGCTGGAGTGATAATTATAGAATAATATACAGCGGGGGGGACGAGAGCCAACGAGGGGTTGCCATAATATTAAATAAAGCGGTAGGAAGAAGCATAGTAAGCATAGAGCAAGCAACTGATAGAATATTACTCGTAGAGATTAAAGCAGAACCGACAAACTTGGTCATTGTTCGGGTATACATGCCACCGAGCAACCACAAGGAGGAAGAAGTCGATATGATGTACGATGAGTTAGAGGATATCATCGCTTGGGTTCCTGCAGGGAAACATTTGATAGTGATGGGGGATTGGAATGCGACGGCAGGCGAAGGAAGGATGGTGATGAGGTGGGGGGGCTACAGTTTAGGCACCAGGGATGAACGCGGGGAGAAAGCAATTGAGTTCTTCAGGATACAGGGGTTAATCATTACCAACAAATGGTTTAAACAACACAAAAGGTGTAGGTATGCATGAAAAATGCCAGGTGACTCAGAAAGGTATCAGTTAGATTATATTATGGTTAGGCACAGGTTTATGAACAGTATGATAAATTCGCACAGTTTCCCAGGAGCGGATGTGGACTCTGATCACAATTTAGTTGTAATGAAATGTAGCGTCCGTTTCAAAAAGATAAGGCAGGGGCGGCGGTTTAGGAAATGGAATGTAGAAGCATTAAATGGATTAACAAGGAAGGAGTTGATACTCCTTCCTTGCTGCAGAGGAAATCATGGATGACGGTAAAGAGCTGAGTACTATCGAAGAAAAATAGACATGTATCAAGACAGTGATTTCGAAAGCTGCAAAAGACACTATAGGAACCATTAACAGGAAAAGGATAAGGAAGCCATGGGTCACGGATGAGATGACTGCAAATATGGAGGAGAGAAGAAGATGGAAGAATGTATACAAAGAGTTATGCAAAATGAAGTACAAAGAGTTAAACAATAAATTGAGAAGGGCCACAAATAAAGCAAAAGAAGAATGGTGGAAAACACAATGCGAGGATATGGAAAGTTTGCAGAGTAAGGGTGAAATTGGTGCGCTATACAGCGAGGTTAAGATATTATCAGGTAAGAAGTAAGAATCAAGTAAGAAGACAAGATCTGTGCTAACAGTTAAAGATATGTGTGGAAAGATAATAATTAAACCAGATAAAATCCAAGAGAGATGGAAGGAAGGAATATAAAATCACTGTATGGTAGAGGACATAGGCCAACAAGGTTAGACATAGAAAAAGTACATCACGTAGATAGCTTAGGTCAAGGCATACTCAACGATGAAATAAAAAGGGCATTAAAGGAGATGAAAGCAAATAAGGCTGTGGGGGGTAGACAACATTCCCGTGGAGCTGTTGAAATGCAAATGATTACTTAAGGGATAATCAGTTTGGGTTTAAGAAGGGAAGAGGTACGAGTGATGCCATTGCAGTAGTGAGATCACTAATCGAGAGGAATATAGAAGATGAATTCTATGATTTCAGGCTCAACTTTGTGGAGGTTCATTTTCGTTTAAAATCGTTTTATTTCGTTTAATTCGTTTAAACAGGAATATAGAATACAATCAGGCATTTGATAGAGTGAATTGGGAAAAATTAACGCGTGTATTGCAGAAAATTGGAATGGATTGGAGGGACAGGAGACTGATCCGCAACCTGTACATGTCTCAGACTGCTCAGGTGCGAGTGGGGAACGGAAAGTCTGGATGGGCAGTGTTAGGAAGAGGGGTAAGGCATGGTTGCCCATTTTCACCGGTGCTGTTCAACGCATATGTGGAGGAAATGATTAAAAAGGCATGGGGAGAACTGGAGGTAGGAATGAAAGTCAGAGGGGAATTCGTAAAATCGGTTAGGTTCGCTGATGACCAAGCATTAGTTGCTCAGTCAGCCATGGGGTTGCAAGCACTGCTGAGTGAATTGGAGGTTCAAGGCGATAGATATGGGGTGTGAATCAATATTAATAAAACAAAAGTTATGTGATTTTCCAGAAAGAAAAAGGCTAAGCTAAACATAAAAATAGGAGGAGAAAAAATAGAGCAGGTAAAACAGTTTACATATCTCGGAAGTGTTTTGGACCAATACCGTCAAAGTAGTAGGGACGTAAGGAAAAGAATTGCACTAGGCAAGGAGGCTTTCTCAAGGAGGGAGTTGATGACGGGGACGTTGAGTAGGGACGTTAAGAAAAGACTCGTAAAAACTCTGATATGGAGTGTAGCTATGTACAGCATGGAAACGTAGTCGCTGAAGCAGGAGGATAGACGTAGACTGGAGGCTTTCGAAATGTGGGTGTGGAGAAGAATGGAGAAGGTGAAAATGGACCGAAGGGAAAACAAATGAGGAAGTCCTGGTGATGGTGGGCGAGGAGAGGGGTTTGTTGAGATAAATCCTATGGAGGCAGGAAAAATGGATGAATGGTGTATTGAGCGGTAGTTGAATGTTGAAGATGGTAATAGAGGGGAGAAGCAAGCGAGGAAAGGGCAGGAACAGGATAGGGATGTTGGATGGGATGAAGGGAGGAAAGAAGTACACAGTGATGAAGAAGAATGGGACCTGGTGTAGAGTAGGTTACTGGATTGGGTTTTGTTTGGAGTTACAAAATATTGATTTGATAGTTGTGTCCATCCAAAAACCTACCTTAACCGGTAGATTACCTAATAAAAAAAATATTTAAGCCCTTGATTCGTGTAAAAGTTTATCTAGAAACTTATCAATTGTGATCTAATATCTACAATTACTCCACAAGAGGTAAATCAAATATAAACACCACTTACTGTAGATTGTCAACAACCTACAATACCTTCCATAATATGAACATTCGGCTGTATAACTATCTGCCTACTCGGTTGAAATCAGACTGTAACCAGAGTTTCAAGAATAGGGTATATACCTGGCTACTTGCTAATCCACTTTATTCATTGGATGAATTATTCTGTGACAATTTCACTTATATTTAGGAACTAATTTATATTGACGACATATAATATGGTTGTACCATTTTTCAAATGAATAAAGTATTATTATTATTGTTAGGAGGGCAACCTACGACTATTTCCTCTGAGGCCTAGTGTGTGCACTTATTAGGAGACTTGACAATGATGCATGGACAGCAAGCTATCAGCTAATATCAGGCAGACACCCACTCGCAAAAACACAGAAATTATATGGGGACAATTTGAACTTTAAACAATGTACACTGACAGCTACTGACTATCCGGTGGATTGGCACTTATCCTAAATGTTATAGTCCACTCTGAATGTTAAGAATGCTAACGGAATATCCCTAAGTTATATGAAATTTTGAACTTAAATTAAAATAGCTAAGTAAGGACACTACATAGATACCCACCTGTTCATTCAAGTCAGACAGTCGTAGATTAAACAGCCCAGTGGCAACTTTTAATGCTGCAGCTTGAGTACAAATGTCCCAATCTTTAATAATCTTGATCAAAACTTTCACAACATTTAAAATCATATTTTCACTTAAAATAGTCACTCCATCTAGAACTCCTTCAATAATCTGGAAATATATGCATACATAAATCCATTATTCATCCATCCATACAATGAACATTTAATCACCCAAAAAATATCTTGTCAGTAAAACAACAATATCCATTTATAGCTTCCTGGTCAATGGATATATTTTACCCACTGGGAATTGCAAGTTCATACCTTTAGAATTATCATAGTTAAATTTCTAGCGGAATCTTCATTGGACACAATGATAGAGATTGGAGCTAATTTTAAATCAGCACCAACAATTAACTCTTTAGGAATAAACCTCTTCAAAACAGTATCAGCACTGTAACTATGGCTCCTTTTTATATCGAGTAAATCTAGATGGGGAAAAGGTTAGGTGACAAATGGTTTCAATGGAGAAAAAGTTTGCATTAACATTCGAAATTATTCTATTAGGTACTCACCTTGTAATATTAAAATATACTCCATAAAGATGGCTTTAAATATACTATTATTTTGAAACATGATGGCCTTAACACATTTTACTTGAACATGGATACTAGACGTCTGAAGTTGGCTAAGTGAGGGCCTGCTATTTATATAAAATATATGCCCAAGAAACCAGAAGGCAAAAGCTGTGAAAAAAACAAGCTTTTACAATTTAAAAAAATCGAAATCAAAACGGAAGGCGTTTAAATCAGCGAGGCACTCATTGACAAAAAAAGAATATGCACCCAAGTTATTTCTATTTTCAGACGGAAGTTTTTTGACTCGATCATACGCTTTAATATATATGATAAAGCTAGTTTTTGTACCATAGAACAATCAAACTTTTACAAGACGTCAAAAACAATATTATTACTATTTCGTCTTAAAACATGAACAAAGAAAAATATAAATAATTACAGTATCAGCATATGCTAACTTTAATTGCTACCCAACTTAAACACCAAATATCACCTCTGTATTGTTCCTCTTTCATTCCAAACATCTTCGGAGAACTATGATCGTATGCCTTCGGAATGAATAAGTCGGTCATTTCACGATTACATTTCAAAATGCTGTTCAAAAGAAAATGTACATTGTGCGATGATTCTTCCAAATTCGAATACATCGAAAGAATAGGGTCACAAAATATTTTCCAGATGTCAGCTACAATGGGAGCCTTTGTAACGCAACAGCAACTGGGGCAAATCCTGCAATAAACACTTTCATACATATCTTATAGGTTGTACCCTGCAATTAATAGGGACCACTACTTACATTGTACAATCCTCGCTTCGAACTACCACAGTTGGCCAGTGCTGTTTCATCTCTCCGTTGGTAAACGAAACTCGCTGCTCATGAGAGGCAATTTTCACGGTGTCATATAAAACATCACATGAAAAGATAGTAATTTAATCGTAACCCATAAGTTATTACAATATTTTTTCGCGCCATGCTGACGCTTATATGTTGTCAGTAAAACAAACACGCAGCACCTTGCACTTAGATATTCCTTCCCCAAACGACTGACACTGAACCCCATTGGTCGATTCTCAATCCAATCCTACACCGAAGCATCCTTTAAAAATAACATTTCAAACCTTCCATAGCCATTCACAGTAAATACACGCCATATATTATGTGTCTCATAGTGTTATACATTTACATTAACTGCCATATTTTTTTGTTTTTTTTTCTGCTCTTCCAACAAGTGTTATTGTCATTTGCAATGAGTTTCAAGGTGACTGGAGCACAGCACCATCAATCGTCTACTTTAACATTACGGCCCATCGTGAAATAAGACAGTCATTCTTCCTAGGCCTTTCAGAAGACTGCTGTCTACTACCAAATTTCAATCACGTTATTATCCGCCTTATGTTTCATCATTACAATGTGTATTTTATTCGCGAGTGCGCTAAGAAATACATTTTAATTCCATATTTTGCCGACCTAACTTTTAAATATTGTCGGAATACACACCTGTTACGAACAGATTTTAACATTTCTCCTGTGCTTATTTATTTACCAATAGCATAATGCACCCTGTACCGATCTACTAATTCAGTGAAAATATTTCGTGTCGTCGCAAATTTATCACGACTTACTGGTTTTTAAATAGTTAAGGATTTTGGCATTTTCTTAGATGGGGTCGGAAGAAAGTAATTCAAAACAACTGTAGCTGGGACATTTCATTTCAAATCAGCTGGACAGATTGACGACAGGTGGACGTTCTGCGCCTCACTAAAATAAATTCTGGCTATGCCAAGGCATCACATTATTAAAGACGCTTACTATTGATCATTTTAATATTTCATAGTTAATTTAGTCTTTAGGGAAACAAGAGTTTTCAAATAAAATTTAGCTCGTATTACTCCCAAAGGAAAATCAGGGCAGAGTGAAAAGTTTTATTTTTCTGCTGTACAAATGAGCAAAGATTTTTAAATAAATATAACTTGGCACAAGCACGCATGTAGTGTAAGCTTTTCATCCATAATATTGGTACATATAAACTAAGTGAACAGTTCAGTTTGCTGTAAGTTACACGTTACAATGTTGTCAGCTGTTTTCAAGGAAATGCTATTTATTGTTTTACTTTGATATTGTCTAGCCTCGTGACAAGTTATTATTATTAGGTAGTGGCATTAATTTATTTCGCTAAAATGTGAGATGTCTATGAAATAAGATAGGGGCAGTTGTCAAACAGGGTGGCTACAATGAACAATGGATTACAAAAAATGAAGTTGATGTGTATAGCATTAGTGATTTTAGCTTGGCATCATTCTATTGCCGAACTGCAGCAAAAGTGGCAGGATCGTGTATATATGTCTTGAAAGGTATGCCCTTCAAAGTAATTGACTTAGATAAATTCTGAATGGAATTGCACTTTAAAATATCTGCCATCTTGTTGAAGGACCTGAATCTGATCATTGCTTCTGTGAATCGCTCTCCTAATGGTGTATTTGAACATTTCTGTATTCAACTGGAACTAGTACTATCCATTTTCTTTGCTCTGAAAGTCAATATCATGATTTTTGGAAATCTCAACATTGACATAACACTAAAAACTAGCAGTTGTCGGGTTCTTGAAAATATTTTGCTTTCTTATAACTTATACTGGGCAAACAAACAGCCTACTCAATTTTCTGACTGTCTATATAAAGTATATATAATAATTCATAATTACCAATTGTGGTCCTGAACTGTGTGGTATAAGTGTTATTGACTATCTCCTATCAGGCCATCAAGGTATAAGTTGCACTTTTAAGACTCAAATAACTCAAAAGATATTCTCAAATAGAGGTAAAACCATTATAATGAGGCCCATAACAATAGAAGATTTAGAGAGTGTCAAACTGCTTTTATCCTGTATCGATTGGTATGGCATTTGCACAGACTCTGTTGAGCAACTTTGTTATCCAAGATTTTTAGGTAATTTCCTAGACATTTTTGAACAATGCTTTCCTTAAAAAAAATACTAAACTCTATGCCCACTAAAACTAAATATAATTTCTGGTAAACTGGGGAGTTATTAGCTCTTAGAAATGATTTGCTTAGTTACTACCACTCTTACAGGAAGCCTGCATGGTAAAGAGGCTTACTTGAAATACAAAAGTGATTATTATAACTCGATTAGGTGTGCAAAAAATAAAGCTTATAAGAATTTCATATTGAATGCAAAAAATAAACAAAATGCAGTGTGGAGAGTAAGCAATCAAAATGTTGGTCATGGTAATGCAAAAGAAATTCTTCCTTTTACCCCAGATGTTGTAAATAATTTTTTCTTAAAAGCTGCTGAAAACAATTTGTTCTCTTGAAACGTTAATGCTGCAAATATTGCTAATATACTGCAAAATCTTCCTCTGAATAATTTAAATTTTCAATGGAATTTTGTTACTCCATTTAATGTTATGTAGACTGTTTAAAAATTTTAAAAAATCCAACAGTAAGGTTATTTATGGTCTGTCTAATTCTCAAATGAAGGACATTATTGTGTCCATTGTGGAACCTTTAGCCATGTTACTCAACTTATATTTTGAGACAGGAGATTTTCCAACAGCTCTAAAATATTCCAAAACAGTAAAATTTTTGAAGCTATAATGAAAGATTAAATATGTAATTTTTTTAAGCCAAATAATCTGTTTTCCAAATCACACTGTCGCTTTCGATCTGGGAAATCTACAATTTTGGCAGTAGAGTCATTAGTTAATTATGTCATTAATGCATTTGAAGAGAAGGAATCAGTCTCTGTGACACTATGTGATCTTACTAATGCTTTCAACTGCGTTAATAATGCAATATTACCAACAAAGCTAGAATATTATGGTGTTAAGGGAGTTGCACTGAATCTAATGAAGTCATATTTTGATGATCACCACCAGTTGGTTGAACTTGATGGCTGTCGATTTACAGCTCTTAAAGTAAAATGTGGTGTGCCACAGGGCTCTGTGCTAGGCCCAGTACTTTTAATCTTCATGATTAATTATTTGTCCTGTACATCTATTTATACACTGATGACACAACTTTTGTGCAAAAATGTAAACATTTATATGATGCAAAGGTATGATCTAGCAATTCCCAAAGATAGGCTAAAGAATGGTTTGATATTAATCATTTACATTTAAATACTAACAAAATTCAGCATATTGCATACAGTCTTAAATCAAAAACAACTGATATTGAAACTGTTAAAATACTAGGAATTAATATTGATACAAAACTTACAAAACTATGAGACTCACATCAGTTAGACCTGTAATAAACTAAATAAAGCTATTTAAATATTAAGAAAGCTCAACTTTCTCATTTCAAATGAGCATTGTTTCAATACTTGACCATGCCTGTTAAAGTTAATCTAGAAACTTACCAATTAAAATCTAACATTCATAACCTCTACAAGAGGTAAGTCAAATCTAAATACTACTTATTGTAGAGTGTACATATGACTGTATGACTGACTGCTTACTCAGTTAAAATCAGACTGTACCCAGAGTTTCAAGAATAGGTTATATACCTGGTTACTTGTTCACCCACTTTACTCATTGGATGAATTCTTTTGGGACAATCTTCAACACATATAAGAACTTATGTTTATATATTAAATAATATTTATATCGGCGACATTTAATATGGTTGAACCATTTTTCAGAATGAATAAAGTAGGTATTAATATTACGACTCTTTCCTACCACACTCGGTATTAATATTTTTTTGGCGAACCCCTCGAGAGTATTTGCAGTACAATATTTTTAGGAATGTTTTAAACTTTTCCTAGAAGTCCAGAGGGATATGATTGATTTTATTTCTTTCGATAGGATCCTGAATGACTCAAATTCAGATTGAAAGAAAAACTATGAAAAATACTATAATGGAGAATAACTTTGTATGATTCCAAAAGTTTGTGGTTGAGGCAATAGGATATGTCTAAAATAGGATTTGGGAGTGGGGAAGAATGGAAAATGTATATCAAGCGAAAAATGGAGCAACAAGGTTCTAGGCTAATGTACGCGATTTATCAATGAAATGTTTTAATTTCCAATAAATTTGACGTATTTGAATAAAACAGTTTCTGGCATAACTTGGTGGAAAATCTTCAAATTTACGTTTTTATAAATCAAATAACTTTGCATATAAAAAGTACTAAGCACATATAAAAAGTACTAAATATCAAATATATAATGCATAATATATTGAATATGTCATAATCGTCACAACTGTAGGAGCTTAAAATCCTTAAACAATGTGCATTCCGTTGTCAAAACGAGCTGACTATTTGATAAGACATACTTCATTTGCCTAATCTTCTAGATGAGTTTAAATTTGGTTCTACTTCTTATACGCTACATAAATCTCAATTAACTACAAACAGCATTGGCGATACGTTAAGATGATGCCTTGTGCATCCAGGGTAAAGTGCAAGTTGTGACTACGAAAACAGGCCTGAACTCTGCGGTAATTTTATATCCATGGAAGAAGATCGGAATATTAAAAAGTATTTCAGTTTGGTGGAAATTCCAATTAAAATTAGTTGAGAGATATATTTTGAATTCACCTGAAGTTCGAGAGAAGCTTGTTTTGAAATTCGCGGAAGTCATTCATGGTGGTTTTCAGTTGATAAGCGCAATTGTGCAATTGTCGTTATTCAAATGTCAATACAAGACGTCCTTACGATTAAGAAATTTACATTTGTTGGCGAAGTGGAAATGTGTGGAAAGATTGAAATGTGCGTGTGGCTTATCAACGTATGAAGGTGTAAAATCTGATATAATGATAGGAACTCTGCTCGTAGTGACACTTAATAGTTCGAGAAGAATGCACGTCTTCAAGGTGAATGTCTAATTTTGTATTTATGTCTAAGTGTTCCGGGCTACGATTCATATATGACAGTGCACCGTCGTTCTTATTAAATTGAGGTTGTTAATAATGATCATCCATCGATAACCTGTTCGGATGTTGGTCAATTATATTTCCTGACGATCTAAGAAATAGTGCATAGGAGTTGTTACAAATTGGTCATTACTGGCTGATAATTGTTTGTTGTTTACTTTATTGCCCAATTTTGTCCGCTAGTTTCGATTTCGCTGAAAAAAATTCAATGATTCATGACCCGTGCCGTAATTGAAATTTCCGATGTTAACGGGCTGGTATTTTTTCTTTTGTGTTAATGCCTCTCAGTCGACCTTTTAATCTTCCAGTCCCTGATTTTTAAACTGTTTAGTCTGGCAAATATCTGTATCTGGATTAGAAAGGAAGTGTTAAAATTAGTAGCTATAACTTAAATGGACTAAAAGATAAAGTAATATTGATCATTGTGTTACTTTTAGAAATTTGGATAAGGAGAAAGAAAGTATGGAAACTTATCAAGATGAAGATGAACTTTTTGAAGAAGATGTTGTGTTTGACCACGCTGGTCTATTGGATAGTAATGCCAAAACTAAAACGGCGATAAGAAGAATTTCAACAGGAAAATGCGCCCAATTCGCCAAAACTTTAGGACTCTGCGGTGCCTTTTTCGGCTTGGTAAGTAATTTTTGCTTGCATTATAGTTCAATAAAATAATTTATAGGGGAGTTTGTAATCATAGATTTGAATCTACGTAAGTATCTGAACAAGAAGGTAATTGGCGGAAGGCTTAGCATCGTCTTGGCCGCTTTATCTGACATTAATAGCCACTTGGTAATATCGTATAGTGAATGAAAAATGTGGTCGATGCATTAAAGAGGTCGCACTTGCCGTAGAAATATTGTCATTACTGCGTAGTGATCATCATGGAAGCAGAGATAGCTAAGATTTTGGTCGTGACGTCGAAATACTCAGCTGCTGTTGTTCCTGATATTTATTTCAATGTCGAAGTCTTTCATTATTTAAATTTGTGAACTTTAGTAGACCAGTTGAGCTAAATAATTTATGGGATACCAGACCTTCCTGGGTAACCATAGTCAGAACAGGGAAAGTAACTGGCCTCCTCTATCCTGATGTTCATTCTGTCTACTTGGATTTCACGCAACATTGTCTTTAGAATGAGGTGAACCCAGCTCTCTCTTATCGAACCAACCTTCAGGGAGTGTGAGCAGCCATTACTGTGAGCAGCCATTACTGTGAGCAGTCTGCCTGCTATTTTTCTGTGAAGCACACTTTTAAAGATTTTTTTGAAAATTTTATTGCCTAATTCTTTAACTGTCATTAAACATTACCTTCCACTATGTAATGAAAGTATGGATTTTCCTTAGACCTATCCCCACGTACTCATTTTGTTGCCTATTGCTCCTTTGGAAATTGTATTAAATCCCTTCATAATTCCTCCTCAACTGGGCCTGATGGAATTCCCTTATTTGTTGTTACTTATTCCTCTCCGACATTAAATACATATTCTTCTCTTCTGGTGTTTATCCTTCAGCTCCAAGGCAGATTAGAGCAATAACTATTCCCAAAAAGGGTTAACATTGGAATCTTGTTATTACAGGCCAATTGCTACTCTATTGATTTTTTATAAAGAAGAAGAGTTGTTCCTTTGAAAATTAAGTCAGTACCGGAACTCATTCAATTTGAACACAGACTCCCAACATAGTTTCCAATGGGGTGGATTTATGAACACCCAATTTTTCCAGTATTGAGCTGAGTTGCAATATTCTCGAGTTCAAACTTGAAGGAGTGGATATCACTGGCATTTCTCTCATCTTAATTATCTCCTTCCTTGGTAACAGGTCACAGTTTGTCTGCTACTGTCATCACTCTACTGCTGAGATGGTTCCAGCCATCTCAAGCCCTTTGACATCTTTCTCACCAGAAATAATGTTCTGATTTCTAGTAATAGTACTTATTAGAGGAGGTGACCAACAGCTAAAGTCATTTGCATCTGATTCATATTTGCTCAGTTTCCTCAACTACAATTTTAAAATTCTAGGCTCAAATATTTTTGGCAAGGTAAAGGCTATCATAGTGTAAATAAGTTCATTGTTGATGATTTTAATTAATCTGTGAACTTTGTGTTGTCCTATGTATTTATAATACATATTGCATTAGTAATTGTTAATGTAATCTTTTCATGCAACTAATTAGGAAAACTCATGAATGATCGTTCCCTTATTGTTAATAAATTATTATTATCAGTTTTAAAACTTTATATTTAAAAGAAAAATGCCATTAATTAAGTGCTTGATTCCAAAATTTGAGTTATATGGCGTGGTAATATATTTGTATAGTTTTTACAAGCCGAAATGGTATGTTCAGATATATTCTAAAGATGGCAGTCAACCACGTTATTTTATTTTTAACAGAAGTTGTTGGAGGAGGGAAACTGACAGCGTAAGTTAATTTGTTTCAAGAAGTAATTTGGTGATAGGTAGGAATTTGGGAGTTGGAAGAGTATTGGAGTGGAACTGGTACCAGCATTAGCTTCATGAAAAATGCTTTGGACCCCTAGCATAAGTTCACATGTGAAAACTGCACTCTTATACTTGAGTAATTTTTAACTGGTACCCAGGGATATACCTGAAAAATGTATTATTGCCAGGATTCCCTGTCCATTGGTAAGGGTAGTCGGTACAATAGCTCTACATTATTATCACCTGTAAATTATAATGTTTTCATTACATCTCATGTGAAGGCCATTATACCGTATTTCTAAAAGGCATCGTCTAAGAAGTGACTCCATTGACATGAAATGCCACGGGATACTGATTACAGTTGAAGAAAATAGACATGTACAAAGGAGGTTACTACATTTATTATGTAAATATTGATTACACCTTAAAAATATCATACTTTGTAATTAGCTACAGTCTAGTTTGAAACACATTCCAGTACAAGAACATAAATTCATCTTGTTCAAAGTTGAACCAAGATAGGAAAGCAAACCTTTTGATTGGAAGAGACTCAGCCGAATGAAAATCGGTCAGAGTGAGTGAAGATGGGGCATGCTTAAAAGGGTTGTGTATTTCAATGGGTGGGATTTCATTTTTGTCCTCATGTTGCATACTGAAATTAAGTATTTGTGATGTACCATTTTCTAAAAATGGGATAATATTTAATTCTGCTGTCACAGTACAAATGTTTGAATAAAATTTCATACAGAATCCAGAAATAAATGCTTGTAGAGACCAATAAATTCTGAGCACGGACATTCTGCTAAGTGCGAAGATGATGCAAGGCTTACCATAGTAATATAATAAAATATTTTATTATGCAAGAAAAATATATCTCTCCCTTTTAGCAATTGTATAGTTAAATTTAAGAATTTGGAGTTTAGACAACCTCGTGTGCAACGACTAAGTCAGGCAACATTCAGAAGGGACAACAAAATCTGTAATTTTTCATATAATTCAATTGTATTTCAAAAGCGTTCAAAGTTTCTTTCCCAAGAAAATCCATAAATGCATGCTATAAATGAAATATTTGTAAATATTTCATTTCCAGGACTGTTTCTGAAAATATTTTTATCATTGTACCAAGTTTAACAAGTACCCTAGTTTAACAGTCATGCTTCAATTTTGATGGAGAGTTATACTTTTTCAGTCAGCTGTTCACTTGTTACTCATTGCAAGATAGTTACTACTAGTTGATATCCCTCCTCCTCTTAAAAATCTTTCAATGAGTAAGTAATTGTAAGTAATGAGCTGTGTACTTTGAGGTTGACATATTTTAATTGAAATAGCAATTTTTATTCAAATTTAAGTTGGATCTGTTGTTTATGAATGCATTAGCTCATTCATACCTTTTTATACCATGTGACATGCATATCGAAGCCACCAGCATTAATTTGCCTATCATTTCTAGTGTAAGAACTGTTTCCGTGTAATGTAATGCTTTTTTTGGACACACTTGCTCTCTCCACCCCTACATTAATTCACTCACCCTGTAATGTGGTGTAACAAACATTGTCACTTTCTAAATCCATAATCATGTACTTTAGTTGTCATCCTCAAACTCTGCATGGAATATAGGCCACATAAACAATTTGTCAAGTCAAAAACAATTTGTTTCATTGGACATCTGAGCGATAGCTATTGAGATCAACTCCTGTTTTAGAAATTTTTGTTTGCCATTCCAGAAAAAGATAATTCATAGAAAAATATAAGGTTATGAGTGCATTCTTTTATTAGGAATAGGTCCAGGGGAACAATCATCATGTAATTGTAAGAAATAAAAACTGCTTCTCATCCTCTTAAACAACTTCTATTGTAATAGTAAATAATCTTTGTAGCAAGTAACAGCAATCAAAAACAAATGGAAATGGGGAAAATAGATTGAATCAAGTTCAATGAAGGTTTTTTTCATAGGCTTAAGCCAAAACTCCTTGCACTAAACAAACGATTATTGCAAAAAAAAAGAAAATATGGAAGAATGTTTTTCATAAAGACTTCTTTGGTGTATTTGAGAGAGGCATGGTGCCTCTCAACTTTAAAATAAGGAATTTTCATCTTCTGAAAAACTAATTTGTGGATATTCTGAAAAAATATCAGTGTTTGACAAATTTTAATGAAGATGCCTGGTTGTCATTTTGATGTGGTTAAAAGAGATGTTACTAATTGTCACCCTGGGTTTTTTTTGCATCCCTTGCCCCACTTGACCCTCCTTGAGAGATAATACATTTAAAATGCACGAATTTAGGCAATGTTTAATGCTTTGCATAGAAATGTCGACCTTAATATGTTGCTCTCTAAAATCATTTTATTCTAACATCTGAGCTCTGTCCAATAAATATGCGAACTGAGGCCATTACAACTTTATTTTGCGAAATGTAGTCTACCTCGATTTTGTACCCTTCGAAGTGCTCTTGCTATGCACTTATTCCATCTTCTTTTCCACTGTTTAAGGCACCCTTGGAAGTCCTCAGCAGAAAGGTTTTTAGTTTTCTCATAATTTCTTGCTTTTTTGTGTCCATATGTTCCCAGTGATGTCCCCTCATCACATTTTTTCATTTTGGCAATACGAAAATGTCACTGGAGGCAAGATTTGGTGAATAAGGAGGATGATCAAGGATGATTATTGAATTTGTTGCCGGAAACTGGCGAACAATCAATGCTGAATGCGCAGGTGCATTGTAATGAAAGACCCATCCACCGCCTTGAGTCAAATTTGGTTGCACACGGAGCACGTAATATCTCAAATGCTTGAGGACTGCAAGGCAGAGCTAAACATTCACTGTTTGTCCTTCAAGAAGAAATTCATGATGAACAACACCTTCGACATCAAAGAAAACCAGGAGAAAACTTTGATTTTCGATCAGCTTTTTCTTGATTTTTTGATTTGATTTAATCCGCTTAAAAATGGATGTTTTCTTCAGAGCATTATCACCGTTAACAGCTGTCAACATTTCAGTAATTTCTTGATAACGTTTACCGAACTTCACCAAAAAACTTGATGTTGAATCATTGCTCCGTGATTTCGTCAATTTCCATTTTTGACAAACGGTAAAAACAAGGGCAACGACTCATTGGGTCTCAGGCAACTAGTGCCGCTATTAGGCAGGGCTGTAGTCATTTCCGGTACCTACATGTCTGCCTTTTTGATTTTTGCCCTAAAATATTTCATTTCTTATCCCCAGCAATCTAGTTTTCAAGCAATGATTCTTGTAGTGAGTGAGTTTTCAGACTTCCTAATCGGTCAATGAGAATGATACTTTTTAATGTGACTTAAATGTTACCGACCTCACTGATGCATTCTTTGGAGGTGTGCTGTTTTGGTGAAGCAGGACATGACTAATTGTTTCTAGAATTGATATCATTTTCCTGGAAATCAGTGCTCCTTTAATGGAGGGTCCATTGGTCATAACTTTGAACAATTATATATTATGCTATGCACCTAAAACATGATATCTCTGACAATGAGACTAACATTTAAGACACTTGTTATTTCTGACATTGAGGCCAGTAATTAAATATTACATTTTTAAAGCATTAATCTATCTGCTTAGGGTAGTTTTTTGATGGACTCTGGTATGACACACAGCTCTGCTCATTATCTCCAGCTAGAACGACAGAAAGATTCTTAAACCACATAGTACATACTGCAATAACTGATTATTTAGCTCTGCATACTTTCTACCTCCCTTGATTCCATCCAAAATACCTATTCTGTTCTTGCCTCTCACTCAGTTTCCCAGCATTTTCCCCTCCATCACCACCTTCAGCCTCTCAGTATTTCCTGTATCCAATTGTCCTGCCTCCTTTGAATTTGTCCCAGCAACATGCTGTACTATTCCTTGTTTAGTTTATAGTATTTTAAAGAAGTGTGTGATTTATCCTAAGATTACACCTGAAATAGATGATAAGTGGATTGCTTGTGGTGCAAAATGTCCTTGATACCGGCACACTATTTTAAATAAATTTCATCTGCTGCTGTGTGACATCATTCATGTCTTTGAGGTCAGTAGGGTAATGAGAGATGAGGAGGACTTCAGGAAATGACTAAAGGGAAGAAATCTCCTTTTAATGGTAACAAGGGTCCAAGGGTAACTTTCCCAATGTGCAAGGGACTATTATTCTTGGTATTTAAGTAAAGCGACCAATACAGCAAATACTACCTAAGCACCACCACAAGAATCTAGTACATGTTGTTAGCATACAAAGCCAGTGCTGTAGGCACAAAGCAAATTGTACACTTTCTTAAGCTATGGTCCTAGTTTTGGCCAAGACAATAAATTCCAGTCTTATTTCTGATAACTTGGCTGAAAAGGAGCCAGCAGCAGTATTAATTGAAAGCACTTTTGAAACTAAGTTGTATATTTTTTCCAGGGATTATGCATGGCTATTCCAATGCCTGGTATCTTAGATCCGGCAGACCAATCGCTGGCACCTCATACCAACATATACACAGCACGTGCATCTGGATACCTTGTTGGATCATTCATAGGCAAGTGTTTAATTTAGAATTGCTGAAAAATTCAATGTCCGCTGGAATAAAATATAACTGTAAAATGTTTGTAATCCTCTTTATCATGGTTTTGGTAATTCATGAGGAAGGTGATGTGGTTGTGGATTTTATGGTTTAGGAATCAGAAAGGTATCAAAATACTTTCAAGCATTACAATTAATATGCCAACACTGATGAGTGAAAATGGCCAGGATATCTTCCAAGAGTACAAGCCAGCCCCAATACTTGTAGAGGAAACTTGAGAGAGCTGTCAAGTCGATTGAGGATGGGAGCCTCAAACTTGACATTCCTCAAATAGGTTGATGATGTGGAAGAAGAAAGTGATCAGGAAGGGAAGACATCTCTGCTGTTCATCTCATGCTTGGAGCTTAAAGCATGACACAAACACTCCCAAAGTGCAGCTTTAAGTAGCAGCATCACTAGCTGTAACTCTTGTGTTTAGAAGAAAAAATAATTTTTATAATGAATCTGGAAACTTTTCAATTCCACTTCAGTCTTCAATCCACCAAATGTCAACAAAAAATGGAAAATGTAATGTTTTTGTATACATTTTCTAATCACTCAACAGTAAATGAATTGTTCTTCCTTTACAGAAAATATTGTTCTGTGTGAATGCAAAAACAAATATTGATTCGTAACCAATTGTGATCAATTTGCACAGTTTCCCAGGACCAGGTGCAGACTATGATCCCAATTTAGTAATTATGAAGTGTAATATTTGATTCAAAAGCATAAAAGAGGGAAGGTGGTTTAGGAAATGGAACATAGAAGCATTTATTGGATCGAAAAGAAAATAGTATCATCAGGCGGTAGAGAAAATTGTGAGTGAGGAAACAGAACAGAGTACTAATGAGGAAAACTGGGAATAGGAATATCAAAAGCCGCAAAAGAAAATATGCAAAGTAGAAATTGGAAGAAAGCAAGGAATCTGTGGATTGCAGACAAGATGATTAGAAAAATAGATGAGAGAAGAAAATGGAAGAAAAAAAGTACAGAGTTAGGCAGAAGGCAGTACACAGAGTTAAATAATAACTTGAGACAAATAACACTGAGAGCAAAATATGTGTGTGGTGGAAGACGCAGTGCAAGGATATGGAAAGTTTGCAGGGGAAGGGTGAAGTTGGTGAGCTATACAAGAAGATTAAAGCACTATCAGGGAGTAAAAAGGGAAGACCTGTGTTAACAGTAATGAGCCAAGTCTGGTAAAATACTTCTTGAATCGGAATAATTCAAGAAGGATGGAAGGAATATATAGAAAAGAACTGTCTGGTAAAAACACTAAGCCAGCAAGGTTAGGCATTGAGAGAGTGAGAATATGACGTAGATGAGGATAGCTTAGGTCCATGTTTACTTGATACCAAAATAGGAAGGGCTTTAAAGGAAATGAAATTAAGTAGTTTTTAGGGGAGGCGACCAACAGCTGAGGTCGTTTGAATCATTGGAGATGGATGGGAAAGGAGGAAGGGTGGAGAGAAACCCGGCATCTGCTTTAGCCTACTCCTAGTGAAAGGCACCAAGGCATCCGCAGTTTAACGTCCCATCTGATGGACAGCTAAGTTTTCTCTCCACTAAGCACCAGAAGTAGGGATTGGGGTACCAGAAAAATATCTGCTGCCTACAGGTTTCAATCCCGGGTCCTCTCGTTTGGAAGCAAATATGTTAGCCACCACACCATTCCAATTCCGAAATGAAATCGAGTATGGCCAGGTAGACAACATCCACATGGAACAATTTAATGGTTTAGGGAAAGGTAGAAGGAAGAGTTTCCATGAACTAATTCATAACATTTATGAAAGTGGAATTTGGCTGGAAGACTTAGTCAGGTCAAAGTTAGTACCTAATCCAAAAATAGCTAATGCTGGATCATGTGAGGATTACAGAAAAATAATTTTGATTTCTCATGAAGCTAAAGTGATTTTCAGGATCATCAACAAAAGGATGGAGAACAGAGCCAATGCATACTTAGGGGATGACCAGTTTTGGTTTAGGAAGGGGAGATGCGTGATGCCACTGCAGTAATGAGGACAGTAATAGAGAGGAACTTAGGATACAGTTAGGATGTATTTTCCTGTTTTTTAGATTTCAAAAAGGCATTTGATAGAGTAAATTGAGAAAAAATAATAAATTTGTTGCAGAAAATAGGAATAGATTGGAGGGACAGGAGGCTAATCCGTAACCTGCACATGTCTTAGACTGCTCAGGTGCGAGTGGGGAACGGAGAATCCAGATAGGCAGTGTTAGGAAGAGGTGTAAGGCCATGTTGCCTGTGATCACCGGTGCTGTTCAACGTATATGTGGTGGAAATGGTTAAAGAGGCATGGGAAGAACTGGAGGTAGGAATGAAAGTCCACATTCCAGGTATTCCTGTGGCTCTAAATTATGGGATATGAATACCTTGCCTTAAAATTACATTGCTAAAAATTGTTTTAATGTGCATTTTGACCCTCTATTTCTCTCCTAAGAATGGTAATTTAATCTGCAAGTAATAGGAATACTGTTCCGAAACAAATCATCTCCAAGTGAAAGAATATGCAAGGAGAAGGGGTTAGAAATCACAGTGAAGAAGTATGCTAAAATTCTGTTAGGGGTTAACATGTATTCCAGACAAGATTTCTGGCTCCTATTTTTATTGATTTGAAGCTTTAATGAAGAAGATATATACATTGTATTTATATAATTATAACTTTTTATCAGTTTTCATTCCATTCAATGTTTATGCAATAAGTTTGCACTGAAGAAACAGAGACATTAGTGTAAATGTGCGCATGGATGCAGATAAATAGTTTCAAATTCAAGAAGTTTGCCAAGGAAAAAATAATTCACTTTGACCGGATCAATTCTTGTTCCTTTGATTCCCTGTTTTGTACTTTAAACTGTGAAATAACAGACTGAGGCTAAAAGTCAGCCGGCTGTCAAGGGATCTAAGTTCAAATGCTGGTCAAGGTTTGATTTTTTACTTTGAGATTCTTATGGTTGTGTGTGCATCAGTGGATGACTTATTTAAACTTACTGTTCTGACATTCCTGCAGTTTCTCTGAATTTGAAGGTTTATTGTATCTACCATCTGTGTAGATATATGCTCATGTAAGTTGATGGGCCTCAAAGGTTTTAAAAAACTAGTTAGAAATCAATGCAACAATTTCAGAGTGTAAAAATCATTCGCATTGACCGGGATTCGAACTCGGATCCCTCGATGTCTGGCCGAGTGCTTTAGCCAGTTAAGCTATCTAGGCATCCTCTTCAACTCTGAAATTTTTACACTCTGAATGATTTTTACACTCTGAAATTATTGCATTGAAATGCATGTTAGCGAATAACTCCATTAAAAGTTACTTATTTGGCATCTCCCGCAGTTTCTTGAAATTAGTTAGAAATCATTGACAACTAAGCTCTCGGAATGATAGAGAATACTTGAAAGCTCTGATAATTGAGGATACTAGCAGACAGATGTGGTGACTTGCCTTTTTTATTTTGCTGTAACAAGTACCACCAGTTGGAAACCCCTTCTTAGATATTTGGGTGCTAGATTGTGTAAAAATTTTATATGTACATCATTGTGTTACTATTTCGCTCTAGTAATTTTAAGCTAATTACTTTGCTTCTTCTTTTAGGTGGGGTTTTGTTTGACCGCTTCAATCGTCTCTTTCTTCTTTTTATCAGCCTTTTGCTCACATCCTTATTTATTATCATCACACCTTGGTGTAAAATCTTATGGCTACTGAAAGCCATTATGGTTATACTTGGAATTCTAATGGGCTTCCTTGACACTGGTTTGTATTATCTCAAAACATTATAATTTCTGAATTTAACTAGCATCTCATTTCTTAAAAACAGATATGAATTCATGAATTTTCCAATTAAATATCTATGAAGTGTATGGATAAAGTTTTAAATTAATTTATTTATTCCTGATTTCAGGATGCAATGTACTGTGTTTAGACCTTTGGGGTAGGAACAGTGGTCCCTTCATGCAAGCTCTGCATTTCAGCTTTGGCCTTGGAGTGTTCATTGCTCCAATGTTATCCACCCCATTTTTGGAAGTTATTCAATTCAATGTGTCATCGGAGGTGAACAGTTCCTTTCCTCAAAATATCCACATATCAGATTCTCAAACAGAAATGTTATTGGAAAGGGTATTTGATTCTAGTCATTTGAAAGATCATGTTTTTAGAGTTAGGAGAGATGAAATGCCTGCCAATGTTTCCTTTACATTAAATGACACTGATTCTGGAGAGGTGTGGCCTACCAGCTTCAGTGTAGCAGATGTAAGTTTTGTTGCCCCTACTGTAGAAACATACAGGACATCATCTCCTTCTTCCGTGAGTAAAACACATTTAAATCAGTCAGAACTTGGATACTCATTTGAAAATGACTCGATAGTTACAAGTGTTGATTATTTGGCAAGTGAAATAGATGTATCACCTGAATATATTAATAGCACCCAGGCACCAAGTTTACACACAACCCCTAGAATTCCCAAACCGAAACCATCTTTCACTGATGCGGGAAAACTTGATCAGACAAAAGACTGGGATAGGATAAGAGTTGGAAAGCCTCCACCAGAATTAGTTGCACCCCCCTCGGTTACTGTGAAATCTATTTTACAAATACCATCAAGTTTTACTCAGACAACATCACCTCCATCTACCACTATGAATGCATCGGTCGTAATGCCTTCTAGTTATTCTACGGTATCCAGTAGTGGTGCAACCGAAGGTCCAAATGTAACTGATTCCAACTCTTCTCTCACAGAAACGGCAAAGACATCAGGACAAAAAATTAGTTCAGGTGAAAAAGAGAATGGTGAAATTGGTGGTGGCAGTGGTAAGATAGGTGAAATTGCTCAAAATGGGAATGGTAGTACTAGCCTTCGAAAATCAACAAAAGAAGATTTAAAAATGACACCTGTGCTAAAATCTTCACAATCGACCATCACAAGTACACAAAAACCAAATGTCAGTCAAGAAAATGTATCATCATTGGTAGAGAGCACTACCACAGTTGTTCCCACTGCATCAGTGTCCGTTAATTGGAGTGAGTCAGATTTGCAGGTGAAAGGAACACCAATGGACAAAAATAAGGGAGATTTTGTGGACATCAGTAAACCCAAGTCGCATGATTTTGTCGTTCAGTCTCCTCTCCAGAGTGCCTATAAAGCTTTGAATATGAGTGGTGAGAAAGGTAATAAGGCTAGAAATAGTGAGTTTTACAGAAATACATTAGAACAGAAAACAGAGAGGATAGCATCTCTGAATGCTGTCTCTAATTCACCCTCAAATGTTGTCCATATTACTGTGCATGAGTTAGACAAGCTTTTCCAAGATGATGATAGTAAATCAAACAATCATGAAAACATCTCATCCACTAATTATAGAACTAATATCAACAATGAAAGTCAAGCTACTTTTTCTAAATTGTATACATCTGAAATACCACAGAGGCATGAGCATCATTTCAAACCAGGGACATATGATAATGATACAGAAGACATAAGTACTTTGTTTGATGTGCTTGCTAACCGAATTGAAAAATATGGATTCAACAAAATCCAATTTACATATCTTATTGTTGGCATGTTTGTGTTCTCCATTTCACTTGTTTTCCTTGGATTTTTATGCCACAATCCCAGAGACCCAAAATCAAAACAGGAAGATGGAGTGGAGCGATACAAAATTTCCCGAAAGTTTTTATGGGGGTCTCTTGTCTCATGCATGTCTTTGTTCTTATTTTTTAATATTGGTATGGAGGTCACTTTTGGGCGCTATTTACTTTCCTTTGTCATGCACAGTGATCTTAACTTATCGAGATCAACTGGGAATTGTGTGACTGCTTTGTTTTGGGGTTCATTTGCGGCAATGAGGTTTGCATCAATTTTTTGTGCAAGTGGGTTTAGTCCAACCTCAATGTTAATTTTCAATTTTGTCATGTGCTCACTCGGCAGTATTATCCTTTCAACCCTATCCAATGAAGTAGAAACAGCACTTTGGTTGGGTACATCCTTTCTTGGGATAGGATTGGCATCCATGTTTCCTACGGGTATATTGTGGGTAGAAAGGTATATTCATGTGTCCAACAAAGTTGCGGCTCTGTTTGTTATGGGGGTAGCATTGGGAGAGATTATTTTCCCACTTGTAGTTCAGTATTTAATGCAAAGTAATCAGCTAATGCTGATGCATGCGGCAGCAGTAACAAATGCATTGTGCATTTGTACTTTCATAGTCTTGTGGTGTCTGGTAGCTCACCATGGAGAAAAGTATGTATCTGTTGGAAATGTTGGGTATCAACTAGCCAGTCAACATGATGAAGAGGAAGACATGGTGGAGTGGTCTCCTTCTAGTAGTTCTACTGGGATGAGAAATCATGGCTCACCCAATGAACTTGGCTTACTTTTAAACGGCCATCCCACTTATGGACATTAACTTCAATTGTATTCGGGTACCTAATATGTCCACTCATGGATCTATTTCTGACTGCTGATACACAAAAGAAATATTGCCTGAAAGTGCATCTGTAATTAAAATTTGTGGTCTTTCATTAGTTACCAAAAAGTTATGGAATCAATTGTGATAAGATTTGTAAATTATTTGATTTTATTTTTGATAGGTGTCACTGTTTTCTTGAAACGTATGGTTATGTTCCTCTAATTGGTTCAATGGACATTCAGTTTTTTTAGGAACAGAGTAGACTTTTAAACTTAAGGAATATGAAAGAGGATGTCTAAATTTCCAGGAACACATACACTTATGAGAAACAATCAAGGAAATAGACCCTCGCGAGATTAACATCTGTTCTGCATAAATGGCTGTGTGAGTTGTCTCTGAGCAAGAGATCTGTGCTGTTGGCAGATCCACTGCCCCCAGCATCTCCTGGGAGCTACATGCCAACTTTTGGATTTCCCAAGTTTTCATTGTTCCCCATCTACTTTATTGGTAATGGTGTTGGATTAAGGGGACAGATGTGTTCGGAGGAGATTGTAGTAATGCAATTTTGTTTTCTCTTTTATTACTCTTCCCAATCCTCATTGTAAAAAAGTCTTGAAAATATTCTTGTGATGCTTTTCTCACTCAAAAAGTATAAGCAAATGTATCAGAAGCTACACTTGGTTCATTTTTGTTATTTTATTAATTTGCAAAATGGTAAATTTAGAATGTTGTATGCAGTAAGAATATGATACAATGCAGTGAATTTCCATCTATTATTTGAACCCTATTTTTAATATAAGGTCAGTGTAACTTTGTGCTGCAATCATGTCATCACCAGTCTTATTTCAGCTTCTTCATGAATTGATGTAGTAATGTAGCTCACAACCTTACATTCTGATATTTTTAACAAGGATTGTTAGATGCTATAATATTGTTTTTCTTTATCCCTGATGCAAATGTGCATTTTTGCAAGTATTTTGTATAAAATATTGCATATTATATATGGAAAATTACTGTATTTCAATACACTTTTTTATTTTACTGAACTGTGTAAAGAACTAACAGCTTACCTGCTAATTTATGTTCTAAAACGTTTAAGAGTCTAAAGTTGTTAAAAATTTTATTGCATCCTATACTTGTAGCCTAGGAATGTTTGAATTTGTAATTTCCAATTTGCAGAATTTTAACGTGTAAGACTTCAGTGATATTGGATGCATTTCAAGACAAAAATGTACCCATATGACTTCTGACCCTGCAGTATGCTGGCCCCTTCCTATAAAATTCCTTCCACATGTTTCTGATAAGTTGTGTCCATTTGAAAAGCAGAAGCTCAGGAGTATTCTCAAGTTGTGGAAACCAGCTCTGAGGTATCACTCCCGTTCCGTGGGAGAACATGGTTATATATCTGAGAATAGCTCTAGGGAGAGACTATATGTGGTTAACATAATGTTGCAGTGAGAGACTGGCAGGCAATTCTTCAAGTAAGTCTCTTGTGGAAATGGATCTAAATGTTGATTCAATGTCATTTGGAAATAATATTCCAGTGAATGAAGTTGTATGAGCTGGGAAAAAATTCCTTTTTTATTATTGTGGTATAATTTTGAGTTTCTTAGCTTAAATATTTCATTTCAAATTATCAAACCAATCACCTTATTTCCTCTTTTTTCCGATGAATAGCCCCCAGTAGAAGTTTTTGTGAGAAAATGGTTAAGATATGTTTTCCATGCAATATTTATTTATTTAAAATTGCTATGCCAAAGAAGTAATTTCAGTGTCCTCCCAAATATTCAAATGAATGGAAAATACCCTGGTTAATAACTTGCCATGTGACATGTATTAATATTACTCGTGATTTTTGTGTGGTCCTGAGTATTTGCCATATGTTGTTATTTAATATTTAGTTCTCCAAGTCAACTTAGATAATACAGGTTTTGTCATTATTATAAAGTTGCTCTTTAATTTTTATAGATTTTTAACACTATGGTTTTTATTTGCATGTAAAGTATCTCTGCATCTCAACCATTTCTTATTTTTACGTAATAACATATGTTATGAATGTGAACCTAATTTTTTTTTTAATTTGAAAGTCAGTTCCATGTAAACATGATTGGCTTTTATGCATATTTTTGGTTCTCATCTTTTTCTAGCTCCAAAATACATTCATAGGTTTTATATCTTTTATTGGGAGTTGGGGTATCCTGAGTAAATGAACCCTGTTTAATCAAGAGTGTACTGTTCTGGGTATTTGGGCAGCTAACACATATCTGTTAATTATTGTATTGTAATGTGCTTTCAAACTTTTAAGTATTTTTAGAATTGATATCAGAACCAAGAAATGAAATATGGTATATTTTCTGCTAGATATTTAAATATATTTTCACTTTCATAAAATTTTAGTACCTCTATGAGGTGAAGTTGATCAGTTGCTACATGTTGTAAAATTAAGCATGTGTCTCTAGTTAAAAAAGTAATCATTTTGTGGTACAGTGGACCCTGGAATGCTTGAGTGTGTTGACTGGAATAATGGTATTATTAAAAAGGTATCGAAAGATTATATATTGCTTCATTTTATACATTGGCATTTTAGGGTACTTCTTAACAACTTCTGTAAAGTACTTCAGCTGTTATTTAATGTAGGAATTCTGAGAATAGACTAAAGTCTAACACACCCAAATGATTGAGTGACTGTGAACTTGGGTCCTTTCTTTTTGATTTTTTTTATTTTCTTTTTAATTATTTTTATTCCTGTGTGAGAACAATGGGTCCCTATCAGAGAAGATATCCCTGAATATGTGCGTGAATGTGATTCACAAGAGTGACTGTCATTCCTTAACTCACCTTAGTGATTGAATGGTTGTAAATCTGTTTCCTTTATTTATTTTTGAATTGAGATTTGTGTTTGATTGAGGTGCACAAGAATCACTCTTTCCCAAACACACCCAAGTGACCAGGTGTGTTTTTTACATTTTCCTCGGACTTGTCACCTTGTTTTTACTCCTCCTCCCCTTTAACAAACCTACACCCAATCAAATTTACAGTCTCAGCTTTTTCATTTTCCATTGTTACACAACCGTAGGTATGTTCTTTTTAAGTTCTTTTTAGCATGCTTTCATTTTCACACTCAGTACATACTGATTTTTGCAGTTGTGCATTCAATAAAGTTCGTAGTGATTTCTCATTAAATAAGCATCATATTCTTTGGAAATAATTTTTTTTCCATTTTATCAGTCTGCGGTATTTTATCCAGGAAATGTCAATTAAGTCAGTAGGCCAAAGTCTTGGGTGGCATATGAATTGCATTTAAGCCCCATATTGCCACTAAGTAATGTGAGTGAAAAGCATGCCAGCAACAGTTGTTTATAAAAATAGCAAGGTTGTTGTGAGATTACTTAGGTCTTCAGAACAAATAACTTATTTAGTCCCTGGAATATTTCTCTTGCATTCTTAATTCTGCGAGGTAAAATTCCTCCTCCAGAAAAGAGACCAGCTGTCACATTAAGTCTTTCCTTTGTGATGATAACTGATTGAATTTATTATTTCAAATAAGTGATACTGCAGGGATTGTTATTTATTCTTATGAAATACTTGTGTGTAAATTATGTTTTATTTGACATTGGTAACATGTCATTGTGGTGTTTCACAATGTGATAGTATTCATTTTTATTTTTCTTAGTTTCTTCCAACAGCTCAGGTGAATTTTGTTCCAAAAATTACCTTCATGTAAATGCCAACATCTTCCTCTGCAAGTACAAACTTATCAGTCCTTATAAAGCTAAAAAATAAACTCGAAAGTTCCTCCTCAGAAAAATTAACTCCACTTTAAAAGAAAAACTCATTTTTAAACTAAAAATTTATGTTGATGAAAACTTGATTAACGTGCAGTTAGTTTTAAAAAATAGCTTGCTAATTGGATTGTATGATCCAGTATTGTACATTCTTCCCAAAAGTAATGAGTCAAGCGGAAGATCTCTGGAGATCTAATTAGTGTTAGAGGTGCTTCTATATTAATAAAAATTGTTTGCTTGTATTAAAACAGACAAATCAATTGTGACTCAGCTATTTAAGAAATTAGCAACTGCACTGTCTTAAAATGATACAATTAAGTTCACTTTAGAAAAAACCAAGCTGTTTATGTTTTAATATTTCATGATGAATGTAATGATTGTTTTTGGTTGATAGTCAGTACCACTCATGTATAAGAATTCCTGAATGTATGTCTTAATTTTGTTATCTTTTGTTGGGCTTCAGAGGCCATCTCGAAATACGATACATTCTAATGAAATTAAAAATAGATTTTCTCCCGCATCCCCCAAAAGTTTAAGCATTGACATAATGGCATAGGAAATTCCTACTAATACAATGATTGTGCCACTTTAGTGTTATTAAATTTTCTTGTAATTTAATTCAAAATTTTATCTTCCATAACTTAGTAAATATGTTTGTATTGAATCATAGTGGTTTATTGTGGCTTTAAGGTACTTTATAGCCTGAGCTTACCATTTATTTGTTCATAACCTGAGTTGTGTTAATATTTTGGATGGTAATTGATACTTTGAATAATTCTGTTCATATTGTATGCAATTGGAAAGCTACACGGGTCCACTGTATCATTGTGCCAAGGCTGCATAATTACTGTATATTTTGTCACATGCTTCTACATTATTAATGTAAGATATGTACTATTTGATTTTTTAAATATTTTATCTTTTGGTATTGTGGTTCTGATATTGCATTTTGTATTACAATATCAACATTTGGCCAATATTACTTCTAATGTGTATTTCTGTAATTTTGTTGCTTCATATAAAAGGACAGTGTTTCACAGGACTGAGAATAAACATTTTATTTATTGCAGTATCTAAGTACTTCTCATTTTTCCCTACCTATATTGTATTTATAATGCCTAGAAAATTATACAAATGCAAATTGAATCCTTTCTGCAGTGGAAACCTAATTTTTCAATGAATCTATTTTTATTTTGAAAAGAGTAGTTCATAAGAGGAAAAATGGTACAAATTGTATTTTACTATTTTCAGCCAGTTTGTACTTCATTTCCTTTAGATTAAATGTGGTTTACTGAGTTATTGTATATCATCTTTCTTTCAATGCTTTACTATTACTTGCATTGACTGCAACTTTTGAAATCCCATAGATTTGTCATTCTTCTAATATATTTTAAAGGAGTGTTATATTATCATAAAGAAACTATTCTCATATTTTTAATGAGAATCTAAAAATTTAATTTCACCAACTTGTTTTGCTGATCCATACAGAAGTTTTTATGGAAAGAAACCAAAAGATACTTTTTCAAGTCTTTACAGTGAAGTGTGATAAAAGGACTTGGTATTGTCTTCCAAAGAATTAAGCTTGCCCTGTTACTTGGAAGGCACAAATGCTATTTTTGTGCATTTTGTTCTGTAATTTGTGTTAACTACTATCATTTCACTCCCTTGTTTGATTTATTATTCACATCCTTGAGACTTCCATAGAATATATATATATATCTGCGGACATAGTAGTCAAGGTGAGAGTGTTGGACCACTGGCCGGAGGGCCCAAGGCCCTGGGCACCCTCAGCTTCACCCTGAGCCTTTTCATTTTATGGGTACCATAATAATTGGAAACCTTATTCTTATTATCCTTAAGTGTGATGGTACTGCACATTTATTGCAGTTGTGATAGCATGGAAAGCAAGATGGTTCCTTAATACAGTGGAGAATTTCTTTCCTCTTCAATGATCTTGTTTCTTAGAACATGTTGTTTAGATTTTGTCTTTCTTCTCAAATCCCTCCCATTAGGAACGAAGCCACCATACCCTGTATTAATGAATAAATTATGAAGAAATATGCTAATTTCAAATATTATGAATGAAGACATGCCACTTGATTTAACTATTTTTGAAGTGAGTTATGCATGATTATTTAAAGAAAATATCTCCTCTATTGGTCATGGAAATAAAGATGAAACACAAGCTTCCAGGTTAGCAATGATTCACATTTTGCCAAAGATGTACATTCTAATCTGCTTTTCAAATACTGTAGCATATTAAAATATCTTTTAAAGAAAGAACATGGTCCAGAGCAGCTTACACCAGATTCATTTAAATTTTGAGTACCACTGAAAGCCTCTTAGTGATACTTCCTGCCTTATGCCAAATATTTGTACTTCTTAAGTGCTATTGTAAAAGTAAGTCTGTTTCCAGCTTAGTCAATACTTTACAGAAAATTGTGCGAAGAGGGAGGACAACTGTTCGTCCTGCAGTTGTTCTCTTGCGTTTTAGTTCAAAGCAAGCATTCATGAGGGAAGAGAACAATGTATCCTCCATGCACAGAAGTAGGTCAATAGGGAATATTTTATAAATAATAATGTATTTGAGGTGGATTGCGGTAGTTTAGGGGCTACGGCGTTGGATTACTGACCAGAGGGTCCCGGGTTTGATTCCCAGGCAAGGCACTCTGGGCACCTGCAGCTCCACCCAAGCTATGTGATTTTTCAGGATACCTGTTACTGGGAAACTATAACCAGCACAGGGAAAGGAACTGGCTCCCCTACCCTGATGTGTGAATTCCACATGCCATCGGGATTAGTACTGGGTGAACTCTACCATCACCTACCAAACCGACCTTTGGGTTGAGTACTGTGTTTATGGTTTTTTTATGTATTTGAGAATCGTCTGGAAATAAGGGGGATATTAGAGGCAGAATTTCCTCACAGAATAAACAATTATGAGGTCAGACAATCCTTTCTATAAAAGATTTCAGATAAAAAAACACTTGGCTACGACTATATTCCTTATGTAAAATAAACTTGTTTCTGTTGGACACTTGAATATGAAAATATATTTTCACATTAAGTGGAGTACATTTCTTTTAGAAGTGGGATAATTTACCAGCCATGTATCAAAACAATTTATTTAGCATTTTAAATGAAATCATCTTTATCTCAGAAAAAATAGTATTTCTCCCAAAGATCAGTGTTTAATTTGCTTGCCATTGGATCTCATAAAGCTATTGTCGCAAATTTGAAAGTGCATAAATCTGCAGTCTGATACAATCTAAGGAGTCCCAAAAACAAGAAATTCACTTATAAATAGCAAAAAATAATGCCCAGTACTCCTGAAGAAATTAAAAAGGACTCGAAGAGCTTTTTTTAACATAACTTATTTCCCTCGGTAATCATCACCATGGATGGCACACTAGAAAATTTATTCAGTGTATTTCTCCACAGAGGTACTCCGAATGAATAACTAAAATTAATGTGATTTTTATAATGCATAAAAATATTATGGAATTAATTTTGTGGGTTTTTTATGGCTGAAATGGGGCAGGCATTTTCTATGACAGATGGAAATACTTCTCTTACCCTTAAGTTTGACGATGACTGAAAATGTTTCAAACGTTTTCTACTTAGCCAGTCAAAATATGTGAGAGAGAAGCAATCGATGATTGATATCAACATAGAAACTTACCACATACTCAAGTCTTGCTATTTATTAAGCTGTACTTATGTATGTAAGACTTTATGGTATGGAGCTTGGTACAATTTGACTTAAATGTCATTTTAATGTTTTCAGTAGGACTAGCGCAAGTGGCTCTAAGGAATCGGACAGTTTAAGTATCTAATGGGCTGATGGGTTTCTGAATATGCATCCATAAGAAGCTTGCACTCAGACTATAATAATTTGTATGAATTTTACAAAAAAATTCAAGTTGCAGGTAAATTAAAATAAGCAAAAATAAGGGATGTGAAATGAAGCTATATTTATTGAACAAATTAACTGTAAACAACTTCACATACATAATGCATCAAAAGAGTTCATTCACAAGTAAATTCTCACAAGGATATCATTCCTTGTTTGAACTTAGACTGGAAACCTTCTGTAATGAGTTATGAGCTATGAACCACTTTACACACACTTTGTGCAAAATTTAATATTCCAGTTCAAGAATTGTCTCATTAAAAAAATCAATAAATACATCCCTCTACCAGCAAGTGTAAAACTACTGCCTAAAACGGCATGTCTAAACAAATTTTTTTAAACTGTCTAGATGTTTAGCCAGATCAACAATGGATCAGCAAAATTATAAATTCTCCAGTGAAAAAGTATACCAAAATATAAAAGCACTAGATTCATCTCATTAGGATACAATAAACTTCATCACTTTAAAAAAAAATTCACTTATCACCCACCAAATCAATTTTACAAGATACACCTCATTCAAAATCACATATGCATAAATATTTCATTTTTAGAAACATATTTACAATTACATATGATAACCCTAAAATCATGAATGCACACACACCAGAGGATGTACATGAGAAACACCATTCACCGCACACAGTGGAAAACAAAGGAATTGAAATATGTCAACATTCCTAACACCAATTTCATAGGAATTATCAATGTCACTGGTAAAGTTGCTATAAATACTTTTAACACCAATTGAAGATGATCTCTAATAAACACCCTGAAAATTCCCTCTTATCTTACAAGCAATCAGTTGCTCAGGCTTGTTGATTAGAGTTATCTATAAAAGAATACTACTTAATTCTTCCAGAAGAAGTGATGTAACCATTTCAATATACACTTCCCTTGGAACACTACTGAAAATATATCTACAAACTTCATTATGAGGGCATATTTTGAGCAGCATAATTTGTCACAACCAATTAAACATTGTGAACACAAAACTGAAGGATGTCCAATTTCTTTCTTATTAATGACTATTGATACAGGATTTAACAGCTGCATCATAGCCATCTGTCTATTGTGTACTGTAACTATTAAATCCAAGGCATAATTACCTCCCATTACAATTACACAATTTTGGGGTAGGAGTTACATATATTAAATTTCTGCCTCACAAAGGGAAGGCTATTATGGAACAGTAAATTCAAAGAGATTAGGGATATTAACCCATTTTTCCATGATTAGAGTTTCAGGAAATTTCTCTTTCATTAAGTATATACAACAACAAAACAAATCAAAATTTGACCAAGAGCTTCATAAGAAGCTTCCCGAAACTATCACAGCATGTGTACATTGCTTGTGATAAAATCAGCATCACCAACATGAGAGTACCCCTTGATGAATACTTTTGGAGATACACTTATTATACAATCAACAATGTTTTAAGTGGCATTTATTATCATTTAACTATTTCTGACGCACTTCTTCCTTAATCAGTTGAAAAAATTACTAAAATAGGTTGGTACATAAAGCAATAATGCAACTTAAATGCAGGTTTACTCTGGCAGATCAATAATGAACTACTTCTTCCACCTGCAAGTTGTTAATTGGACAGCTGGTACATTGATCATCACATAACTGAAATGGCAAAACTTAGTACTGAAAATTAAAATATAAAATGAAAACTTGGACCAAAAAGATATCTCATACTCCTCTAAATATTTTTCACTGTTTAAAATGTAATGGCCATAACCCAACATTGTGTTAATTAATTCATTTACACCTCTTTGGAACATTTAAATGGTCATTTATTGCTAACATTTTGGACTTATGTGTACTTCTTTCCAATCGGTATTTATTTTGGATTAATAGTTATGTCTAAACAGCCCTATCTTTGGCATTGTCTGAAGAGGTTTTACCAACATTGAAAGACATTAAATGATTGCCAAAATGAAAATAGGTATTTGTCAAGTTTTTAAAGATACCTGCTACAACCTTTGCTCCCAGATAATGATTTTATTGCAACAATTGCCCTTCTCCAGTCAGAGGGACACAAAATGCTTCAACATAAATGACAATGACAAACACTGCCATACAAAAGCCACCTTCAAAAACTACTTGTAATAAAAACAAATTAAAATTTTAAATCATGAATTCCAGATTTCCATAGATAATAGGAACTAGCCGAAATTGAGATTTGCCACTACAAAGGGGAAAATAACATAATAGCCAATTGGCATCTGATTTACAACTTCTCAAAATGATGTTATCTCTAAAACGACAAAAACACATTCATAAAATAGGACACCCATACAGGACCAATGAAACCAATATATTGATAAGACATCATAGGAAATAATCATAATCAAGGTTGAGCAAGTTAATTTCCATAAAACTCAAAACTTATTTCTTGTACAACATGATTTTATGACCACTTATTTCAATTAATGTAACCAGCTGTATGAGAACAAGTATTAACGCTTTTATAAAAATATATACAAAGAAACACTATTTGATATCTTTGAGATAAGCTTGTATTAATTTCTCTTCAAATCACTTATTGCTGCTAAATTAATATTTATGGAAGCTCCTATTTGCTAATACTAACAAATTCACTAAGGACCTAGACATGGTTTCTGAAATACACCTGGGCGTGGGCAATTGGTAAAAATTTATTGAAACATAAAATACTTAAGTGTACATAGCATGAAATGCAATTTTTGTTTAAATTTAGTTTAAAACAACAGTTATTGGTTGCCTTCTGATATTCTTTTATATCAAATTTACCTTATAATGTGCTAGGGTTAAATACTTCCACTCTATTTTTTAAGTCAGACTTTATGGTATTATGAAAACAAGTCCGTGATAAGGGTTTTAATTATGACTGTAATGAAACATAGGATAATTTATGAGATAAAAATCATAATGATTAAGTCTGTGAAATTTTATGACTATATGATTACCAACTGTTAACCTATGTATAATATGCCAAAAACTTTTGGAAAAGGAGATTATCAGCTCTATTGTAACCAAAAGTCACATATACAGGAAACAGACTACATACTGAATTATTACAAATTGTTCCAAACAATTCAATCATTTAAAGACTAATAAAATATCAGCATTCCATAGATTGCAGGCAGAAATACAACCATTGGGAAATAACCTTTCCATTATGGAGTAGTCATGGGTTATCAATGATTCACCCCATCATGTTGTTTCTCCAGTACCTATACTACTAACACCAAATCAATAAATTTCAAAATGTGGTTTCGTGAAGCAATGTTTAAGGCTCAGAGACAGGGCATTTCATATACCTGGTAAAAGATATCTCGACCATGGTGCAAACATCAGTGTATCACTGTCACCAATTAAACATTAGGTACTCTATTAATATACTGGTGTTATGAGATCATTGACAAAGATATCTTCCCACAACAATAGTTATTGCATTTTAAAATTAATAGTTTCAGCCAAGCAGAAACTATTTCTTACATATGAAACAAGTTATTTTGCACTTTATGGAAAACATGACAAAGAACTTTTAACTACTGATGAAGAGTCTCTAAACATATGAAAATTAGCAACATTATTTTGAGGTAGGGTTCATTTTTAGCAAAAGCTCTTTATACCATTGAGACAACAAGTAAAATAACTGCTGTATAACAGTAACAACATGAATATTGTGTGAGTGAAATAATATCCATACCATTCAAATGCTAATGCAATGGTTGTTCCCGACAATGTACCAATAAAAATATTATAGTAAGTTTCTATTAATACATAATTACATAAATTTTTAGGTAGGCTTCATTATGAAAGAGAATGTTTGCCATGGAGGACGAAAAGGTAATGTGCACTTAATAGATTCCATAGCAGGAATCATCACTGACAAATCAGTTCACATATTTTTTTTCATGCAGAGAGATAACTCTACTTGAATCAATCCATTTCGAATTTGTGACTATCATCAGTCCTTGAAACACTTCATGAGCAGCAAGTGGGGACAAATAACAACTTCACAGGTATTCATACATTTCACACACTGGCAGACCTGAGCAATAACTCTTCCACTTAAAGAAATGAGAACAGTAAATGCTCTTAAGTTAATGTTTGACTCGATTCATTTTTTGAACATTTTAACCACACATCATCCATTTAAACATTGCCTTTATTTATTGAAATATCCAAACAAGTAACATTGATTAAGATCTTAAAGAAAATTGTTATAAATCATCCTTAAACCTAATATGACATATTTGTAATCTCATACGTAAATATTTGTTTGGATTCTTTCAACAACTGTAGGCAAATTATACATAATTAGAAATATTAGTGCATAATATGTGTATCAAAATCAATTTATTGCAACAGCACATATGCAATTAGCACATTGTAAATGAAATGTAGTCTAATCTCATTCATTATGACCTGGCAGTCTTCACTATTTATGAGACAGAATGAACTTTGAGAAAATTCATTGACCGCATTAGCCATGTTAAGGCGTCCAATAATTAACATTTACGTAGCCATTTTCATTTTTGTGTATTTAATCAGGGCTTCACAAATACCTTCTGCACCTAATACACAAATAAACAAGGTCCATAAAATTAGCAGAAAATAATTTTTTTTAAATAAACAGTACTTCAACTAGCCACTCTTAATAATGTCTCAAACATAAACCAATAAAGGGTAGCTAGCGAATCCTTATTATGAAATTTGAATGCTTACATATGCTGTCTGTAAAGTTATTACTAGGCTCAATTATTTATATTAGACTAAGCTCTAAAGATTTCAACACTGTATTTGCTTTGTGCTGAAGAACATAAATATCTAATGTCTGACTAAAAAATGTGAATAATTTATTAAACCGAGTAATCCTTCTAAATTTTATAAGTGATGCATGTATGCTCTACTGCAACTGTAAAGTATTAGATACTCTTTATGTCATGGAATTTTATAATATAATTTAAAATGGAAAGGAGGTTTTAAAAGTTGTGGAAGGGTGCTGCCATTTGAGAAAAATTCAATTAAAAGTCATAAATTTGCAAGACATTGAATGAATGAAATTACAAAAATAAAACACAAACTGAAAAACTCTGAAGATTCTAACCTTTAAATGTATCCCTTCCATTCAAAATTCTTGAAAATAATAATCTATGCAAATGGATTGAAAGCTAATGTAAAACAGCGAACCCTACATAGGCACATGCAACACCAGGAGTGCCATGTTTCCTCCATTTAATTTTTAATCCATTCATAGATTCTATTTCCATTTAATTTTTGGCATACTCATAAATTTCAGAAACATTAAGGGCTGAAACAAAATTACATGAATGGAAAATGAGCAGGCTATGAAAGGGGAGGCAATGATTAACAAGCTAAAGCTTTGCTGGACTCTTCACCCCTCTCCAAATGTCAACCTACTAGCACACATCTGATGCTACTACAGGTAAGTAAATTTACCACAAAATAATTTAAGAGAACCACCAGGGGGAAAAAAATTACCTACCTTATCGATAATGCATGAATATAGAATATTACATAAGTATTCCACAAAAATACATAAACCAAAACCCAAATATAAGGACATTTTAATGTATACATGACATGGTACACTTTTGATTTTTATAAGTGAGCAATATTAAACATTCTAACGCAAAAGGGAAAACCATTCTTTAAAAATCTCACAGGAATGCAGATGCTCTTTGGGGAATTTTGATTAAATGTTATAACTACATGGTTTTAACCCAAATAATTGGTAGAGGTGTGCTACTCATTGTGAAGATAATAAATACACATATTGGACTTGAGAAAGATCAAGTGCAAAATTTCTCTACTTCTTCAAACACTAGCACTCTTAAAGCTGAGACTAATAAGTTGATTCTGATATTGCTAAGTAAATAAAACCACCTGCTCTAGGCAATAATAAAAACTATTGTTACATTAGAGAAATTCATTAGATTTGTCAAAGCACTAATGCTTAGAAAATACTATTTGATAATGCTTACTCTCAGCTTTGAAATAAAGAAGGGAGGTGTTCAAAAAGACCTTGAGTGAGGCATTATGCTATTAGTCATGAGCTACATTTTAATTCACTATGAACTTAAGTGAATGTGAACTAAAACAGTTATCAAGAGTTTTTTATAGCAATATAATGACGAGCAAAATATGTATCACAATGACCCTGTATTTAAGTTTAAATAAAAATATTGCATTCATGTAGGAATACTTAAAATAATTCATTCATGCCAAATAATCGCCATCTCTCATTATTTACCAACACTGAAAGATGCGAGAAAAAATGTGTCGCCTATTATCAGATAAGTATAGAATTAGAGATTGATTGCTAAAATGGAAAATCAATGATTTCTGCAATATTCATCCACAATAGTTGAGACTTTTAGGTCTCCCTTCACGTCAGGGTGTCTCTTAGTGACAACAGTTTCTCCAGCCATGCTGTTGGTGTCTCTGGGTCACTTCTGGCAGATTGGAAAAATTGCTGTCGCCAAGAGAGACCCTGAGGTGGAGGAATGACCAAAAGCCTTAACCAACTAAATATTTCTTTATTATTGTAGAATGCTTAATTTCTCCTAATCAGTCCACATGAAGAATTATTTGAAAATCAGAACTGAGAATTGATAACTTGAGAGCATTTTTACAGTGATCCTAAATAAATTAGAATCAATGACTTCAACCACTAAAGGCAAGGTATACACTATACTCATTAAAGTTTCCCTTATTTCATTACTGTGCTTCTTATTACTAACTAACACAAATTTGTTACCCTACCAGACTACCAATTGAAGCTTCACCAAAAAAGGTCAACATTAAAGTACCCTAGAAAGTTTATGTAATTTAATGTGAATTTATTTTCTTCTGCCAGCCATTTCCCAATAAACCTGAACAGATTTTAAGATTACTGCATGGATTAGCAAAACTTATTGATTTAGCATTCTGCACAT
Organism: Hetaerina titia; assembly: GCA_037158775.1. Classification (NCBI taxonomy): domain Eukaryota; kingdom Metazoa; phylum Arthropoda; class Insecta; order Odonata; family Calopterygidae; genus Hetaerina; species Hetaerina titia. Next base: position 84,619,480 of record CM073779.1, read on the forward strand.
AAAATATCAAACACTTAAAAATCCAATGACATCATTTCAAGAAAAGAGTGCAGATTGGAGCCAAATACATAAAAAAAATTATTTCAATAATCCATTTACCGCATAGAGAGATAGGGAGTAAATACCACCTACTGAAAATCAATTAGATAAAAAATTAATGCCTACGTACATGTGATGGCATAGGAAGCATGCACGCTCAAGCCAAGTTTCAGTGAAGTATTTAGTACACAAATTCCCAATGGTCACGGCAGATCTGCACTCCAAATCAGTCCTCAAAATGTAATATTAAATATAAGATTGTCCTTTTTTTCTCTTCATGGTATGCCTATATTGTAAAGTAAAGTGAGCATTGCAAACTAGACATTTTGGGAATTACCGACGATCCACTTAGATTATACTGTTCTTCCTCAAAATATAAACCATTAATAAATAAAGACAAAATGTATACGATTATCATATACCTTCCAGCCTGATTATTTTAACGAGATTAAAAATTGATTTCTGATAAATTAAGTACTCTCACAACATTTTTGTATGAATTAATTTGTTTTCTCTGAAGAATGAACAATTCGACAGAATAAAGCCAAATGAATCATCAAAGCAATATTTTCACCCTATAAAGAATACCCGTCTCCATACACTTATCCACAGGTGTAACTTGTAAAAACTAAAGCCTTCCCTTGACACTTTAATTGCTTTTTTTAAAGTTTAAAAATCTTAACCCAGTGGCTATACTTTTTCCACTAAATCATAGATGCATCAAATGGACACTAATCAATTAAAGACTTTACAACTGCACATGTACACATTTAAACAGTCCTATCAAAAAATGAGCATTACTTTGCGATCATCCATCAAGGATTGATGTTATTTCGATATATTCCATGTAAATCAATCTTCTGATGAGTACCACCACTTCTGCCACATGTCTTACGGGTCTCAAATATAAATAAAACACTATGGCAACTATCTTCCATATGTTGTCTACCCTATTAAATCCTTTTGATATAGAGAAATAAAATAGTAATTGCACAACACCAATTACGAATCAAATAAATGATAGCATATGGAAGGAAAGCATATGAATAGAATAGAGATAAAACTGAGTGAAAAACTATCCATAAAAATTTGATTTCATTAGGTACTTTGAGAATACAGTTGAATGGGATTAAATAGTGTTTTGGCAAAAAATTGGTAAGAGATTCTGTTGAACATTAGGCCAGAGTTAACTGGTTTCAAAATGAGGTTCCAATTTTCAAATTTCGTTAATGAAACTGTAGTGAAAATTTTAGCTTTGTCTACATCTACAACTGCTAATAAAACTAACACCATGATGCTATACGTTGTGGTGTATAATTTTATTTAAATGTACAAATTAATTTTTTAATCAATGCCAACTTATATCCAACATACAGAAATGAAAACATTTACACTAACAATGCAGCAAACCTTCCCTAACCATATGCTGAAATTCCCACAGGAGACATCAAGAAATAACTTGAGACAGTCCTAAAAATTCTAATTATATATTACATTCCAGTGACACTAAACAGCATCGGTATTTCCTCTGTATACTTTACTCCAACATTTAAAAATAGTGTGTGGAAGTAACAATGTGTGAATACTTGTTGATGGCACAAATGGAGTAGAGATGTGTACAAAATAAGAATTTACAGATGAGGAAATCTCCAGAAGTGAAGATAGCTCCAGTCAATTCCCCCAGTGCTCTACTTAACATCTGACGACAGTCCCTTTCAATCATAAAAGAATCGATGAGGCTGCCTTCACACCCTAAAACTTCCTCATCCGTAAGGTTTTTATTTTTTGCCTTTCTCTAAAACTTCTGTACCACCAACACATTGTCTGCGGCCATTATGGCAAACTCTTTTCCAGGACAAGAAATTTCATGTTTTCTTTATCTTTCTCGTCTCAATGCCTATTCAAAAAAAAGTGTCTGGCTGCAATGGTAAAGTTTTTACATGTGTTTATATCCTTTTTTCCAACTATGAACCACATCCTTCCACCTTTCCCACTAACACTGCTTGTGCATTTTAAATTCAAAACCCTTTTCCTTATATTCACACCCAAAACCCTGAGAGTACACAGTTACCATTAGGTGGATTTTCATGTATGGCTGAGTGTCTAATTACATTTACCTCATTGTTGGTACAGTAGTTCAGGTTTGCGATTCCATATTTACTCCTGCCGGCTAACACTTGATTAGAACCGTTTCAGGTAGTACCTTGAAGTTTCTCAAAGCTACAGGTAATTTTAAAACTCTCCTAAAACCATTAAAAAAGGAATTAAGAAGCATTGTTGAGCATACATTCTCTGAAAACTAACCTTGATGATTGCTGGTACATATTTATTGACACCAGAGGGACCTAACACCAGCAGGAGTTAACAATAACAACTTGTAAATTGACTTTGAATTAGCTTTGAAGAAATAAATTAGTTCCAAGGAGGAACTAAGTGAAAAATATTCAAGATTAATGAACCACAAATTTCAAATGTTTGGAAACTCCTCTCGGCTACAAAACATTTTAAATGTCTAAACAATGGTCATAATTGGTGCTCATGCATGGAAGAAACACAAGTGACCGCAATATATGGCACTCATGGAAAACATTCGTGGAGTACTCACTCTTCTGATAACTGAATTTTTCCTTCGTCAGTAGTCTCTGGATAGGTGTTTGCAATAGAACCTACATAATAATTATTAATGATTGAATACAATTTGTGGACTTTGATTTTCTGACAATTCTAAATTTAAATCAGGCAATTCTAAAATGGTTAGGTTCTTCAGTAAAAAATAAAGTGACCTAGGAATGATCTCACAAGCATATATAGAAATGTAATACTTATTTTATGCTACCTCTTGTATTATACATGCCCAGTTTTAACCTTTTCCAGCCTTACTTACTCCAGGGGATGCATTATAAAAACTATTTCCACAATCTTTATATTGTATATACCTTCTAAATCATAAACTTCCAGAAAACAAGATATATAGTCAGTAAAATTGAACAAACTATTTTAAAGCATTAAAAGATGTATTTTCAATGAATATTTGTTTTATTGTGAAAAAATACCAAACAAATATTTTTATTCCACTCACTTCCCTGCAATAACACTTTGGATCTTTTCAGATCCACTTTTAATCCATTTAACCAATCAGGGGGCCTCGTCATGCAGAAATGAATGAAATGGGAGTCTATTGCACATCGACTGACAATGATAAATATAATTCAGGAAAAATGATTGATTATCATTGACGGTTGATTTCTTCTTCCCTAAAGGAGCAAATTAGGATGAGTTTTCGACAATCTATTCTTTTTAAAATTATTGAATCATAAAATACATAATTTATAAAAGGTGATAAAAATTGGCAACAAGAAGTTTATGGACGACAGAATACAAATGCCCCAGAACTAAAGGAACTGATCAAATGTGAATTTTAGTAGATAGCTAAAGTGGTAGACCCCTCGACTATGTAACATGAAATTTAATTCTCAAAACACGGAGTCACATCACAAGATCATACACTGAAACAACAGTCACAATGACCAGAGCAAGGTAGCATTATCCATTAGACAGCCTTTTTACACTTGCTTACTTGAGAGTTTATTCCTTCAATTTTAAAGTATATTGCATTGATTAACCGTCAGGGAATGAGGAAAGTAAGGCAAGTTCTCTAGAAATATAACAACCGTTCACATTATTTCATCTTCATTAAAAGACATATGCATATTCAAGTAAGTCACCTAAAACATTCAATATAAATACATGTTACAAAGCAGACTTGGATCACAATGCATTGTTTATGGGACTGCAATGCTATAGGATGAATGTATTTTCATTGTGATTTGAAATGCAGTCTGACAAAACTTATTTTGCTAATAGGCTAGAGCAATATTCCCGCAGTTGGATTTGTCAGGGCTTATTATCAGTGTTAAAATGGGAGTAAATATAAATTAGAATCTTATTCTCGACTTGAGCAGAAAACTGAAGGCAGGTAGTTCCACTTAAAATATAAAAACTAAATTACTTTTCTAAAAAATCTCAGCATGGCATTTTGCACTACCTCATGCCCAAAGTTACACCAATGTTATCACCTTATAATCATTGAGTTTCAACCAAGCTGTGTGATTTTTTGGGTACCAGACCTTAATGGGAAACCACAGGTGGCACAGGGAATGGAATTCATCCCTCTCCACAACCCTGTTGCATGAATTTCAAGTACTTTTAAGGCTAAGAATTAGGCGGGCTCAATGGTTGATTAATTAATTCAAAATTTATGGATCCAAAAAAAAAAAAGAAAAACATTAAATAGATTTTTGTGGACATATGCTATTCATTTCTAAATTCATAATCTACTCTGGAATTTTATGGGATTTTGTGTCATTAAAAATTTCGTGGGCGGAAAAAAATTCTGTCTTCCTCAGTTTTTCAATTTGTAATTTAGAAAATGGGGGAGGGGGGGGGGGGCAAGTATTTTTAGTAAATCATTGAAAGGTCTCTGTGAGAAGATACACTTTGGCCAGTGTGCAGAGGATTAGTTCGGCTCAGTGAGAGTTCAATATACTCTTTTTCTAATAGTCTTTGGAAGTACCAAACTCTTTTTCTTTACCTCCTTTACACCCCTCTAAAGAATCACTTAGGTCTGAGTAAGAGAAGGGATAAAATCAAGTGATGTAACAGCATGGAGGGCCAGAACATCAAGAAACTATCAATTTTTTGTTCGACATGCAGCCAGTATAATACTTATACCTAGGAAAATACTCATTTGAACTTTATTCCATAATTTTTGCATCTACAACCTAAGAATATTAGCTCCTGTTCCCTATGTCCCTATGTCTAATTTAATGTCTCTCTACCCATTCCTAACAGAAACCTAGTCTTACAAAAATTTTGCAAAGAGATAGATGAAAATGAGTGATAAATTAAAATCATATACATCAAAGCAATATTTAGTCACCTATGTATTATATCGTCACCTATGTATAGTATCTATTGGCATGAGATGAATTAGATAAATATCCACTTACTGATCTGAGATGATGAATGTTACCAATCATTTTAGTTTTATGATCAATTTGAAGACAACACTTAATTACCAGACTTGAATTAAGGTACAAGCAATTTTGAGTACTCATATTATCTAAGGAAATATTGTTCTATGATTTTATTATCAGAATAATTTGATAAAATGCACATGACTCCTTAAAAATGGCATTGTACAAAGAAGTGTGTCAAAGTTAACTGAAGAAGACATTGTGAGAACTTGACCCTCAGACATCCCACTTCATGCTTCCTAGGCCGGTTTGTGAATAGAATTGATATCAGATATATTTATTGGACAAAGCTGCAGGACCTCACCACTACACTTAAAAGCCATTAAATAAATTCCTAAATATCACGTGCAAACATGCACATATCTACCACCCAATGAAAATACATGAATCAATATTAAACACAATTATTAAAAATGTTGTACTGAACATCAACAGACTCCCAATACTTTGAGAAACAAATCACCATTTATTGTATAAATGAAAACAAGCCAACTCATTCACCAAAAGTTAGCAGCAGCCTTTCATTTGCCTCAAGCAAAAGCACATCCCATATTGAGCAGTAATAATCAAACATACAGGAGTGCTTAGAAGGCATAATATTAAATCAGCCCATAAGTCTTAAGTATTAGGAACAACATCTAACTTCAGAGGTACACAGACAGCAAATAAATGTTTTCATTTAGCAAGAGGAAACTTTTTACTATTCCAAATTTGAGACAATGGCTAAGATGAAACCTGAGCATGCCACTTATTAACTGAATTTAAATGGCAAATGAAGGTTTATCAATAAAATCCAATCACCAAATTGCCTATATTTTTCAGATTTGCCCAAAATATTCCCCAACTACAAAAACTGTCAGCATAGTTGCGATGACACTTGTATTTCCAATGGGATGTGAAATTCACACAAGAGGGTAAGGGGGCCAGATCCTTTCCCTGTGTCGCCTATGGTTTCCCAGGAAGATCTGGTTCCCACAAAATCACACAGCTTGGGTGAAGCTGAGCTGGTACCCAGAGTGCCTTGCTTACACACACACTCCTTCACAAAAAAATCCTAAAACAATCCTACACCCCCAATCCTCCCTCAACCACAGACTCCTACCCTCTCTCAATATGCACCACCTACTTCCCTGGCATCCAGTCCCTCAAATTCATCCTCAAAGACCTGTACCCCATCCTCAAAAATCACAACGTTTCGTCCAACCTTCTTCCTAAATGCCCTTCTGTTACCTTCAAACAGCCCGCCAACCTATCAGATCTCCTCAAATCCACCAAGCCTCTTTCCAAATCCCCTCCCACCCCCAGAATCACACCCACTCTGTGCTTGCAAGCAAGATGCAAAACTGTCCTATTTTCACCACTCCACCCCTCTCCATCCCATCTTTTAACTCTCTCCCGCCCTTTCCCCACTCCTCATGCACATCTCAGAATGTAATCTATCTTCTGACTTGCAAACTCTGCCCGGCATTTTATATAGGCCAGTGCTCTACACCCCTGAACCTCAGGGTGAACAATCATCGTGCCTCATGTAATCCCTCTTCCCCGTCCGCGGGTCTTCCCATCCCAAAACATGCCTCCCACCACAACACCCCCTTCAACCACTGTTACAATGTTTCCGTGCTAGCATCCCTTCCCCCATCCGATAACCCTATAATATTAAAAACAATGGAATTGGCATTTATATGGCTGTGTAAAGCCTATCAACATCCGGGTCTCAATGTCGTTCACTAAATGGGGGGGTGGGGCTGGGGTGGATTGAGGTGGATTTGTTTCTTGCGAGGTGGTGGGACAATTTATTCATCCGCATACATTTTGTCATCCTTGTCCTGGGTTTTGACTTGTCAAGCCCTTATGATGACTTGGTGAGTTGATGCCTTGGTCATGGGTGTTGTGGGATCTGTGGATGAATTGTTAGTTTTCTGTGTCGCTTGTTACTATTTCCGCATCCTCCTTATTCCATCTCCGCTCCCCTCTGGCCTCCCTTTCCCCCTCCATAACCTCCTCCTTCACCCCTCTCCCACTACCTGTTCTCTGCTCCGCTTTCTCCCCCTCCTTCACCCCTCCCCCACTACCTGTTTTTCCCCTCTCCCTCGTCCCCTACTCTCTCTGCACCACGTACCCTTTTCCTCAGTCATATCTTATCTTCCGAAGAAGACGGAGCTCGAGTCCGTCAAAATTATCAAGATATTATTGTGAGTGTTCTTTTTATGTGTTCTCGTGCTGTGTGTTACTGTCTAAGTTTTTTATTCAACACCTCCGTGTTACTTCGAAGAAATCATATATATATATATATATAGTCACAGCAAACACAGAAACCAAAACACACAAAAGAGGGACTCACTATTTCTCGAATTTTTGGTGGTGCAACCACCTTTCTCAAGAGGAATTAGGAACAGAACTTCCTTCCGTTCTGTTCCTAATTCCTCTTGAGAAAAGTGGTTGCACCACCGAAAATTCGAGAACTAGTGAGTCCCTCTTTTGTGTGTTTTGGTTTCTGTGTTTGCTGTGACTATTTAGTGAGTTTCATTGTGCACGTTCGTGGCTTTTCCGGGAAAGTGAATATATATATATATATATATATATATATATATACATATATATATATACATATATATATATATATACATACATACATATATATATATATATATATATATATATATATATATATATATATATATATATATATATACATACATACATACATATATCTATATATATATACACACACACACACATACATACCAATGCCAATTAAGGTTAGTGAAATAAATGGTTGTAGAATTCTAAGGAAAATAAATACTACAGAGTACTTCCACTACATTTTGCTATCATAATTATCAAACGCAATTAGATTTATGGGCTGCATAAAGCCATTTTCCCATAGTCATCATTATCATTTGAAATGGATTTTAAAATAAATTTTTATGACACTAAAAAAAAATACCAGACTCTGTGACATTTCCAGACTTTTCCCAGTTACCCCTGCCGCTGGCCACCCTGTAAGTATATAGGTCTTATCATCTACCTATCAGTTCTTGCTTATGCCAACACCTTGACCTTAAATTAAGAAGTTATGAAGAACTTCCCATATTTCCTCGCTCACTGATGTTTTCCCATTGCACACCATCCTTTTAAATGCATCACCATAGTCTCAACTTGAATCACAATCATTCAATCAATATGATAATAGAAAACCAAGCTCAACCACAATGATATGTGATGAATTCATCAGGAAGAACCTGGTGAACCCCCTTTCCTCACACACATTGTCAATTTAGTTCAAGGGATCTACAACTCATAAGCTACTTGTCATTAAAAATGAATGGAATGTCACTTAGGCTTCTGCTGGATGTGACTGGTGAAAACCAATACAACACCAATCTCTAATGCAGAGGTTACCAAAAACACTTTTTATCCATCCTGAGGGCCATGCCACTGAGTCCACCCACACCCAATGCCAGTGAAATCCCATAAAAAAAACACTTAAGTGGGACTCAAACCTATTACCTCTGGGTGGGTGATAGGGCAGGTGCATTTCCTCAATAACTACACTGACTGGCAGCCAATGACACTCAACTGCTTATTAGTTTGATACCTGAACTTCTACACTGAGTTCGCAAACTCATTCACAATCCCAGAAATTCCATTATCTAAATGGAAACAGCCAAGGGGACAGCTTTTAACATCACCTTGCATTACACAGGTATTTCAATCCTTCACTGAATCAAAGGCTGTCTGCTTCTTAAAAGAGTAGAGTTGGGTGCTAATATCAAACCAATGTCAAATCACCATTAAAAATTAAATTTTCTAGTACTTATTCCCCATATACAACTCATATAAGCGTATGATGAACATCAAAACATATTTAATATAATTTTGGCATTTTATCAAAATTCCATGGGAGATTATCATTTCCTGACTGGAGTAAACACTTTTGTGTAGACAGTGAGCACTATAATTATGACAATGTTGCATTAAGTAGCATTTTGGCCAAACCATATCTGTCTGTATTGTTATGCTGCCATACATTACATTTAGTTTTGAACTTTAGTTCTGAACCATCTTATTTGTTTAAGGACCCTTGCATAAAACACAAAATTCATCTGAAAAATGACTGTGTTAAAATCTCAGTCATTATGTTAACATTTCTGTCATCAAATCAGATAGGCATGAATATTTCTATGTCATTAAAGTCTAGTTATGCCACTGGATTCCACTTCAAACTGAGAATTCAATTTTAAGATACAAGGCTTGCCTCTCTATAGCATGGCTTATTTATGAAACAAAGGAGAGAATATGAAGAATTCAAATTACCTCATAACAATGGAAATCAATTACTCAGATTCAATAAAATAAAGATACCAGAAGACTACTTGGAAATATAACACTAATTACTGACAAAAAAAATTGAGCTCTCATACTGGGTCAAACAAAAGCTTCCATTCTTTATAATACTTAAAAAGAATTAGATAAAAGCAGAACTATTTGATATACGAGTAGATTCTGGCATAACCTTATGCCTAAATTAAGTTGCTGGGTTTCTCACACAAATTTTTTCCTAGCTACAAAATTAAATTTCCTTCCAAATGTTCTTAAGTATAAAACTTTGCATGCACTAAAATTCATATAAAATAATGTTCGATTCATCACCATGTACACAAAAATGAAAATAAGTTATTAAATACAATTACATTTACTCTGTACTGATGCGAGCATGGAAGTTATAAGATGCACCCTTAATCAAAATACATCAATATACCCCATAGCTAAGTTAATTCAAAAAGGGCAACAAACAATGCAGGCATGATACCTGAAATTTGCATAAACACAACAGTATAAACAGCGGACCATATTTATATACATTATCATTTGATCATTAATTCATCAATTGTTTCACTCCAGAGCATAGATATTTTCCATGGCCCTCCTTAAAATGATTCCTTTTTCCCAATAGAAGCCCTCTCATTATCAATCTGATTTAAGGATATTCCTTCCCATACATAAAATCATTCATGTAATCAAAACAATCAATCATACATTCAATTTAGAAATATTACCTAAATCAATGCAACTTACATAACTTCCTTATTTTACATTCATATATTCTGTGAAAGCACTGACATTTTAGTCAAATTACAATGATATGTACAAGGCATGAAATTTAACTAAATTTTGCCATGTCACATGAACTAAAGGAATGGGAGTATCAATACATTCTACTGATCATGAGATAGGTGCATCTTATAATGGAAACTCTCAGTAAATTTAATATTTAATAATGCTTACATTTAATATAAACATATCTCTACTCAGTCTTATTACCCTTTGACAGGTATTACAATTCATAGTAGGTATCAAGTTCTAGCACTTTTTATCCTTCATCTTGAGAACACAGTTTCACATACACAACCACTCGTTAACTCACACAGGATAAAAAAAATATCAAACACACCTCAATTTGCCCAACCTCAGGAGAAGGATCCAAAAATGAATTTCATTCACAACAACACAACACTGCTCACTGCCTGTAGCCTTGAGTTGGTGTTATTCCTTGGGTTGACAGCATAACCCCAGCTGGAGTAACATAGTCACCGATCATTAGACTGTTGTTCACGGGATAATGTGAAGTATTGCCCAATACTAGTTGCTGAGTTTGCTGAAAAGACACCAAAAAATTCAAATAAATTATAATGAACCAAAGATCTTAAAACATTGCTCAATGGGCAGGTGCGACAGCTTCAACTAGCCCCAGCAAATAAGATTCTAAAAAACTTCCAATGCATATAAATAACAAGGTAGAGCCACTGGCAAACAAGTGTCTTGGGCTGCACTGAAAAAAGGTATACTATAAGAAACCATATAATGGCATGTAATACATATATCCTAAGGTTGAAAACAATTTCACAGGAACTAAACCTTGAATGTGCCTTGAATGCTGCTAGGCTCCCTTGTCACGGCCTGATGTTACGCCCTTCCAGCATAAATTTGAGGCAGGGGAAGAAAAAGACGTCTGGTGAGGCAGTCTAAAAAATGTGGATTCTTACTCAAATGGTCAAAAAGCTCTTGGCAATTCCGAGGGCGAGAGACCTTTTGTTCGTCCGAGAGCACTCGTGGCACCAACGTCGTACACACCTTTCTCATGCTCATGTTTTCCATCACAAGTCGATGTACATCACTTTTAGGGATGCCAAGTTCATCAGAAACCATACAAATGCTTAATTTGCAATCTCTTATCAACAAAGCCTTCACTCTCGCAAGATTTTCGTACCTTTTTGAGGTCGAAGCGCATCTTGAACGTTTGGCGTCTTTGACATCATTTCTACCCTACCAAAACAACTTGTGCCACTCAAAAACACCTGATCTACCCATGGCTTTATCACCATAAGCTGCCATGACCATGTCATGAGTCTCTTTCCTGGTTTTACCAAGTTTCATGTAAAATTTGATGGTGTAGCATTGTTCCAATAACCAGTTCATGATGGTCATGGTAACGAGGTCATGCTATAGAGGTTACCTGGTAGATTACCATTAATAACCTAACAATGATAAATGTGTAATGTAAGATAAAAGTGAAAAAGTGATGAAGTGTGCAACTAATAAGGTATGTCATAAAATATTTGTGTCTCAATAAAAGTTTCAGAAGAAAGAATAATATTGCAGAAATATTTTAAGCCAGCAATGAAATGAGAAGTTCTCTGACCAACAGAATGATACAATTCAACTTCTTTCTCCTGTCTTTCCTTCGTCCATTAATGGTCTTGTTGCCCTTTATTTCTTTTAGAATGAATTTCCCACAGTACATCAAAGTACATCTTATCCATATTTATGTGAGTCTTCACAGAAATTTCAGTAGGAGACACTGACCACCGCGGGCTCCGACTTTAGATTCATGAACCAAAATCTGATGTTTATCCTCCAAGATACTTTTATTTCCCACCTGGAGGAATGGAATGTTTTCATCATTTTTCACACTATTTGTTTTCATAATTCTTGAGTCATCAGGCAACCATCACCTCCCGTTACTGAAAAGCACAAAGAAACCCTTCTCTACTTCTAAAATACCAGAACAAATTGAGTGAAATCCTTGAAAGGTCACTAAAATTTTAAAATGGTGTCCCACTGTCCTGTTAGTTGGCAATAATGATAGCCATCCAAGTCTTCCGGGATTTACTTCGCTTTGGCCAATTTTTCATATATCCTCAGTACAACAGTTTCACTGGTATTGTAGTTGGCGCTTTCAGGTTAGAAGTAAACGCGGAGTAAGTCCCAGAAGACTTAGGAGAGACTCGTAGATCATCAATGTCTGCACTTCACAGAAGTCTTCACAAGGAAGTGATAGTGGTTTGATGATTTCCCATAGTCAGCAGCATGATGATATAAATCAACAATAGTGTAATGACTTGACGTAACTGCCCAGGACTCAGCTATAATATGTCCTTATTTATGAAGATTCGCACACCAAAAAATTTTAAATCAAATATTCTACTCTGTGTTATCTTACACTTTTGTCAATGAGATTTCATTTTTAGTGTATCACAAACTAAAATTTTAATGACATTCCTATGAATGAAGAATCAGTATTTTTCATGATATAATTAAATATCTTATGTTTTCATTAATAAGTTTTTAATTTAAATAGTCACACAGCCTAAACTATTGACGGCTTTCCTATGGACAAAACAGGAAACATATTTTAAATAAATAATAATAAGGGGGAATCCACTGGCCGTAAAAAACATGTTTGTTTTCCCCCTTATTATTATTTAACCTAGAGGCCGTAGAGCTCTTGAATTCTTGCTATATTTTAAATAGTTTATTCTTCTTGCTTAACCCTAGAAAGGGATCGCTATTTTTTTTACCTATTCGGGGATCGCGGGGGACACCCACAATTTTCAAGGGCCGTACCTCGGGCCCAGTATGACTTTGAGGGTTCCACGAGGGCTCATTTTTTTCATCTTTTGATCAAAAGTCAAGGGAGCTATATAGTTTTGGCTAAAAGTTTGAAGGGTTTGGGAAAACCGAACAGAAGGGGGTTGTAAACGTAAGCTGTTTCTTTTTGCCAAGAGATTAAAACCAGTCTGGGATGTTTGTTCACCTAGCGTTCCCATTCTAGGGTTATTGCCGTAAATCATTTTCCATGATTAGTTATTTATTTGTCAGCTTAGTTCAATGACACACAATTTTTGTCTATCAACAACAGTTATTTGCCAAACCTGCTTGCTATATTAGGAAAATTATAGTCAATTAGTATTAGTAAAATTGATCTTTCATTAATTAATACAATAAAACAGAAAGAAAAGTACAACAGAAACCAACATAACTGGCACCATACACTCATCTCAACGATCCACCAAGCGCAGACGGCTCATTGGGTCTCGGGCAACTAGTGCCGCTATTGGGTGGGGCTATAATCTGCGTCATGGCCACCAGATTACACCAGTTTGTGTATTAAATGGTTAAGATAATATGCACTATCCGTAGAATGCAGTGGGATTTTTAACAACAAAAAAAGCCTTAGTTCTCTAGTTCAATAGAAAAACATACATACACCTACCATATTGCCTTAAATCCTACAAACACATGCACATTAAACAAATGTAGGTCTAAGTCAAATGTTGATTTGATAAAATACTTTCAAACATTAATTTCATTGAAGAACTAAATCACGCTGATCAGTTCTTGACCAAGGTAATTACCATTGTCAACAGAGCCATCATTATCACTCTCACGTATATATTTCAAATGTTGTATTTTGAAACTACCATTTTAGAGCCAAAATAAGAATACATTTAGTTTTTTAAAATCAAATTTTACTGTCTATTCAGGCCATCTCACCATGATTCGTGCTGGTTAAACTTCAGCAACATTAAATATCTCAGTATTACTTGAATGTGAACCAATAACATATTTCCTGTATTTCATTGACGGTAAAATGATGGACTAAAGGGTGCATTTCAAATGTAATGCGATTATTTTTTAAAATTAATTTATTGACAGGCTTGAACAAACACTCAAAATTCTTCAAAGTACTGCCCCGGGGCCTCAATACATTTTTTCTGGTGACTGCCATGACCGGTATGCACCCTAGAAGGCATCTTTGGGGATCTCTCACAAGGTCTATGTCACGGCTGATTGGATCTCTTTTATGGGTTCCTTTTGGGGCTGCCTTAATCTAAGGGAACAGGAAGTCTGCTGGGGTGACGTAGGACTATAGGAGAGGTGGGGCCACGTTGGCACCTGGTGTTTGGCCAGGAACTTGTGGACTTGTAGCGTGCTCTGGCAAGATATGTTGTTGTGATGGAGTTGCCAGGTAGTAAAGATGTCTTTTCTCGTCCCTTTTTTGGAATCTTTCCAGCACATTCCAGTAGGCCAGTAGGCAGCATTAACTGTCTGTCCTTAAGGAACAAACTCCTTATGGACCACTCCTTTATTGTTGAAAAAGACAATGAGCATTTTTTTCACTGTTGATTTGCTCATTTTTGCTTTTTTGGGCTTGGGGGACTGGTTGGTGTGCCACTCCACAGCTTTGGCATTATGTTCCTGGGTCGTATTAAAAAACCCAGTTTTCATAACCAGCGATGACGGTGTCCAAATAATCAGGTTAATTTTCAATATGTTGCAAAAGTTCACTTGAAATTTCCGCTCGGTTGGTCTTTCGCGGCACGGCCGCCGCGCAGAGGTTTACAATAACTGACGTCCATCAGCTTCCGCAGCTTGGAGAGCACCGAGTCCGGTTTCGTGGCAAACCTTCTCTCCCAACTACTCCAAGTCGTTCGATCCCACTCCAACCAAAAGGAGCGGCGCGGCAATTTTAATTGAATTAGTTTTAGAACGCACCGTGCATAAGATTACTATGAGTGACTCAGCACTTAAATATTCATGAAGATTCAAATTTGGACGGAGCTATTCCTTCATTCTACACTACAACAGCTGATTGAGTAGGCTTGGTCCAGTTTCGATGCAAGTTTTTTTTTATAAGTTTTCCTTTTCTTTGCATTGCTTTATATGATTGCCATCGTTAACTTTTACCTGAACGGAAAAATGAATCAACGGGAATCCGTATGCATTCAAATTTTGTGCAAAGATAAAAATGATTGCGTAAATATGAAATAACCTATTGTACACTTACGAAAATAACTACGTTGATACTAATATACCAGCGATATTTTTTAGGGATTCATCTGCTCATTAATGCATACGTCCTGGCAGATTTTTGCGGTAGCATCTTCAACTATGTTATTCATCCAAATAATTATTATGAAATGTGTAAACGATACAAACTCTTTCATGCTCCGCGTGATACTCGTCCGCACAATACGGATTAGGGTGACGTAATATGTAAACAAGTTGTAACGAAGGATTTCATTGGCTCGCGAGGCACTTCTCATCTTCCATAGACTTCTTTGAGTACCGACTTTTGTACCTTCCGGTCGGTAGAAAAACTCATCTAGCTCAGTTACGGACATGCGTTGGGAGAATACTCGAGAAGAAAACATTTATCTATTCTCTCAGAAAGAAAAGTTACAAATTTGGTCCCCAGGAGTTATGCAACATTAGTATTTCTCCCCTGGAAGGGAATTGACCAACCAATCGGTGGTAACTTTCCTCAGGCACGCAAGTTTAGTGTGAGTAGAAGTATCTTTTGCGCAAAATGCTTTTTTATTACATTTACCAAACAATATTTAATTCCATTCCGCAAAAAATATGAAATGAATACATAATGAAGCTATATTTCGTCCAATAATACAAACTAATTTTGTTCAATTGCGGTTTGCCAAATAATCATCTAATGTAGTGATTACGTTGCAAGTTGGTATGTGTTCTGGAATTTCTTTATTCGGCGCATTTGCGACTTAAAACGTTGCGGATTAGTGAAATCCGAAGTATGCCTCAAAATCCTGACGTAGGTACGTAGTAATATGTACAGTAATACGATAGTTATTACCAATGATAATCCAACGGTAAATGTAGGGTTTTGGATACACAGCCATAGACAGACAGCCATAGACATCTGTTGTCACTTTTCTGCGGTGCCGTCGTGTGACCAGGCGAACGACCTGCAAGTTATGGAATTCCTCCTTTATGGAAGTCCTTGACACACGTTTTTGTAGCGTCGCTCGTCATTATGATAAATCCAACGAAAATTAAAACGTCTATTAAATGAGAAATTTTTAATGCACTGGGCGTGTTTTTTCGTAATAAAATAAATGAAAACCGATATTTCGTACATATATTTGTTGTCGAGTTAACAATTACACGTAAGTGAACAGATACAGGCATAATAATTTACGCATGTGATTACTTAAATATAAGTAAGGTAACATAACAGTAATTCAGGGAGCCAAGACATGTCAACTCATTAACTACTGGTCGAAAACTTACAATTACGTTTTAAGCGCACCATAAGAATAAAAAAGCTTTTTGAAGAATAAAAATTATCTTTAAAATATCTAAGTGTTCGAGGTAAGTTGAAAGAAAAAAGCTTCACGTTGGATCTTAATATGTGACGTAACACCCGCGCAGCGAATCGCCTTGCCATAGGAAAACTGTTAGCACTTTTTTGTGAAATTACTTTGAAGATTCTGTGCGACCAACAACGGTACTTTACTTTTTAATATTCGTTTTCTAATTTCGAAAAGCTTCCAAATGAATACCACAATAGTGAGGTGAAGTGCGGAAATTCATCACACAGTATGCATTTTCTGAAAATTCCCAAAGAAATGGAAAGAAGGGTTTAGATTCGTCGTAGCGCTTTGTTGCCAAGGGGCCCAATTCTGTACGCATTTCCCCCAAGAAAGACACTACCAAATCTCCCAACCAAAGTCTTTACCTTGTTCCTCCTGAGAAAGGAAAAGTATGAATATACTGGAAATGAGCCTTCCACCCCAAATCCAAAACTCATGAAGCAACTTCTGGGAGATACAGATGGGAGAATCAATCACGTCAATCCAGGGGACTATTCTCACATTCAGTCGAGGGAAGTATTATGAGAGTGTATTATGAGAGTGATTTGTCTATTCTTGATATTGCATGGTCCATCGCAGCATTTTAGCAGTCAGTATATGATGAACAGCAATAATTTGCGATTCAGTGGAGGGGTTTCTCAAATATTTTTTCTTAAGAGCGCCAAATTCTAGCTTGCCCGTCACTACATTTCAGTGTTTTTGTTTTGTCCCTATTTTTAGCCTAATAGTTCATCACCAAAGATTTGACATTACTTGTAAACATGTAAATTATATTTAAAGTTCTAAATGGGTGATGGTGGATGGATATGGTTGTTGCAATTAAACAAAAATAATAATACATACAGTGCAGATGAGCAAGATTGCCATCAATTAGTATATTAAATGCATATTTTGACATAGTTCTAACTATTTGTCTATTGTGAAATATTAATCTGATTCCTTTCAATACTATTTTTCAAATGTATCATTGAATTTTGAACATTATTCTTGAGAAATTTTCATAAGGCACTGTTCCATGGTGTAAACGATGTACAACAGTGTGTGAATATCAGGTAACTATCAAGATTTGATGCCAGCAATTTACATTTTTCTTGGTAATTATATTTTGGAGTAATTTGATATTATCTGCAATAGATTTTTTTGTCAGTGTCCATCCAGTCAGCCATTTCTAAGTTAGTCATTGTTTACAATTTTTTAAAAACCATTTGAATTCAACTATTTTGTAAATGCTGCGTGTTCTTCCTGATGTGTAAATATTTTCATTTTTTTTAAATATCGCACTTATCTTTGTCCATTTCCATTATAATTCAATTTAACAGTATGCACATTAACATTATAAGAATTATTACATTGTGAAACATATGAAATCCAGCCTAAATGAAAATATAAGTGGATTATAATTTAAAACCTGTTTCTTTGAAGGCATCTGCAGTGTAAGTAGATTATATTTTGATTGGATTGATATATTCTTTCAATTTAATATTCACTTGTACCATGTACAGCACTAAGAGGCATTTTACTTTTTCAATTAAGTGACATTGGCCCACTTTCTCAATTTGAATTGTGTTTAAATAAATGTCATATATCCTCATAGATGATAGAAATGCTCGTCATTACTCTATCAAAATATTTTCACATTACCCATGGCCAAGCAGAAAGAGGTACAAATAGGGGGTCTGTATTGGCCAAGATCATACTGCAGAAGATGACTGCGAGTAATACAACCAGCATAAAGGCTAAATTAAAAAAAGTGGAAAACAATGGCCAAGAGTCTAATTTCTCCCTCTCAGCCCTCCACTTCCAAAGACTTCAAGTGGTGTTCAATAGCTTTCCTAGAAGATATCTCCTATAAAATCTCGAATCACCTTCCAGCTACACTCAAAGTGGCCTTTGACACTCCCCTGACATTCTCCAAAACTCTTTGCTGAAGGCAAAGACAAACTGGATACTTTTAATAAATCAAACACCTACAAACTTAAATGCAACAATTGCAACACATATTATGTCGGTCAAACTGGGAGGACTTTCAAAAACCAAGCCCAAGAACATGCCATGTATCACAAAAAGCAAAACCCCCATTCCCTCTTTGCAAAACACCTCTTAGATTGCAATCATAACAGCAATTTCATCCCAGAAATACATGTCCTTCCTAAAGGATGGATGGATGCTCTAGAGCTAATTGAGATTCAAAGGCACTTGGCAGACCCCAATACAACACCTTATATTAAGCAATTATACTTCCATCCCAATTATACTCCAATCAAATGGTTCAAGTTACTCAGTTGCATCTGCACCATGACCTGGCCCTATGCAACTTCATAACCCAGACAATAACATTTTTGGTCTTGTATTTTCTTTCCTCGACCACAGATTTCACTTCCGAAAAATCCAACCCTACACAGCAACTCCTCTCCTCAAGGGTAAACAAATCCGACGTTTCTAAGTAGTTGTATGCTCCTAGCTCCCAACCTCCCCCACCATAAAACTGGACCAGACCCAATGCTTAGTCATAACCAAGGTGCCACCACCTCTTCTTCCTTTAGCCAGAAAAGCCAGGACCATCAACTTTCAAGTCCTAGGCCTCCCTCCACTTCCAACTTCCCCCACTCCTCTGTCTGATGGGTACATATTCAACAGCTGTGTGTGTCACTTGTACATGATGATGCCAAAAGTCAGTGAAATGCATTATGCTGTGAAATAAAGTCTGTGGAAAATTACCACTCTTTTAATATGGAGATCAAACAATTCCATTAAGGGAAACCTGAAAGAGTAAAGTATACATTTAATCCTTATGAGGAAGAAACAGTCTGGGTGGGTATTTCTGGAAGGAAAAGTGAACCAGCTTACATATGTAGAAAGAACCATTGCAGGAAAATTAGACCTCCCAGGTCGAGATCCAACTGGGGCAGGAACTCCTTTATTTATAGATGAGTGGGTGACTGGTCTGGTGTATGATTGTCTTACAACCTAGTGTTTTGTTACAGTGTAGCTTCATCTACTATACCGATATTCATTTACAAGTGTATACTGATATTGGATGTAAATCTAGGAGTGCTACCACTAGACCAAAGAGTCTACTTTTCTATTAACATTATTCTCAAAAGCTCCATATCATGCTCCCTATCACTTTCTCTTCAATAAAAATAAAGAATTGCCGATTCCCTGTGAGTACATTTACGTGTGTCCTTCAAGCAAGGAACAAATTAGTTTTTTATGAAAAAGATTATATTTCTGGGAGATAAATTTGTTTAAATTGCATTAATCTAAAAACAGCAATTTTTGGCCTTTACTTAGACTCGTACAATGTATAATGTGGGTCAAGGTAGTCCAGGGGTAGAGCGTTGAACTACTGACCGGAAGGCCCGGGTTCAACTCCTGGGCAAGCCTCTCCGAGCACCTGCAGATCCACCCAACCTATGTGATTTTTCGCATATCAGATCTTCCTATGAAATCATAACTGGCACAGGAAAAGGAACTGGTCCCACTACCCTGATATGTAAATTTCACACGCCTCCAGGCTTAGTACTGAGTGAACTCTACCATCACCTACTAAACCGACCTTCTGAGTCGATTTATATATATATATATATAAATAAAACAATAGGCACAATTATAAAAACTCAAGCCTTAGGAGAAGGAAAAACCACCTAAGCAGGAATTTAACCTGAGACCTATGAGTTGCCAGGCAAGGATGTTATCCCACCGAGACGGGCCAGCAAGGGTGTAAAAATTTGGGTGAAGGCTATGTGGGATACCAAAGAGAGGAATTTTGATGACAGCATCATTGGGTGTGATACCAAGAGGCATGATACCATGAAACCTACCATGAGGTTAGAAACTCTGAAGGGCTAGTGTACAGGGGCTGCTTAATGTGCATGTATGCCCAATTGGCACAGCCAATATTGGAATTGATCAAGTTGATTCATTGAACAAGAAAGGGCAACCAGAAATTAAAGAAAGTAAAGGAAAGAGAACAGACCATTCAATGAGTCATTTCTGTGCATGTCCAGATAAATCTTTTTATCTGGATCCACGACCCTGAATCACTTTGCAAATTCATTTCCCAACTCACTCCTAATTCTCTGTCTCATTTACAGTAGAATGTAGCCTAACAAGAATAATTTGTTCCAGAATCTTAACGTGAAACACTCATTAAGTGAAACAATTTTTCCCACACAAATTAATCTAGAATCCAAATATGCATTTCATGCAAACCATAAATTACATTTGAATTACATTTATCCAAATAAAATTATGTATACATTCTTTAGCATTTTGAATCAACTTCATCTTCTTTCGCAGAATCAACCAACCAGGAATGCAAATTCGATTTGCAGAAAAGAAGAGTTCTGTGAAAATCAACTGTGCTTTTTCACAAAAGATATTTTCATTATTAGTGTCACCTTGCAATTGCTTTTTGTTTATCCATATGAGAAGCAATCTTTCAATATCACTGAGAATATACAACCGTTAGATAGATATTTTTGTAACTCCCTTTGAAAGATCTATCTCGTTAATCTTAATCTTGTTCTTGAGAATACTGCAAATTGTTGAGTCAAACAATTATATGTGTGAGCTAGATCAGCTATGCTCACATCTCCTTTTCACTTTTCTAATTTTACTTTTCATTTTTACAGTTTTTCATAGTATCTTCTGTCTCTGTGAGGATTTTCCATTTGGGGCATTTTTGCAAGGGTTATTATTATTAAGTAATCTACTGATTAAGGTAGGTTTTGGCTGGATACAACTACCACAAAGTATTTTGTGACTCCTAACAAAACACAATCCAGCAACCTATTCTGCATCAAGTCCTTCCTCATCTCTGTGTACTCCTTCCATCCCATTCAACATCCCTATCCTGTTCCTGCCCTTTCCTTGTTTGCCTAACATTCTCCCCTATATTACAGTTTTCAGTATCCCACTGCCAATCAATATGCCCTTCATCCATTTTTTCTGCCTCCTTAGAATTTCTCCCAACAAACCCCTCTCCTCACCCACCGTACCTAGTACTAAATCATTTGCTTTCCCTTAGGTCCATTTCATCTCCACACCCATTTTTCAAAAGTCTCCAAACTATGTGTATCCTCCTGCATCCGCGACCACGCTTCCACATAACTACACTACATATCAAAGTTTTTAGGAGTCTTTTCTTATTATCCTTACTCAATGCCCCTGTCATTAACTCCCTCCTCCTAAATAAAACAGTTTCTGGCGTAACTTGGTGGAAAATCTTCATACTGACTTTTAATAATAAAACCACTTTACTTTTCCACATAAACTTTTTAATTTTTACTACCTAGGTTTCGTTATAACATAACATCATCAGGTAAAAAAACCTTTTTTACCTGATGATGTTATGTTATAACGAAACCTAGGTAGTAAAAATTAAAAAGTTTATGTGGAAAAGTAAAGTGGTTTTATTATTAAAAGTCAGTCCCTCCTCCTAGTCTTCCCTCCTCCCGCCTCTTTGCCAAGTGCAATTCTTTTCCTTATGTTCCAACCACTTTGGTCCAAAACACTTCCGAGATAGGTAAACTGTTCTACCTGCTCTAGTTTTTGCTTTCCTATTTTAATGTTTAGCTTAACCTTTCTCTTTCTGGAAAATCACATAACCTTTGATTTATTAAGATTGATTTTTATTCCAAATCTATCGCGCTGAATTTCCGATTCACTCAGCAATGCTTGCAACCCCTTGGCTGACTGAGCAACTAATGCTTGGTCATCAGCAAACCTAACTGATTTTACCAATTCCCCTCCGACTTTCATTCCTACCTCCAGTTCTTCCCATGCCTCTTTAATCATTTCCTCCACACATATGTTGAACAGCACCGGTGATATTGGACAACCCTGCCTTACACCTCTTCCAAACATCTGGACTATCCATTCTCCACTCGCACCTGAGGAGGCTGAGACATGTACAGATTGCGGATCAGTCTCCTGTCCCTCCAATCCATTCCTATTCTCTGCAATACATGCATTAAACTTTCCCAATTCACTCTATCAAACGCTTTTTTGAAATCTACAAAACATACATGTATGTATGACCCACTTTGAGACAGAGTTAAAAAATAAATTCAGTTATTTCCATTCAGTTTTTGTCAGATACATGGACAATATTTTTGCAATTTTCGACACTGCGAAACATAACATAGAGCAGTTCATCAATGACTTAAATAGCCTATTCCCACCAATTAAATTTACATACGTACTAGAAGAGAATAACCAACTCCCATTCCTTGATCTACTATTAACCAGAAATACTAAAATAACATACAATGTGTATCGCAAACCAACACATACCAATAACTACATACATTATGATTTGTTTACACATGACAGTCACAATCTTGGCGCCTTCCATGCTCTTGTACACAGATTAGTAAATATTCCCTTGAATAGAAACAACTATTTCAAAGAATTAAAGTACATCAAACTGATCGTGATTCAAAATGGTTTTGAAGAGTCGATAATCGATAACTTAGTAAAAAAGCACAACATAAAAAACTAGTTCAAACCACAATCACCCTCACACAGCATAAAACCCCTTGATACATCAAACTTCTGTTCCACCCAATTAACAAAAGGGCTAGGAAAGATTTTCAAAACCAATGATACCAATATATCATTTAGCAGCAAAAAAAAACTAAAACATTAATTAGGTAATACTAAGGACACAATGGACACCTCAAATAAGTCTGGCATTTACAAAATAAATTGTTCCTCTTGCGACTCATCTTACATTGGCCAGATGCAGAGGAATATTAAAACCAGATGCAAAGAACATATCGCCCATTACAGATATAACAGACCAGATAAATCGAGTTTTGCCCTACATTCACTCAAGGAAGGCCATCAGATATCAGAAAACAAACTGAAACTTATCAAACAGACTCCTCCCAACCACCTTTTGGACGCATACGAAAGCATTTTTATACACAAATTCAAGAAGGTCATAGGTAACAGTGATTAAGGTCCGATTCCATTCTCTCCTCTTTACTTCCTTTTGAAGTGATTTCCTACTCCTGTTTTCAAACACAAAAAATTTTCGTTGGACTTAGTACTCACCCCCCCCCCCCTTTCATAGTCTGTTACTCAGAGACCTTTCACCTCCACACCCCCCCCTTCCCTTCTTCTATGCTAATTACTCCTTCCCGTTCGTCCCACCCTCCTCCCTCTCCCCCTTCCTCTTTGCCAATACGTTTAAAGTACTCCTTCCCCCTTCCCGTCTTCCCTCTAATCCTATTGGTCCCCTAACCCCTACAAACCTTTTCACCCTCTGTATATATTTGACGTCTGTCTTCGGTGGTTTACTTTGAACCTAGTGTTGGAGATGTTTTTTTCAGTTAGCTGAAGAGGGCCACTTTGTGGCCGAAACACTTGTGTTCGACGCATATCCTTGTCTGCGCTCTACTTGTTTTCAGATTCTCCCAGAAGTTGGGCCCTTTGAGTGTGTGCGTGCGTTTGAGTGCTAGTGTGTGTGGATGGTCTGTGCTCGTCCTTCGTGGATAGTCACAGAGTGTGTACTTGTAGAACATCCTGGTACCTTTAATGGGGTTTTCTCTACAGCTTCGTGAAGGATTCCAGACAGGATAGTGTGTGTGGTCCCTGGTGTGGATTAATTTCCTGTAAACCACCACAGAGGGTATTCTTGGTCGAGAGGTTGTGGTTGGTTGTGGTTCCCGCGAAAACCAACACAGCAATTGGTCTGACGAGAGTTGCGACTGTTTATTATGGCCATTGGAGTTTTTCCCCTTTCTTAGTCTCAATACTGCATATACTGTTATGAACTGCCTACTACCAAAGCTTTTATTACAGAACAAATTCTACTTTATGAAATATTGTATAGTGAAAACCTGAATTAGACAAAATTAGATACAGTACAAACCTCTGTGCAATTGACCTCCATTTGTATGTAACTCCTATTAGACTGAGCCCAAGGCCCACCCTAGGTTTAATTACATCAATTGAAACAAATGTATCAGCAAGTCACCTCTTAACACATAATGATGTTAATGTGAAACCTACATTCTATATTTCCATGGTTGTAACCATGTATCAGAGCATTCTTTCTTGGTGACATAGAATGTAATCTATTATTAATTGCTTTCAGATATTATTGCTTAAGCATACACTGCTTCAACTGAACATTAAACTTGTGAGAACACACCATTGTTTGGTGATTGGCATGTGAGGAGGTAATAATATTCAATAAATATATACATAAAATATGAAATTAAATAGATAAAGATGTGAAACTTCTCTGAAAGGCTCAGTATAGAGAAAAACTCCCTAATGGTCCAGGTCCCAGAGGTATCCCTACAAATTTCATGGTAATGCTCCCATGTAATTGATTCCAAGTTTTCTTGACAGTTTATATGATGGACATAGTATGATAATAAGAGATGAAAAAACACAAATGATTTTATTTACCCCTATTCCCACAGCGACGTAAGTGTACACACACTACCTAAGAATATCTTTGTTTTATACAATTATAAACTGTACCCAATAATAATGAAAGTAAAAATTATGCATGAGAACATCATAATAATTTATGCAAAAATTTAAAATGAACGTTCTATTATCTAAATAACAAATATAAGCCATAAATAAAATTAAGGATTTGGGAAATAAAACAAAAATCTATACTATTAGGCTTTCTTTATGCTAAGTTTGTCCATTAAAATAGACAAGCATCACAAGTCAGGATATGCCCATAGCAAAATGTGAGAATGTTCTAATTTTAGAGCAATTAATAGGTGCAAACAATTGTGTACTAACATGATGCCTCATATTACGTGAATAATTTGATGCGCACAGGAAATATTTGTAGATGAATGAAAGTGATGAATGAAAAAGATGTAGATGAATTTTAAATGTAGTTCCTGAGTAAACTATTTACTTTAGAGTCCATGTAGTCCATACGAGGCTATTATTATTTAAATTTACCATTTCACTTGCAGGGCAATCAGTTTCTGGCTCCAGTCTTCTGTCAGATAATAACTTTTGTCACATTTTTGACAATCAGAAGGTGTTAATGCACAGAGTATGTAGTTCTTAGTTTAGGTTATAAAACATACAGACACAATGCTGTTAGTTTTATTAATAGCTTAAATTTAATGTTATTGACAACATTACATACACTCTCTATAACACATGCATACAAAAATCTTGTTTAACAAACAAAAGAAAAAGTTAAATGATACAATTTTGTACATCCACCAGATTATCACATCCCAGAGTATACTCTTAAAAAGATTTGTTTAAAACCGAGTGGCATCACCACTTATACATTTATAAAAGATATCACAGCACTCACTTTGATTAAATTACAATTAACATGAACATTAAATTTACTGGAAAATGTCTTTGACTATGCACAGTCATCAACTGTGGCTTAGATAGGAACTGATTATTGGCAAGAAAATTTACAGAAACACTGAAGCACCTGGTTACATCAGTATAATATCTGAAAGTGCGTGAGCTAGCAGTCAGAGTAACATTTAAAAACGTGCAGTACATTGCATATTAACTGAAATTTAGGACATGAGAAAGCTGTGTGCAAGATGAATGCAGCATTTGCTCACAATCAAGCAAAACCAGTCTTGTGAAGATGTTTCAATGGAGTAAAACAGTTTCTGGCGTAACTTGGTGAAAAATCTTCTTACTGACGTTTTTATAAATCAAACCACTTTGCTTTTCCACATGAACCAGTTTATGTGGAAAAGCAAAGTGGTTTGGTTTATAAAAACGTCAGTTTCAATGGACTGTTTAGCAAGTTCCACAGCAAAAAAGCATGGGTCCATTACTTCACACCCAAGACAACGGAACGCTCAAAACAATGGATTCAAAAGGGAGAACTGGTTCCGAAGAAGGCAAAGAAGAACCCAAAGACCATTTACTTCTGGGACCACCCTCATAGTTTACTATTGAAAGCTATAGATCTCCATTTGGTAATTTTAATATTTTCTTGAAATTGCTTGAAAGGATTCTTAATGATGAAAAAGGGTAAACTTGGAATCCAAATGCATTCAGCCATAAGAACAGGAAATTGTTGATTATCTACACTAATGGATTAACAATTAAGCACATATTTTCAAAAAAACATGAATAGACAAAATATGGTCTTGAAAAACAAAAAGATATACACTGAAACCCTCAGTCTTTAACTTCATCTGATTATAATGCAACCATTTCAGAGAGTAAAAATCATTCGCCTTGACCGGGATTCGAACCCGGATCCCTCGATATCCGGCCGAGTGCTTTAACCACTTAAGCTACCGAGACGTCCTCTTACACTCTGAAATTTTGGGGGCTTTAAAGGAACAAGATGTTATGACGAAATACCGT
Source organism: Hetaerina titia (assembly GCA_037158775.1). NCBI lineage: Eukaryota > Metazoa > Arthropoda > Insecta > Odonata > Calopterygidae > Hetaerina > Hetaerina titia. The sequence goes on from CM073779.1 coordinate 84,646,373, forward strand.
ACATACAATGTCACAGGCATTCGTAGTCGTGCGCGACGCGCCACAGTCCACGATGTTAATAAAGCCAATTTCAAACACTTAGGCTGTTCACACCTTAGACAAATTTCAAGAAACTGTAACAGTAACTTTAACGGAGTCACCCGCTATGTGTGCATTATAATGCAACCATTTCAGAGAGTAAAAATCATTCGCCTTGACCGGGATTCAAACCCGGATCCCTCGATATCCGGCCGAGTGCTTTAACCACTTAAGCTACCGAGATGTCCTCTTACACTCTGAAATTTTGGGGGCTTTCAAGGAACAAGATGTTATTACGAAATACCGTACATACAATGTCACAGGCATTCGTAGTCGTGCGCGACGCGCCACAGTCCACGATGTTAATAAAGCCAATTTCAAACACTTAGGCTGTTCATACCTTAGACAAATTTCAAGAAACTGTAACAGTAACTTTAACGGAGTCACCCGCTATGTGTGCATTATAATGCAACCATTTCAGAGAGTAAAAATCATTCGCCTTGACCGGGATTCAAACCCGGATCCCTCGATATCCGGCCGAGTGCTTTAACCACTTAAGCTACCGAGATGTCCTCTTACACTCTGAAATTTTGGGGGCTTTCAAGGAACAAGATGTTATTACGAAATACCGTACATACAATGTCACAGGCATTCGTAGTCGTGCGCGACGCGCCACAGTCCACGATGTTAATAAAGCCAATTTCAAACACTTAATCTGTTCACACCTTAGACAAATTTCAAGAAACTGTAACAGTAACTTTAACGGAGTCACCCGCTATGTGTGCATTATAATGCAACCATTTCAGAGAGTAAAAATCATTCGCCTTGACCGGGATTCAAACCCGGATCCCTCGATATCCGGCCGAGTGCTTTAACCACTTAAGCTACCGAGATGTCCTCTTACACTCTGAAATTTTGGGGGCTTTCAAGGAACAAGATGATATTACGAAATACCGTACATACAATGTCACAGGCATTCGTAGTCGTGCGCGACGCGCCACAGTCCACGATGTTAATAAAGCCAATTTCAAACACTTAATCTGTTCACACCTTAGACAAATTTCAAGAAACTGTAACAGTAACTTTAACGGAGTCACCCGCTATGTGTGCATTATAATGCAAACATTTCAGAGAGTAAAAATCATTCGCCTTGACCGGGATTCAAACCCGGATCCCTCGATATCCGGCCGAGTGCTTTAACCACTTAAGCTACCGAGATGTCCTCTTACACTCTGAAATTTTGGGGGCTTTCAAGGAACAAGATGTTATTACGAAATACCGTACATACAATGTCACAGGCATTCGTAGTCGTGCGCGACGCGCCACAGTCCACGATGTTAATAAAGCCAATTTCAAACACTTAGGCTGTTCACACCTTAGACAAATTTCAAGAAACTGTAACAGTAACTTTAACGGAGTCACCCGCTATGTGTGCATTATAATGCAACCATTTCAGAGAGTAAAAATCATTCGCCTTGACCGGGATTCGAACCCGGATCCCTCGATATCCGGCCGAGTGCTTTAACCACTTAAGCTACCGAGACGTCCTCTTACACTCTGAAATTTTGGGGGCTTTAAAGGAACAAGATGTTATGACGAAATACCGTACATACAATGTCACAGGCATTCGTAGTCGTGCGCGACGCGCCACAGTCCACGATGTTAATAAAGCCAATTTCAAACACTTAGGCTGTTCACACCTTAGACAAATTTCAAGAAACTGTAACAGTAACTTTAACGGAGTCACCCGCTATGTGTGCATTATAATGCAACCATTTCAGAGAGTAAAAATCATTCGCCTTGACCGGGATTCAAACCCGGATCCCTCGATATCCGGCCGAGTGCTTTAACCACTTAAGCTACCGAGATGTCCTCTTACACTCTGAAATTTTGGGGGCTTTCAAGGAACAAGATGTTATTACGAAATACCGTACATACAATGTCACAGGCATTCGTAGTCGTGCGCGACGCGCCACAGTCCACGATGTTAATAAAGCCAATTTCAAACACTTAGGCTGTTCATACCTTAGACAAATTTCAAGAAACTGTAACAGTAACTTTAACGGAGTCACCCGCTATGTGTGCATTATAATGCAACCATTTCAGAGAGTAAAAATCATTCGCCTTGACCGGGATTCAAACCCGGATCCCTCGATATCCGGCCGAGTGCTTTAACCACTTAAGCTACCGAGATGTCCTCTTACACTCTGAAATTTTGGGGGCTTTCAAGGAACAAGATGTTATTACGAAATACCGTACATACAATGTCACAGGCATTCGTAGTCGTGCGCGACGCGCCACAGTCCACGATGTTAATAAAGCCAATTTCAAACACTTAATCTGTTCACACCTTAGACAAATTTCAAGAAACTGTAACAGTAACTTTAACGGAGTCACCCGCTATGTGTGCATTATAATGCAACCATTTCAGAGAGTAAAAATCATTCGCCTTGACCGGGATTCAAACCCGGATCCCTCGATATCCGGCCGAGTGCTTTAACCACTTAAGCTACCGAGATGTCCTCTTACACTCTGAAATTTTGGGGGCTTTCAAGGAACAAGATGATATTACGAAATACCGTACATACAATGTCACAGGCATTCGTAGTCGTGCGCGACGCGCCACAGTCCACGATGTTAATAAAGCCAATTTCAAACACTTAATCTGTTCACACCTTAGACAAATTTCAAGAAACTGTAACAGTAACTTTAACGGAGTCACCCGCTATGTGTGCATTATAATGCAAACATTTCAGAGAGTAAAAATCATTCGCCTTGACCGGGATTCAAACCCGGATCCCTCGATATCCGGCCGAGTGCTTTAACCACTTAAGCTACCGAGATGTCCTCTTACACTCTGAAATTTTGGGGGCTTTCAAGGAACAAGATGTTATTACGAAATACCGTACATACAATGTCACAGGCATTCGTAGTCGTGCGCGACGCGCCACAGTCCACGATGTTAATAAAGCCAATTTCAAACACTTAGGCTGTTCACACCTTAGACAAATTTCAAGAAACTGTAACAGTAACTTTAACGGAGTCACCCGCTATGTGTGCATTATAATGCAACCATTTCAGAGAGTAAAAATCATTCGCCTTGACCGGGATTCAAACCCGGATCCCTCGATATCCGGCCGAGTGCTTTAACCACTTAAGCTACCGAGATGTCCTCTTACACTCTGAAATTTTGGGGGCTTTCAAGGAACAAGATGTTATTACGAAATACCGTACATACAATGTCACAGGCATTCGTAGTCGTGCGCGACGCGCCACAGTCCACGATGTTAATAAAGCCAATTTCAAACACTTAGGCTGTTCACACCTTAGACAAATTTCAAGAAACTGTAACAGTAACTTTAACGGAGTCACCCGCTATGTGTGCATTATAATGCAACCATTTCAGAGAGTAAAAATCATTCGCCTTGACCGGGATTCAAACCCGGATCCCTCGATATCCGGCCGAGTGCTTTAACCACTTAAGCTACCGAGATGTCCTCTTACACTCTGAAATTTTGGGGGCTTTCAAGGAACAAGATGTTATTACGAAATACCGTACATACAATGTCACAGGCATTCGTAGTCGTGCGCGACGCGCCACAGTCCACGATGTTAATAAAGCCAATTTCAAACACTTAATCTGTTCACACCTTAGACAAATTTCAAGAAACTGTAACAGTAACTTTAACGGAGTCACCCGCTATGTGTGCATTATAATGCAACCATTTCAGAGAGTAAAAATCATTCGCCTTGACCGGGATTCAAACCCGGATCCCTCGATATCCGGCCGAGTGCTTTAACCACTTAAGCTACCGAGATGTCCTCTTACACTCTGAAATTTTGGGGGCTTTCAAGGAACAAGATGTTATTACGAAATACCGTACATACAATGTCACAGGCATTCGTAGTCGTGCGCGACGCGCCACAGTCCACGATGTTAATAAAGCCAATTTCAAACACTTAATCTGTTCACACCTTAGACAAATTTCAAGAAACTGTAACAGTAACTTTAACGGAGTCACCCGCTATGTGTGCATTATAATGCAACCATTTCAGAGAGTAAAAATCATTCGCCTTGACCGGGATTCAAACCCGGATCCCTCGATATCCGGCCGAGTGCTTTAACCACTTAAGCTACCGAGATGTCCTCTTACACACTGAAATTTTGGGGGCTTTCAAGGAACAAGATGTTGTGACGAAATACCGTACATACAATGTCACAGGCATTCGTAGTCGTGCGCGACGCGCCACAGTCCACGATGTTAATAAAGCCAATTTCAAACACTTAGGCTGTTCATACCTTAGACAAATTTCAAGAAACTGTAACAGTAACTTTAACGGAGTCACCCGCTATGTGTGCATTATAATGCAACCATTTCAGAGAGTAAAAATCATTCGCCTTGACCGGGATTCAAACCCGGATCCCTCGATATCCGGCCGAATGCTTTAACCACTTAAGCTACCGAGATGTCCTCTTACACTCTGAAATTTTGGGGGCTTTAAAGGAACAAGATGTTGTGACGAAATGCCGTGATTAACGAAAAGTGAAGAATCAGGCGTGATATTGTGGAATCGAGACATAATGAAAACTTCGTTGCAAGTTGGAGATTATCCAACGGAGAAACCAGAAGATAGAGCTGCTTAACGACATTCAGTTCCTCTCTTGCCCCTCCCCACTTTTGTCCATTAACTTCCCTCAGTGCCCTTTATGACGACACCTCCCCCCCCCCCCCCCGAAGAGTGAGCTGCCCGCACTTCGGGGGTTCCATTGGTTTTTCCTGCCTTTCTTTGTATGACAAAACCCCACCCTCCCTTCCCACCCGCTCCCTCCTCCCCTGCCACCCCTTCTTGGTATATATATATATCCCTTCTCCTTGTACTCTCCCTCACCTGAAGATGACAGTGTATCGAAACCATGGTCGGCAATAAAGTTTTAACTGTGGAAAATTGCAACGAAGTTTTCATTATACCGTGATTAATTTGAGTTCTTTAGCAATGAAAAGCCCTTTTTTTTGTTTTCAGCCATTTTATATGAGTATTAGAGTTATTTTATTATAGTGTTAGAGTTGTTTTTATGGGAGGTGACTGACAGCTAAGGTCACCTGCGCCATCAGGGATGGAAGGGAAAGGAAAGGTGAAGAGAAACCTGGCATCTGCATTAGCCTACTCTGGTCAAAAAGCACCAAGGGGTCCGCTCTTTAACGTCCCATCCGACAGACGTCGTACTCACTGAAGTACCTCAAGTAGGGAGCGGGATAACAATGAAAAATATTTGTTGTCTCCAAGATTTGAACCCTCTCGGTGGGGAGCCTGTATATTAGCCACTGCACCATCTTGATCCCCGTAGAATATTAAATTTACAAGAATATAGAGCTATCATAGAGTGAATAATACAACATATTTTCCTCAGAAGGCTCAATCAAACACGTAGCCCGAGAAAAAAACAAACCAGAGTATAAAGTTTACAGAATTATGAAACAGACTAAAACAAGTTATGCATAAAAAATAAATTAGTGTCCTGATTAACATTGATTCGGTGTAGAATCCCATAAATTTGTCACCACTGTTTGTGGACGGATGAATACTGTATCATTTTCACTTTTTATTACTAATTTATGAATGATTCCATTTAGGTTTCATGTTAAGTGACTTCAGCTTTTAGTCAAAACTTGCGACTAGATTCCGTGTTTCTGTGAAACGCCATACCACTACAATAACCATGCCCATCTCCAGATAAGTATTATGTAGTAGATGGTCCTGGGCAATTCCTGGTATCTTTCTGAGCACTTTCTCTGATGATGTTTTCAAAAATTTCATCAATATTACATTTTTCTAATTCATTTAATGTCATGTCACGTAAGTTCCTTTTACCCCATCGCAGAAGATAATCAATGTGTACCCAGTAAACCCTTTCCTCATTATTTGAGAAAGTCATATTTTCCAAACTACGGGGTACAGGAGGATGTCTCTTAGCCCTATATCCCATGCTGGGTTTGGTTGGTAATCTTATCTCTTCCTGCAGGTTATTTAGGTTAAAACAAAATAAAAACATGAGAAGGCAACTTAAATAACAGAAACAGAGTCAAAACAAGATTAAACAAATGTGGAAAATTTTAGGATTTAAAACCAATTTGATCAAACATAGCTTTCAATACAATAGAGCATAGCTAATATGTCCTTCAAGGAGTAATAATACTGATGGGGCTGTCCAAACACACAAAACCATGGATGATTGACAGTTAAATAGTAAGCCGTGTGGCATGAAAGGAAGAGGACCAAGAAGAAAGCAGCACTACTACATTCACATGAGAAATTGTTGTGGTGCTCAATGATACTGCGGCTGGTTCTAATTCATGGAACTTCATGAAAATAACTTGGATTTATTCTTTTCACAATACATTTATTAAAATATATAGAATGTTCTCATCTTTCTATGTCATCTTCCGGTACATACAATCAAGGGTTTGGGTGATAATTACGTACAAGGAAATAGACACAAAGAGCAGGAAAGACAGGGAAAAGGGTGGAGGGATAAAATTTGGGAAGGGAACCTTATTATCTTATCTAAAAGTGGGGATGTCAATCAGTTTAGGGAGATCTTATATGCATTCTCCATCTCAAGCCTTGCCATTGTGTTGCAAGGATCCATGACTCTTAGCTCTAAAATTTTGGCCTAACAGGGAGGAGTATTAAAACTTTCCTACTACACCAAGAAACAAAACAAACATGGTTATATGATTTGAAACCATTTCAAAATGTAAAAAAAGACAAGGAAAAGAATGTTTGAATTATTAGATTTAAATCAGCCATTCTGCTCTTTCTAAGTCAACATTGGCCAGACTCTCACATTATAGGATCCTACCTGAATTAAGTTCCCCCTTTGAGGTAAGATAATAAGATCTTCTCAATTTTCCCCCTCCATGTCTAGTAGCTTACTAGATGGCCATGCAAACAGTTGATTGTATACCCCTGAAGGTGTTGTAATAAGGTCAAAGCATGTTGCATATTGTAATAAATGTATGTCGAAAAAGAAAAAATTAGGTGATTTAGAGATTAGATGCTTGCACTATCCGGGTACTTTTCAGGAGAATAGCTACTTTTAAAAGATTAATTCTCCATGATATTAATGCCATCTACCTTGAGTATTTTTAAATAATACTTTAAAATTTCTTAACTACGCTCATTATTCCACTAATATATACATATATTTGCCAAGGAATGCTGCATGTAATATAAGTGATGCAGAGAGTGGTAATATTTCATACCATAGCTTTAAATACCCTCATTACAAAATACATGATTACTTATAGTAGGTCAAACCAAAGTTTGGACAACAAAAGCTATAATTGGTGAAATAGGCCATGTAAGACTCGTCCCTCAAGAAACTGATATGGTGAATTAAATGAATGCATGGCACATGGATGTATTTGCATAAGAGTTGTGTTTGCACTTTGTCATTCACCAGTAGATGGTGAAACAAAATTGGGAGGATCAATTCCAGGGAAAATTGAGTGAAGTTTAAAATCAATGTAATTCCAAAGAAAGAATACTAGTATGGGCAGATATCAGTTGCCATTGGAAGGGGTCCCTCTAAAAGTAGTGGAGTCATTTGATAACCCCTAAATTATAATGACAGTGGGTACTTGACCGTTTGTATAGAAAAGGAGTGATTATAGAAGCATTTATTGACTGTGTCATATGCAACGAGAAACAGTGTGTTGATGATGGACCCGAGGGAAGTGAGAGGTACTAAATGTGGATTAGATCACTAGTTGGTAGTTTTAAATGCAGTTTTGAGGATAAAAATGAGAGCAGGGAAAGTTATAGTGAAAGCAACATACAATTTGAGAAACTGCAACACAAAATTGCAAAAATGAGAAATGAATGCATGGATAAGGTAGATATAAATGTAGCTATCTTTCTGTATGGTGAGAAAGAAGTATTAGAACCAGCAAGGGAAAAGGGGCTTTGGTAAGGAAACAAAGAAAATGAAATTCAGAGTAATTAATACTTATGTGAGCTTAAACTCTCCACTGCCCATGGGCTAATGGATGCATGATGATGCACGAATGATCAAAAAATACAGACAACCAAAATATGTGGAAAATATGGCAGTTATGTAAATGGAAACTCCCCCTGTCATTCTGTGTGATTAATTTCAGCTTTTACCAAAGGGAACTTCATTTTTTACATTCTTTAGCCATTTCAATAAGTCTGAAAATACAGATTTACAAGAACACAAGCCTATCTGATCGAGTGACTATTAGAATGTATTCCCCTCAGAAAGCGAAACCAATCACGTAGCCAAGAAAAAATAAATGATTGGCAAAGGACGAATTTTGACAAAGGATCGCTAATGAAGATACATATTTGTAATTTGATACCAAGTAAAATAATATGGTGTAGATAGTTAATGACTTATTTGTTCCTGCATTGTTAAACTATATATATTTGCTCTCCTGAAAGGAGAATGTTGAATTCCTGGGGCTAATGAATGCGAGGGAAATGATAATGTGAAAGCACAAATATATTTAAATTAAAACATTAAATACTGTTGACAACTTTTTATTTTGTGATTGCAAAAACTTTCAATACAGCCCAGTTATTTCAAATTTGTGTATTTTAAAAAGTACACCAAATTGTCAAAGCCTTTAATTATCTTTACGAATGTGATTTTATTGAAATTCTTATGTACTGGGAAGAGAGACTGACATGGATGTTCCACAAAACGGTTAATCTAGAGTTTACCAAAGTCTTGTTTGATCAGGTGAAGTGAAAGCATTTGCGAGTGCAAAACAAAATAAATTAGAACAAGGATGATTCAATATACATGGGCAGAATTTTAAGGAAAGAGTGTAGAAAAAACAAAGCAAAGAAATGAATGCCTGTCTATAGCAGCAAAATTGGCCATATAAGAGTGTATTTCTACCTAAATTATTGCATGGCAGTGAAACTTCCATATACCAAAATAAACATAAATGTTGACAAAATGCAGTAGTTCTGGGATATTGGAGGAATGTGTTTTTGATAAAAATAAGAGGCATAGGATGAGGACTGACTGATTCATGAAAGAATGATTTCTAGGTGAAAAGGAAATAGTCAATATACTTTTATATTTTCTATTCATGCTGCTGATAAAAAATATGAATAGGCTGTGATTCCAGTTTGACGCAATGCTTTTCAGGGATTTTTTCCTTTAGAAGTTAACCTTAGTTTTCAAGAATACTGGTATTCAAGAAATTCTCAGGGATTCCATAGTCAACAGTAATAATAGGCCATAGATACATCATGTGGTTGGGGAAAATTTTATTTCATACTGAGATTCAACTCATCAGAACCAGATAGTTTCCACAAAATGGATTATACGGAAGTTAGTACATAAGATATCTTCACTAAAATCAGTACTATGGCACCTTTAACAAGTCTTGTGTTTGGTCCCTAGTGATGAATTATTTTTGACAAACTTCCGATGGATAAGACTTTGTACAGTGTGCTAGCAATGCATAAGCGCCATTCCCTACATGAGATCCCCAAAAACCTACAGAATCGCACCCATTCTTGGCTTAGGGTGTGTCTTGGGGGAATGGAATTAACTTTCCCATAAATAACCAGAGGATGTGTGGGTATGGTTGCTTTCTTTTGTTCCTGTATGCAGTGTTCCCATATTTGGTGTCACTTTCTATTTTGGCCACTGTGGAATATTTCCCATTTTTTTCAAATTTGTTGAGGCTATAAGAGCTCACTGACAAACAAACTGTGATCTTTATTTATAGAATGCTGTTCCACCATGCCACACCAACACAATCGAATTAACTTTGCTTTGCTTTCATGGTCCAGCCTGATATCCGACTTTATGAACTGAACTGATATCAGGGATTTTAATAAAAACTTGCCAAGTATTTGGCAATTCACTGATAAAGCATCTATTTTTTTAAAGTTGAATTCACTAGAATAGTATTATAAATGGGAAAATAATAAAACAGAGGATCACAATAAGTAGGCTCCATTGTATAAGCATAGACTAGAGATTATAACATTAATATGGGAAAGCTTAGAAAAACAGGCAATGCATACCAGGATCAAGACTTGAATTGACTGAATATGAGCAGGCAAATAACTCAAGATCCAGATCAGGTATTCATTTGATTAGTTATTTATGAAACTTCATACAGGAAGCATGGTAGTACATGATTACTACACAAATACCCATTATGTTGTTAAGGGATGTTAGTAACTCAATCAGGTATGGATTAAACTGTAACTGGAGAGCTGTTAAACTATGCCCCATTTCCTGATTGACACTTCAATCAGGAAACATAAAAACACAGCATTCATTCAAAATACCTGAACCAGACTATATACTTAATTCAAGTCCCATTCCTGAAACAACTTAAAGAAAAGATGATAAAAATTTCAGCATATTAAATTGCTAGAACGGGTAGAAAGACATAATAGAAAATCAAATAAGTAAAATTAGGTGTACTGGCTCATAAAAATCTTGATATTCACACTTCTTGAAACATAATATTTTCTAGAGAACAAAAATTACAGATACATTACAAGAAATTGAAGCTAAGGTGATGCTGCAATAAAAAAATATAAAAATCTCCTTTTAAATCTTGAGTTAAGATTGGTATACAAGAAGCATGATTATCCCTTATGAAGGGATTAGTATGTTTGAGCTATGAAAATTGATCAAAAACATTCAAGGAAACCGCAGGATAGTATAATAATTATCACTGTCTATCATCTGTCAAGTAGAGTAATTATTCTGCAATAAACATAAACAAAGTAAAAAAGAAAATTAAGGAATATTATTCAAGAAAATAAGTCAATATAAGCATTAAATGGTTTTAATCCTTTGAGGTGGAAAGCAGAAGATGACAAAACATTACACAAATAATGCTAATCATGAATATGCAGTATGAAACCATGAAAACCTCATACAATTATGTTAAATTACTAGAGGGTAACACCATCAATTCGTATGGCTATGGTTACAAGTTCACTGCTGGATTATGGAAGGTCAGTTGAATTTCAGGCAAGCAACTTTTAATGCGGAATAAAATAGGGTCTATCATGAAGATTAAAACTTAAAAAATTAATTCAGTTTCAGTTCAGTTCAGTGGACAGTTTAGAACCAACATAAAGTAAATAACTCCAGAGGGTGGACTTAAGGAAACTTGATTACAAGCCATATCCTCTCAAGGTGATTTCTGGGTAGATGCATTTGCAATGGAAAGTTGGTTTAAAAATGAGCTCACCAGTGAAGGCTGAAGAAGTTGAGGGAAATTATGAAGGAAATTTTGATTTAGATGCAGCAAAAAAAACGAAGCTACAATGATGAGGCTTGTGAGATTTAAGCTGGAAAACAGCCAATGTTAAGAAACCATTTTTGTAATATATTTGTTCATGTGGGAATGTCATTGTTTTAGTGATTACAGAAATCATTGAAGAATAACCTATGTAATGCTATTATGGGATAGTAGCATCAATAGACAAATTCAGAAGAGACAAAGGAAGAAGACTCCTAATGAAACCAAGAGATGAATTAAAAGAAAGAACTCTAAAGAAGGAAACACGTGGACATATGTGTGGCGTATGTTTACTATTGTGTGAATGTAGAATATGAAACACTACAAAACATAACAGATTTTGACAATATATTAAATAAAAATGGATACATGACATAAAACCAGGTTAAGTAAAAATATTTAATCCATTCCATAAAAGAATACTGTCTTACTGAAGAGATCATATGAGAGAAAACCTTCATACCTCAACATACCTTCAATCACCTTCCTACTTCAACAAAAAATTATAATTAGGTGAATAAAAAGCAACCTTATCCCTCACAACAGCCACAAATAGATATGTATTCCAGTAAATCCAAACGTATCAATCATTATGTAAATATTTCTCTTAGGGCAAAAATATAACATTGAGACTATGCAGGATTACAACAGCTTCTATTTAACAGCAAAAAAATGAGTTATCTTGAAAATTTTAACCATATTTTCCTGACATTTACTAGAAGATAATTTAACTTCACAAAATTGCTTATAAGCCAAATGGAAGAGCAACATCCTAAGTAAAGTAAATGAATTGAACCAAAAATAATTTACAACCAAACCTTCAAAAACATGCTGTAAATATTGCATTTTCCATTACTAACATGTTTTCACAAATTCTCACAAACCAAAAAATTTTACTTTTTGGATAAGTACATCAAGGGAAACAACAAAGCAATAAAAAAATAAAAGCTCTACATGCACAGAGAAAATTATGTAAATAGTAGTCAAATGTATACTGTTAGCTTTAAGGCACAAAGTACTGATTTCAAAATACTGATTCAAAATACTGATATATTGGACAGACTGGGAGAACATTCAACATCAGAACCAAAGAACACTTAGCTTGCTTGACAAACAACAAACACACATCCCAATTCGCAAATCATCCACTAACACACAAACACCACAGTAAATTCATCCCCAACATCTTACACATAGAGAAAAAAGGTCCAAGGTTAGATGCACTGGAAGAGTTGGAAACAATCACCCGCAAGAATTCTAAAGAAACCCACCTGGTTAATGAAATATTGTACCCTTCCCGTTCCCCTCTCTTATGCCTTCCATTACCAAACCATTCCCCCCTAACCACGCAAAGCCTTCAAACCTCCGCTGAGTGCCCTATAACCTCTCCCACTCCTACCCATCACCCAGACTCCTCCCCCCCTCCCTCTTCCTTTCTCCCCAATCCACCCCCCCTTCCTGACTGTGTATATATACCCACCCTACACTATGCATGCCTTCACCTGAAGATGCCACGCAGTGGTGAAACCATGGTCGTCTAATAAAAGTGTAAATGTGGAATTGCCGTGTTTTCTTTCTTTCTTTACTGATTTCACTGTTTGTCAACACCAATATGTAATGTGGATGATAAATTTTTAGGTAAATTAATAGTTATAAAAATAACACACTGAGCAATTGATTAGGTCAGCATTAGTGGTTGTGAATTACTAACATACAGTGACATTCAGAGGTCTTATGAAATTAAAACATGGAACCACTTTCTCCTTTTCTATAAATCACATTGAAGTTTAGCCTCAACTGAGTGTTTCATGATGACCATAAATAAAAAATATAACAAATCATTAAATTAAATTATAAACAGCTTACAAAAATTAATTTTCATACATTGAATATCACAAATTCAGGGAATTCAAACTTTTAATTAATGAAAGCATAGGTGCAGTGGCCCAGGGGTAAGGGATTGGACTATTGAGTGGAAGGCCTAGGTTTGATTCCCAGGCTCGCTTCTTTAGGGAGCCTCAGTTTCACCTAAGCTGTGTGATTTTTTGGGTACTACATCTTCCTGGGAAACAAAATGTGGCATAGGGAAAGAAACTAGCCCCCTCACCCTGACGTGTGAATTTCACATGCCATTAGGGTAAGTACTGGGTTAACTCTACCATCACCTACCAAACTGACCTTCAGGTTAGTTTATGGTGTTTCTTATTTACACATTAAGGTTGAAAGTAAATACCTTTTCACTGTTTGAATGCTGTTGCTGATAATTCTGCCCCTATATCCAACCAAGCTCATAAGAAAAAAAATGTAGCAGCTACAAAAATGTAATTAATTTGCATCAAATTTTAAAATATCCAATTAAAATAAAGTTCAGGTTTGTGGTTCGAGGCCTGAGGCTATTAATAATACTAGCTTCCAGAAGAGGATGTAACTATCTTTCTTCCAGATTAAGAAATGGGTGGAAACTAAGGGTGATCTAGAAATAGCAGGATTATTTGCAAAGAAGCAGCTTTGCATTTGGCATTCCCGGGCAAAAGACAGCACATCCTCATTGGGGACAGCTATAGAAATTTCTCATTTTATGAACACTTAATGCAGTCAATGCTCAGGCAGAAGGTTACACATGCAGTATATTGCACATGATTTTCTTTGTTGCGTTCAAACCAATGTGATGAGTGTCTATTCAGTGGGAGTGAAGGCATTGGGAAAAATCACACAGGCACTAAGGAAAATTGAATATTTTTTCATTGATAATTTAAACATAGCTAACCCAATATATTTCATAAAGATGATAATATTTATGCAAATGTGCTTTAATGTTGTAGTTAGTTGTTAATATGTTTAAACAATTATCCAAAAACTAAGAGTCATTGCCAAACCACTGCAAAGGGACAGGTGATCATTTCAAGGGTCTAGAATATGAGTCTAGGGTCCATCTTAATGAAGGCTCTTTGAGGCCTTCTACCGGATTTGGGGCATGTAACACAATTATGTTGGTCAGTATACAGTAAACCCTCCAAAATGTTGGTTGAGAGGTCTGATCAAAAATTTCCCTATCTTTTTTGATTATTGCTTAATCCTCTTGGAGGTGTTGAGCCTGTAGAAACTTACCTAATGATTATCTACAACCACTTTGTTGTATCTTGTTTTGTTGTTTAGTTACGACTGTTTCAGTGAACCAGTGTTTATGGAGTGTGGCGAAAAATCAGATCGGTGGAAATGAGCTCTTTGAAGGAGCAGGATTGTTCTGTGAAATTCTGTATGAAACTCTGCAAATCCTTCATGGAAACTTTTGAGTTGATTACCAAGGCTTATGGTGAGGATGCTATGAAATGTACTGCATGTTATGAGTGGTTTACCCAGTTCAAAAAGGGGTGGCAATCAGTGGAAGATGACGAGCGTTCCAGAAGACCATCAACGTTGACTGATGACCCCCAAATCAAAGAATGAACTCATTCTTGCAAAACATCAGGGAACTTGCAGAAGAGTGTGGCATCTCAATTGGTTCCTGCTATGAAATCCCGACTGAAAAATTGAGGAGTCACTGACAAATTTGTGCCTCACCTGATGACAGCAGACCAGAAACAACAACAAGTTCAAAACTGTAACAGATGATGAGTCTAGGGTTTATGGATGTGGCACCTAAAAAAAGTGAAATCTTCACACCATTTTGGAGAAACATCCACCATCCAAAAAAGCTCACTCAAAGCACGCTCAAATGCCAAGGTGATGTTGACTTTATTTCAATGCAATTGGGGTTGTGCATCATGAATACCTACCTAAAGGCCAGAGTCACCACAGAGTAATACCTGGGGGTTAAGAAATACATAAGAGAGAGAATCAGGGAAAAATGGCCCTAACTTTGGAGGAGCAGCAAGTGGTTTTTTCAACAAGACAACATACCAGCTCATTTATCTCTCAGAACTCATGAGTTTTTAGTCCAAAACAAGACCGCTAAGCTCCCTCACCCACCTTACTCACCAGACTGGGTTTCATGTGACTTTTTCCTGTTCCCTAAACGTAAAACCCCACTCAAAGGAAAAAGATTTGCCACCACTCCAGAGATGGAGAAATATTTAACGGAGGAGCTTAAGAGCAGTGTGGAAAAAGCATTCAAGGACTGTTTCAAAAAGTGGAAACACCATTGGGATAAGTGTATACCTATGGGAGAAGGCTATATTATAGGTAATATAGCCTGTAATAAATTATATAAAACATATGGGTGGTGTCGATTGTGCAAATCAATTAGCCGCAACATTTCTTAGGAAAATCCTTTAAATGGTGGCATAAATTGTTTTTTTGGGGACTTGAAATTTGCTTTTGCTTTGAAATCATTTTATGTTAGAGGTAGTAAAGTCACCAAAAGCGCTACGAAACGTCTCAAGTTGCTGGTTGGTCAACACGGAAATGGCCTCGAGCGCTAAGGGTTAACAATCTCATGATATCACAGTGGTGGAACCATGGTTGTCAATAAATATTAATTGTAGAATTGCTGTTTATAAATAAAACAGTTTCTGGCACAACTGTGTTGCTGTGTTTATGTTCTTCTCTTTTAATCGGATGGTGTGCCAAGTAATGCCAAACCCCCAATAAAAACCTCTGCATCTAATTTTTCAAGAAACTTCTCATTGATTGAATGTCAACCCTTCTTTGGTGTTTTTACCAAGAGTCAATTCAGCCTTCTAATTAATTCTCATTTCTAATCAAATTTAATTCTAGAAATGAATGTAATTTTAATTCCCTGTCCCCATGGACAATCAATCCATGTGAGATTTGAGGCATAATTTCTAGAAAGGGCACAAGTGAAACTACTGCGCTTCACGAGACATTTAGGAGTGATTTTAAAGTGAAATGGTTTTATGTGTTTACAAATGTTTAAAGATGGGCCCTTTTCCAATGACATCAAGGATATAATACGAACCCCAACGTATTACAGTCGAAGGGATCACGAATATAAGACTAGAGAGATAGACTGCAAGACTGACAGGTTTAAAATGTCATTTTTCCTAGAACGATAAGGGACCAGAATGCTTGTAGCCGAAATTCCCCAGGACTTAGTTCATTACAATAAGTATTAACGTACAGGTTAGGGGCTGTTCAAGGATATGTATATATGTGTGTATGTATGTATGTGTATATATATGTATATATGTGTATATATATATGTATATATTTTTTTTTCTTACAGGTTCCCCCCACCTTTCCTCATCTAACCCCCAACCCCCTCAACCCTTACCCTTCTCTCATGGTGCTACACCCCCTGCCACACACCTTTTTGGTGGCTCGCAGGGTATTTATGTAGAAGTATAAGTAGAAGAAACACTGCAGCTGCATAAGGGTAGGGGTGTACAGGGTATACATGAACAAATACTAATACTAGTTCATGCATGCATTTGAATATAAGAGCTTTTATGCAAAAACACACACATTAACACAATAACACACAACACACACAAAAACACACATACACACATGCATTCCTATAAAGATCAAGTAATAATTAGTGTTTTTGACTAAATCATTAATTCTAGTCTATAAGTATTTATATTTGGGTGCAGTGATTCCATTTCATCATGATTATGCACCAGGTAAGGGAAGAAAAAGTACTTGAATATCTCTGTGATGGCTTCTATTTTTAATATTTTATTCTGGTGGTTGTATCTACCAAAATAATCTGGTACCATAATAATTGCCACCAGAATACTGTGATTATGACCATAATAATCAGCTATACTGAATCTTACTAAAATTCTAAAACTTGTCTGCTGTCTCTGCGAATCAAGCAGATGGCAAACTAATTCCTCTAACATGCCTATGATACACCATTCTAAGCAGTCATTTTTAGCAAACCAAGTTGGTTTTCTTTGAAATTTACCTAATCTAATCCAATTAATGTTTCCTCTTATGACCCACAGATTCCTAATGTGACCTAAATATAGCATAGTGACAACTCACTTTTTCATCACGAGACTGACTTGCATATCCTTTTAATATGAAACCCCCCCTCCCATGGACTACAACCTTGCCGTGGTGGAAGGGTTTGCACATTCTGATGATCCCTAGAGCTATGCTAGTAGGAGCAATGGTAATAGCTGCTGGTAGCATAAACCATGCCAGATATGTTGAAGGATAGGAACCAGATGAAAGGTAGTCCACGCCGCATCTGTTCCTCAGTGAGGTGGCCGCAAAGACGACCGACCCCAGTGGGGTGGCCATTGAGCAACGGTGTCATGTGAAAAATACTACTGAGGAAGGCAATGGGAAACCAACTTTACTACTATTCCAAAGAATTTTATGATGGACAGTTTAGAGAAAATCAGTCCTGGTAACTGCAGGACTCATCCTAATCGGCTGTGTCGTGCCCAGCAGGGGGAGAGGCAAGGCTTCTGGGAGCATCATCTCACGAAAACCTTGCAAGATAAAACCAGCAGCAGGACAGAAGATGAAGAAGAAGAGACAAAATTAGTTAGAATAGGAATTTGGGATATTAGGGCAATGTTTAGGAATGGTAAATCAGAGAATATAAAGCGAGGGATGGGAGGAGGAAATATAAAAATTTTACATCTATGGGAGGTGAGATGGAAGGATATCGGGCATTATTGGAGTGATAGATATAGAGGAATATACGGCGGAAAGGACAAATTCCAGTGAGGAATTGCCATACGAGTGTTAATGAATAAAAGGCTAGGAAGACGCATAATCAACATACAGCAAGCAACGGACATATAACTGGAAGAGTTAAAAGCAGAACTGACGAACTTGGTCATTGTTCAGGTATACTACCTTGAACAAAAAGTTCCCGGAATAACCACCGTGTGGCGCTCCCATCGTTCCGATTTGTCCTGTTTTTTTTGTTAAATTGGTATATCTGTCGTTGATATTCCCTTTAAATCTTAGTGTCATAACTTGACATTTGCAAAAGTTACGTAGCCAAGAGTACATCTATCTCTGTGTGTGTTGGCGATTTTTTACAATTGCAGAAATGGATTTAAATTTGCAACAACGAACTTGTACTAAATTTTGCGTAAAAAACGGATTTAGTGGCGCACGGACGTTGGAAATGTTGGAAAAGTGTTTCGGCAACGATTCTCTAAAAAAAAACGGTCGTTTACCAGTGGCGCAAGCGGTTCAGAAGTGGTCGTGAGTCAATCGAAGATGATGAACGCAGTGGCAGACCATCGACATCGAAAGTCGGTGAAAAAATTGATAAAGTAAAAGAAATGTTGGTCAATAACCGCAAATTAACCATCAGAGAAATAGCAGAGGACTTGAACATTGCCTATGGATCCGCCCAAGACATTGTGGTTAATGATTTGGGTTTCCGTCGTGTAGCAGCAAAGTTGGTGCCAAAAGACCTCAATTTCATGCAAAAAAGAGACCGTGTTGACGTCGCAAAAGACATGATTTGCGAGGCTGAATCCGATCCCACATTCATCAAAAGGATCATTACTGGAGACGAGACGTGGGTTTATGAGTACGACACGCAATCCAGACATCAGGCAAGTGAATGGCGTTCACCAAATGAGCCGAGACCAAAAAAACCACGTCGTTTTCAGTCAAAAAAGAAGGCAATGCTGACGGTTTTCATGGATTACAACGGTGTAGTGCATCATGAATTTTTGCCAGAAGGCCAGACAGTAAACAAAGAGTATTATTTGGGCGTTATGAGACGTTTGCGTGAAGCAATTCGCCGAAAGAGACCAGAGACCGTCGCACAGTGCTATCATTATTCGTAATTTTTTGACGAAAAATGCAACAAATACCATCCAACAGCCACCGAATTCACCTGATTTGGCTCCCTGTGACTTCTTTCTGTTCAATCGAGTTAAAAAACCATTACGGGGAACGCGTTTTAGCAGCCGAGAGGAAGTAATGGAAAAATCGCAGGAAGCACTGATGGACATACCGAAAACTGAATATAAAAAATGTTTCGAGGATTGGATCAAGCGCTGGCATAAGTGTGTTGCAGTCGATGGGGATTACTTTGAAGGGGACAATATAGATTTAGATGAATACACTTGTATTTTTAATTTTCTGAATAAATTCCGGGAACTTTTTGATCAAGGTAGTACATGCCACCAAGCAGTCATAAGGAGGAAGAAATCAATAGGTACAATCAATCAATATATACGTTAGAGGTCATAATCCTGTGGGTGTTCCTGCAGGGAAACATGTTATAGTGATGGGGGATTAGATGGCCCTGGAAGGCAAGAAAAAAAGATGGGGATGAGGAGGGGGACTACGGTTTAGGCATGAGGAATGACCGTGGGAAGAAAGCAATCAAGTTCTGCAAGTGATAGGAGTTAGTCATCACCGACACATGGTTTAGACACCACAAAAGGCATAGGTATACATGGAAAATACCAGGTGACTCAGAAAAGTATCAGATAGATTATATTCTGGTTATGCACAGGAGTATTGTGATAAAATCACACAGCTTTCCGAGAGCGGATGCAGACTGAACACAATTTAGTAGTTATGAATGTCCGTTTCAGAAAGATAGAATAGGGGCGGCGGGTTAGGAAATGGAATGTAGAAGCATTGAATGAATTGACAAGGAAGGAGTATCAGCAGACTGTAAAGAAAATCATGAATGACGGTAGAGAGCTCAGCACTATCGAAGAAAAATGGGAATGTACCAAGAAAGGGATATAGTAAGCTGCAAAAGACACTATAGGAACCATTAACGGGAAAATGATAAGGAAACCATGGATTACGGATGAGATAATTACAAAGATGGATGAGAGAAGAAAATGGAAGAATGTAAACAGAGTTAGGCAAAATGAAGTACAAAGAGTTAAATAATGAATTGAGACAGGTAACAAATACAGCAGAAGGTAAGTGGTGGAAGATGCAGTGGAGGATATGGAAAGTTTGAAGAGGGAGAGTGATGTGGTGCATTATACAAGAAGATTTAAACACTACCAGAAATAAAAAGGCAAGATCTGTATTTACAATTAAAGATACATTGGGTAAGATAATAGAGGAAACAGAAAATGTACAAGAGAGATGGAAGGAATATATAGAAGAACTCTCTGGTACATAACTTAGCTTTAGTTTTAGGCCAACAAGCTTAGACATAGAAAAGGAACATGATGTAGAAGAAGATATCTTAGCTCCAGGCATACTGGCGATGAGAAAGAAGGTTAAGAAAGATAAAATCAAATAAGGCCATGGGGTAGAAGAAATTCCTGCAGAACTAGGAAAAGGTTTAGGAAAATGTGGGAGGAAGAGTCTAAAGGAATAAAGAATAGGGCAAATGATTACTTAGGGGATGATCAGTTTAGTTTTATGAAGGGGAGAGGCATACGCGATGCCATTGCAGTAATGAGATCACTAATAGAGGAATATAGAATACAATCAGGACGTTTTTGCTGACGTTTGATGTATTTGCCTGTTTTGTAGATTTGAAAAGTCACATGATAGAGTGAATTGGAAAAACTAATGAGTATGTTGAAGAAAATAGGAAAAGATTGGTAGGACAGGAGGCTTATTGGCGACCCATACATGTCTCAGATGGCTCAGGTGCGAGTGGGGAATGGAGTCTGGATGGGCAGTGCTAGGAAGAGGTGTAAGGCAGGGTCATTTATCACCGGTGCTATTCAAAGTATATGTAAAGGAAATGATTAAAGAGGCATAGGAAGAACTGGAGGTAGGAATGAAAGTGGGAGGGGAATTCGTAAAATCAGTTAGGTTTGCTCATAGGGCATTGTGGCCATCACCTTGGACACGAGCTTGGCGCACACTTTCCTCATCACTAAATCTTCAGTAGCAATGAGAAACACAACAGTAGATGACAACTTCAGTTCATTGGCAACTATCTTGATACTCAGTTGATGGTCTGAATCCAACAATAGTCTAACACACATGAGCCACATTGTTGTTGGTTTCGCAGAGCATTGTTCATCATGAACCTCTTCCTGGCCCTCCTTAAAGGCCTTTAACCACCTGAAAACTTGTGATTAGGCCTCCGTAAGCCTCACGAATCATTTTGTCAGTCTCCTCAAGAGATTTTTTTAAGTTTAGCACAAAATTTAGCAATCACATAACGTTACTACATTACTCGATTGTTGATTCCATTTTTTTTGTGAGATGGTCGCCAGGCAGAGGCTTGCAATAACTGACATCCTGCCGCTTCCACAGCTTGGAGAGCACTGAGACCGGTTTCATGGCAAAGCTTAGCATCCCCCCCTCACATACTCCAAGTGCTTCAATCCAACTCTGACCAAGAGGAATGGCACAGGAAATTCAATCGCATTACTTTGAGAATGCAACCTGTATATTAATATTGGTATATTACCAGTTAAGGAAGGGTTACAATTGATACTGACTTCACAATGGTACACCAATAAATTCCCTTGTCTCTTCTAATAAAACACACCCTACTCAACAACAAGCCCCTTTTCCATTCTGTATACTTCCTTCCTCCTCCCATTCCGAAACTTTTCCTCCGAAATGATTGACCAAATGCATGATATGACTAATCAAAAGACATGAAATGTTTGTTTTCTATGTTGCACAAAAAATTGGGTATGAGAATAATCTTGGCTAGATGGGTGAGGTGTCACAATCATATGATTAAATCGGAGGCTGGTTTGGCATCCTGCCATAGCAACCCAGACTAGATTCTATGCTGATAGATAACAGTGGCTGAAACTTAGATACTCTAATACACCCCTGAGAAAAAGGATCAGTCAAAACAGCTGGTTTATAAAAATATGAAGTGCAGATTGTGAAATTGGCCAACAAGGTGATGGATACTGGTTTATGGTACGCATGGCAAATCCTCTACATCGATTAGAGGCAAAAAGGACAAACAATAACTGTAGGGTACTATGTGTTATTATTGCACTGATTAGTGAAGAAATCAAGAAAATCATCCTCATTTGGCAAATTAAAAAATTCATTTCTGTCAAGGCAATGCACAAGAGCACAGTTTCGATGACAAAAATCATGGAATTAAAGTTTGAATGATTACAAAATCTAATGTATTTACCAGATTTGGGCCCCTGATGACTTTTTTTTCAAACTTGAAAAAATATCTCAGCAGTAAATGATTCATGCAGGAAAAAGTGGTCATTGCCAACATGGATGCCTATTTTGAGGACCAAAATCCTACATTTTGTACAGTTCAAATGTATCGGAGAAATACTGGGAAAAGTGTATCAAGCTAAAAGGAGATTATGTTGGAAAACAAAAACAATCCATGTTCTTTATACTTTCAGACTCCACTACATGGAATTGTTTCATGTTCACATTAAATAAGTTTGTAATTTTCCACAGACTTAATTTTATATTACAATGCGTTTCACTGACTTGCGGCATCATCATGTACAAGTTACAAATACAGCTGTTGAATATGTACCCTTCAGACAGAGGAGGGAGGAAGTTCAATGCAATGGGGGGGTCTTGGTGATGGCTTTTTTGGTTAAAGTAAGAAGAGTTGGTGGCGCCTTACATGCCTAATCATTGGGTCTGGTTCGGGGGGTGGGGGGGGGGGAGGAGGAAGAGGCTAAGGGTGGCTAGAACCATTGGATTTGTTTACCCTTGAGGAGAGGGGTCGCTGTGTTTGGTCAGAGGATTTTTCAGAAGTGAAAGTTGGTGTCGAAGAAAAAAGAAAACAAAACGGAAAATTGGCAGTGTCTTGGTTATCACATTGCTCAGGATCAGGTCATGGCTTGGATGCAACTGAGTACGTTGAACCATTGAATTTGTTTACCCTTGAGGCCACTTTTTCGGAAAGGAGAGGGGAAGGTTGGGCATATAATTGCTTAATACAAAGTATTGTATTGGGGTCTGCCAAGTGCCTTTGAATCTTGATTAGCTCGAGAGGGTCCATTTGTAATCCTTTAGGGAGGATATTTCTGGGACAAAATTTCTACAATTGTTTACAATCTAAGTGATGTTTTGCATGTAAGGAATGGGGGTTTGGCTTTTTGTGACATCTGGCATGTTCTTGGGCTGGCATTTTGCAATTCCTCCCACTTGGGCCGACATGATGTGTGTTGCAATTATCGCAATAAAGTTTTTAGATGCCTGATTTAAAAAGTGTATCCTGTTTGTCTTTAGCATTAGCAAAGAGTTCGGAGAGAGTAAGGGATGGGATAATAGGATTAAAAATGATGTGGCTAATTGAGCAGGCAGGGAGGTGTGATGCCATTGATACAAGGGCATTACTAGAGAAAGAACTAGAAGAAGAAGACTTCAGATAGAGGGGTCATTGTTTGTTCTCTAGCGTAGGGGCCCAGAGGCAACTACACCACTAGTATGTAGCAGTTTCTCCTATCAATTTCCCATATCCCCCAAAGCAAACACAGGGAAGTAGTTCAGGTTGATCATTTAACCTGGGAACACTGAATTTGCATTGTCAAATCATTGTTAATTATGGTAAATTATTCCTCTTACGAGATGATATGCCCAGGGATGGTGTGTACTATATTTTGAGGAACAATGACATGAGAGAGAGAGGAAAGATCCTGCCAGCAAAACTAGATTAATAAGGATTCCCAAACTTTCAACATGCCTCGACCTCTGAAAATCACATACATAAAATGTGTAAATGAAAACCTTCCTTTGAAAATGCTTTGAGTCACTGAACTATGCATATCCTGCACAATGCTAAGTAATATCATGGACAGTATCATTTTTAACACTGCATACAGCAGGGCAAAATGTCTAATGACAATGAAATGATTTCACCAATGTGTATTAACCTTTTGCACTCGGATGTCGAGTGTGACTCAACACAATTAGCAGCAGCTCGTATGTCGAGCCACATTCGACATGGAGTTTCACCATCAGGGGAATTGGGATTTTTGTCCATATTGTCCAATAACTTTACTTATGAATGGACAAGTTAAGTAAAGCTTAATTAATAGCATGCCTTGTTTTATAAATGAATAGTATCGACCCATAATGTCGTCGTCGACATAAATGCAGTCTCCAAAGGATGCCACCACCTACGCAGATGTTTGTTGCAATCTCTTTGCTGTGTTGTAAGTTCTTTTTCATTTGCATTGTTTGCCCTTCATTACTTGGAAGTCGGCTAAATGTAAAGCAATGCCTTTGAGAGATGATCTATTTCTGAAAAAAAAAATCGCCAGAATGTAAAGTTACCTCAGTCAGGTGTTCCGTAGTTCATTGCACTCTAGTTTGAATGCTTTCATTTCCTTTTCTTCCTAGTGTCAGCAATCTCATCAAACGCTCTTTTTCTATCTATTGCATAATCAGGAATCTTGAGTAGGAGGGTGTATTGTACAAAAAATGCTAACAAAGAAAAAATTAAAAACCAATTGCGCATGTATAATTTATTAGGAAACTAGTAGACGATCTCGTTGGAGAATTTCGAGATGTGTCACAAACTTCCAGGGTTGGATTACCATCCACAAACATAGAGCAACGTTTAGATGGGAAACTCCATATAATCACACCTCACCCTAACAAAAATCAGGAAGATTTTGCAGTTTGCTCTAACCAAAAAAACAAAGGTGGAAGAAGAGAGATGATATATATATAT
Source organism: Hetaerina titia (assembly GCA_037158775.1). Classification (NCBI taxonomy): domain Eukaryota; kingdom Metazoa; phylum Arthropoda; class Insecta; order Odonata; family Calopterygidae; genus Hetaerina; species Hetaerina titia. The sequence goes on from CM073779.1 coordinate 84,671,219, forward strand.
ATATATCTGTGAGACATGTGAATGTAACCCAGGTCTTCATGTTGGTGAATGGTTCCAAAAATATCATACCATGAAAAATTATATTTTAAATTATGGTTTATCAAAAATTATGTAAAAAAATCCAATAAAATTTGTTTATATGAAAAGAAACTCCAGTTTTTCATTCTAGTGCTAAGCTTAGTAAATTTGGGGTATTTAAAAAATTTAATCCTGAGTACACTAAGGCAATCAAGAAAAAAGGCACCCAAGTGCAAAGGGTTAAAAATATTTTAATCCAAGCCAAACCTACAAGGGTACAAGTGGATATTGATATAATTTAACAAATATATAAGCCCCCTCAATATAAACCATAAGTGTTTCCGTCACTTGCATAGCTCATAGTCTTATAATAATCCACAGGTGCCTAGCTACAAGCCATCACAATTATTATAACTGCATCACGTTATTACATTTAACAAATAAGTTTTATTTTCATCCTGTTTTCATATAATTCTACAACATTAATGATCACTCTATCTATGATGGATATTAAATAAAGAGTGATCACATATTTTTTTATCCACATACACATGATGACAATTGACACAAACACATAATAATCACTTTATGTGAAATAGAAAACAATAAGTTGATACAATGATTGAAGAAAACTAACATAACAGCTACGATAAAACACTTTCTAATATTCCACACAAAACCAGTCATCCATGGCGCATTTGATGAGGGCTCATTAACAACACCATGCTAATGATGCATAATCCACATACAGGCTACTCACATTTGAAACAAAATGCTTAGATAATTCATGCACTACTAACTTGTAATATTCTCCACTTTTTGGTTTACTATCAGTGGTTTTCTGGAACAAACACTCCACCATAAAAATGCACTTTCATTGATATACCATGCATTAATAAGCTAAACTACATATTTTGCACAACAATACACACCAATCAATCTAATATTATATTTCTGAAAAACTTAAAATAAATAGTGAATTGCTGAAGTAATCCAACATATTAATACAAAACATTAGTAATTCTTTTTCCATGTGTTTTTTTCTAGCTAAAAATCAATAAACTGAAGTACTGCCAAATGATTGAAATTAATGATTTTGCAGCCTGCATTTAGTTCTTTATGGCAATATGCATATATGCTACATCATTGCACTGCATTTTATATGACACCGTAAAGATTTATGAATCATAGATTAGCATAATCATTAACTATAAAAGACATTCAAGTACATGTTCATCAATAAATTAATAGATCTTAATGAGAGAAAGATAAAGATTAAGATATCTAGAAAATCCATATATAATCTAACAAATATCAAAAAGAGATTTAAAGAGAGATCACTACTTACTGATGAGGTGAATAAGGTGGGGGAAATGCCTCCACCAATGAGCTGAGTAGCTTGCGTCGATGTTGCTGTGCGTTGACCAACACGCTGCCGCCCAGTACTGGAGATTGACCCTGGGTGAATGTTCGGTTGACTGCCTAGGAGATCCAAAGTAGACATTTTTCATAAGAAATTGTGAAATTTGTTTCCAACAGTAGTTATTTGTCACTGTGAGAGACCTAAACATGCCCAAAGAGAGCAATCTGCCCTAGGGTTGGCCCCAAATATGAATGAATTTTTCCTCACCCACGTAGATGGCTGGAGTCCAATGATTTTTAATAGGAGAGGTGGATGGAGGTATTGGGAAAGCAAGGCAACCTGCATCACTTGTCTACGGGCCATCATTATATTGTACGCACTGCTGCAAGAATGGACCCCTGCTTGAGGGTCAGGTCTCAAATTTGTGATGTCACATTCTATGGTGTAAAGATTCGTGATTAAATATTGTGATAAGCTCAGAAAAGCAGGTATAGAGACCATGACCATGGTTAATAATGCTTGCAGAGACGAAGCAATGTCCTAAGGAATGGTTTTCTACTGGAACAAGAGGGAGGGCAGAGAGGAGGTTAACGACAAGGAACACCCTTGATGCCCATCAACAACACAGTGTGATTAAAATATGCAAAAAGTGACAGACAAGTTCAATTCCAATCAACACCTAAGTTCCACAATGTTAGCAGAGGATAGGTCATACAGACAAATTGTAGTCCCCTATCATCTCTTCCTTCACCTACGGTCACGCTCTAATTCCCCATCACTATCAAATGTTTCCTTCCAAGAATACCCACAAATATGTACTTGGATTGTATAACCTGTAGACTTCTTCCTCCCTATTATTGCTAAGTGGCATGCATTCCTGAGTACTGACCATGTTCATTACTTAAGCTTTTGCTTCTACCAATAATTTTCTATCAATCACTTGCTCTATTACTATGTTTCTTCTCATCCATGTTGGGTCAATCAGTTAAGGGTTAGAGTCGGCAATGTTTATACAGAGGAATTTCTTTTATTGTGCCCAAAGGAAGTGTACTGGAACCTTTGCTTTTTATAATTTATGTGAATGACATCAGAGAAATAACTAAATAGCTTCCATAAAGGTAGAACTCTTAAATTGAACAACTACTACGGAAGGGGTGAAATGCTGAATCAACTGATTCACTCTAATTATCTAGGAATAACTGTAATTTGAGATCTAAATTGGGGACCACATATTGAACGCATTGTGACTAGAGGTTTTGAAGTTTCACAATTTGTTATAAGAAATCTGGGAAAGGGCTGCAATGAAACCAAGGATTTTGCCTACTACCTTGATCAAAATGTTCCCGGAATTTATTCAGAAAATTAAAAATACAAGTTTATTCATCTAAATCTATATTGTCCCCTTCAAAGTAGTCCCCATCGACTGCAACACACTTATGCCAGTGCTTGATCCAATCCTCGAAACATTTTTTATATTCGGTTTTCGGTATGTCCATCAGTGCTTCCTGCGATTTTTCCATTACTTCCTCTCGGCTGCTAAAACGCGTTCCCCGTAATGGTTTTTTAACTCGATTGAACAGAAAGAAGTCACAGGGAGCCAAATCAGGTGAATTCGGTGGCTGTTGGATGGTATTTGTTGCATTTTTCGGCAAAAAATTACGAATAATGATAGCACTGTGCGACGATTTCTGGTCTCTTTCGGCGAATTGCTTCACGCAAACGTCTCATAACGCCCAAATAATACTCTTTGTTTACTGTCTGGCCTTCTGGCAAAAATTCATGATGCACTACACCGTTGTAATCCATGAAAACCGTCAGCATTGCCTTCTTTTTTGACTGAAAACGACGTGGTTTTTTTGGTCTTGACTCATTTGGTGAACGCCATTCACTTGCCTGATGTCTGGATTGCGTGTCGTACTCATAAACCCACGTCTCGTCTCCAGTAATGATCCTTTTGATGAATGTGGGATCGGATTCAGCCTCGCAAATCATGTCTTTTGCGACGTCAACACGGTCTCTTTTTTGCATGAAATTGAGGTCTTTTGGCACCAACTTTGCTGCTACACGACGGAAACCCAAATCATTAACCACAATGTCTTGGGCGGATCCATAGGCAATGTTCAAGTCCTCCGCTATTTCTCTGATGGTTAATTTGCGGTTATTGACCAACATTTCTTTTACTTTATCAATTTTTTCACCGACTTTCGATGTCGATGGTCTGCCACTGCGTTCATCATCTTCGATTGACTCACGACCACTTCTGAACCACTCGTGCCACTGGTAAACAACCGTTTTTTTTAGAGAATCGTTGCCGAAACACTTTTCCAACATTTCCAATGTCCGTGCGCCACTAAATCCGTTTTTTACGCAAAATTTAGTACAAGTTCGTTGTTGCAAATTTAAATCCATTTCTGCAATTGTAAAAAATCGCCAACACACACAGAGATAGATGTACTCTTGGCTACGTAACTTTTGCAAATGTCAAGTTATGACACTAAGATTTAAAGGGAATATCAACAACAGATGTACCAATTTAACAAAAAAAACAGAACTCAAATCGGAACGATGGGAGCCCCACACGGTGGTTATTCCGGGAACTTTTTGTTCAAGGTAGTACTGAGAAGAATTTACCGTTGCCCCTTGTTCCAGCAAATCGGTCACATAAACTTGGTGAGCATCCCAAAACATAGTCAAAAGGAGTTTCATCAAGGATTATGGCTTTTCCAGGCTTGACACCATGAAATTTTACTACCCATAGATTTACAGCAGACCTATCTACAGCATTGTCACCATAAACAGCCTTTAGTACAAGTATAGATACACTGAACATGTAGATACACTGAAATTTCACAAAGCGTTAGTTCATATGACATGGCTTAGCCAAGTTCCGGTTTAGTTTTGCTCACCGAGTTTTATAAGATGCCTGATGGTCCTTTTCTGCAGGACATGTCTTTGAGTAATGTACCAGAAACAAAATTTAAAATTTTGCATCTTAGTTATAAACCACATTGGACCTTTTTAATGAACCAAATCTTTGAAGTCAAAGTATGACCTGATTAAACTATCAAATAAGCTCCTGTGTAACTTAGGGACACCGCAAACAGATTTTTCTCATCATTACCAATTTGGGTGGGTTGATGAAGAAATCACCAATTTGCCAGTCAATAAGATACACTTTTTTGCTCCAAAATGAGTACTAAAACCAGCCTTCATCTCATGGGGTACCTTGAGCTACAATACAAAAGTAGATTTACCTGAAAAAATACATTTTTTCCCCAAGTTTGAGCCTATCAGGCATAGACAATAGTTGCCTTTATTACATATTTCAATCATATCACTATATTGAGTCAGTTGTAAGCATTAGAGTTTTAATATTTCCTGGAAAGTACTTCCTAAAAAATTCCCAAATAAATCCCCTTGGATGTCATCAATCTGCTAATACACGATCTCCCAGCACACCAAGCAGAGTGAAAATACCCAATTTCCATGCGCTGATAAATGTCCCAAGTTTGAGGAACATGTTAAGAACTGGATAATAATCACAGGAAGAAAAGGGATTACTGTTTCAATAAAAATGACTTCAATTGAAGTGAGAAAATTAGCAACATTAGTTGAATTGTCGATTTTTCTGGGACAATGTCATTGTGTGAGTGACTCGCGAAGACAAATGGTGTGCGCCAGTATAACAATATCACAAAAAATTACACTTGAACACAAAAGAGGGAATATGGCACAAACTCATCACTTCACACTAACAGAAAGAATGAAAAAGTCATCAATTTCTAGTGTCAGTGATTGGTTGAAAATTTCCAGGCAGAGTTAAAAGTGAGAAAAAAAACTACCATTATGTCTTTTTGATAATATGGAAATAGCAGTGCGAAAGATGGAACCGAACATGACACTGCGTATTAAGAAAGTCAAAAACTGTGGAAATGATTTAGCAGATAGAAGCAATGATGAATGTCTGATAATCTAGGATGAAGAAACATTGATTTAGGTAAAAAGAAAGACGTTTCAGGCGTGATATGGCAGAATATCATGATTAATTAAAATTGGCAATTTTCCACAAAATAATGAATTTAATAATAATTTATAATTATTTTGTGGAAAATTGCCAATTTTAATTAATTGGTTTAGCAGCTAGTTTCTTAATGTAATAATTTCATTTTCTTTGTATAAAGCATTAACATTAAAATATTTTGATCTTTTCCTGTCTGCTCCAAATATTTTTCACAAATTTTAACCTGAAATATCACACTGCATCTTATTTCCAGGTGTGTCTTATAGGCCGGGATATATGCAGTACATCTTTCGCCTACTTACTACAGGGTGATGTCATTTACTATGTTTTACTTGGATAATGTATCATTTCATCCTTAGCCAAGTTTTGAAAGCTCTTTCCCCGCCTACTAATTTGTAATAAGCTCAACAGAGACAGTCTACAGTTGACAAAAATTTCACTTTCTTCTGTATTTTGTGGAAGAAGCAGAAGGGGGACTATGGCAGTATGTAAACAGTATCTAGTATATATTGGCATTATTTAAAATTTTTTTCATTCATAAAATGCATTAAGTGTCAGTACATTAGCTACTGCTCAAATGTTTCACACCTCTCCTGCTTTCAATATCTTTATGAATCATCCTTAATGGAATGACAATGTTTAGACATGCCATTCAGAAAAGAAGAATTGAAGCCAGGAAATTAAAACCTTGGACAAATTGAAACCAGGTCAAAAAGGCATGCTTCTATAACAAAAATATGCTGCTAATGAATCTACAATTAAAAACACATCAAAAATGTGGACAGAATAAGAATTGGTGTCAGTGGAACTACTCCTGGTGTGAAAGTTAAAGTAGGTTCAAATGAAATGTTCATTTGAGTTAGGTAGAATAACTACTGTACACTATCAAAACTAGAAATGGGTTTCAGTGAGATAAGCCATCATATGTGACAATGCATCAGGTTAATATAAAATCCTAATTAAAAACCTCTAGAGCCATTAACAGTGGGCTCTTCTCTAGAAGTTCTCATTAGTACAAGAAGTTTAAAATATAGTATAATTGCCATAAAGTAAATTTATTGGAGGAAATAGCTTCTGCTGGCCAACAAATGTGTGTAAATCTCATTCCACAATTTTCATTCATTTATTCTAACTCAAGCTTGAGAAGCATTGGCAAAGATGATGGACATACAGATGCTAGATTGCATTTATAGCAACACCCACTCAACCCGGTAGCTGGCCTCAACTCATACACTTGTTCTTCAAAATTCAGTGCACTAATATTTTTAATCAATATTACCTTTTTGTTTTAAATGTCATTTAAACATATAAGAAAACCAATGGGTATTCAAAGATCCAGAATTCTCCATTTCATTTGCCATTCAAAATATGATTTCAAGTTTGACAGTTTCAAATTACATCATCATCGTGCTACAATTCAACTCGAGTGCAATAGTTCCCTCTGATTTTTATAATTGATATAAATTAACTCCAATCATATCAAATGCATCACTCATTTTCCATACAAAATATTTTATGGCCACTCATAAACATTTTGTACACCTGCTACACTAGTAGAATTCCCAGAGGAATGCTAGACAGTTCAATTTATATGGAATTAACAGGCCAAAAACATTAGTTTCAATTGACTTTTAATAATCAAACCACTTTACTTTTCCACATAAACTTATTATGTTTATGTGGAAAAGTAAAGTGGTTTGATTATTAAAAGTCAGTATGAAGATTTTCCACCAAGTTACACCAGAAACTGTTTTATTTAGTTTCAATTATTTGGGTTTTTTAAGCATCAACCACAAAAAGACTTTAATTTCAAATTAGAAGTTATTAGATAAACTGCAGATACTTACCTAGTCCTATTAGATTTGCAGCTGTCTGGCTGGCATCAATTGACACTTCCCCAAGTCCATTAACCGATATCCCATTCACCATATTCACTGCTGTTGGAAACAAAAATAAAATCATAGCAAACAATTTTCTCAAATGAGCAAGGACATTCAGATTCCATATCATAGTGTTAATCTCTTAATTTATGATTCTCTCCTTGGTATTGCATTTGCATTACTGCAGTACAGTGCATTCCCCTTTATTATGCATTTGCAATTAGAATAATTAGCATTTTCTATGTGAAGAAGCTCTTGGCTTATTTTATGATACTATAAATAAGAAAATTGTTGGAAATTTTTGCACCTTCTGGAATATAAGTGCATTGCTAGCTATTAGCACATCATCATCATCACTCAGAGCTACCAAAAACAATTTAAATGTCACAGTGTGTGGTACATCTGCTTTCTCCATTACTAAACAAAGGTATTAGATCATCCTATGGAGCATACAAGAAAATGTGCGTTCCTCCTTCATCCTACCTGATTATGACCACTCATGAACTTTCAGTGGCGAAGCATCATCATAAAATTAGAACTGAAAAGCACTTGTGCTCATTCATTAGTGAGCACAATGTGTCATTCAGTAGATCAGACTTGTAGGCAAAGCCTATTCTTAAATTTATGGAAAGAAAAAAATTATTCGTAGCTGAGAAAAGCAAATCACATCCTTTCCCTTTGTCTTTTGTTGTCACCTACATCCAAAAGTCGTGTTATCTCGCAAGAAAAAACCAACCAGTCATTACGAGGCCAGTCCCATCAGTACACGGCCTGACCTAGAGATGGCAGTAGTTGTTTGAAAAAAACACTGTATTAGAAAGTATGAAATCTATTAAGCTAATGTTTCAAGTATGAAGACACTACGTTGTCTAGGATTTGATTAGCAGCCATCAATAGTGAACATTTTCAGTGTATTTGTGAAAATGGAGAAAATTGGTCATCAGTATGTGATACAATACTTTTATTTGAAAGGCCTCGGCCCAACCAATATAAAAGTTGAACTGGATCCTACTCTGGGTGAGTCTACTCCTTCGTTTACAACAGCAGAATATTAGGTAGCAGTTTAGGTAGAGTGTAAACAAGGCCGTACGAGCTGTCAAGCCGAGCATCGCATTGGTTGATCAAATGAGGGGACGACTCCAGAAAGGGTGAAGAAAATCCACAAAGTGATATTGGATGATTGTCAACTGAAAGTGCCCGAGCTAGCACATACTAGGCATTTCAAAAAGTATGGTACATTGCATATTAAGTGAAAATTTGGACATGAGAAAGCTATGTGGGCGATGATGGGTGCCACGTTTGCTCATACTCGAGCAAAACCAGTGTCGTGATGATATTTCAATTAAGTGTTTAGCAAAGTTTTACGGAAACAAAGAAGAATTTATGTGCCATTTCATATCCACAGATGAAACATGGGTCCATTACTTCACACTTGAGACTAAAGAACAATCAAAACAATGGATTCAATAGGAAGAAGCGGCTCCAAAGAAGGCAAAGAGCGTTGCATCTGCAAGCAAGGTCATGGCATCGGTTTTTTGGGATACACTTGAGATAATTTTTATTGACTATCTTGAAAAAGGAAAAACTATGCGAACTTATTACAACTTTTGAGCGAAAATAATCAAGCAAAAGTAGCCACATTTGCTTAAGAAGAAAGTGTTGTTTCATCAGTACAATGCACCAGCTCACAAATCTGTTATTGCAATGGCCAACATTCCTGAATTAAAGTTTGAATTGCTACATCATGCACCCTATCTGCCAGATATAGCCCCCCTTGGGTTATTTTCTGTTCGCAAACTTGAAAAAATGGCTTGGTGGTCAAAGATTTGACAACCATGAAGAAGTGATGTCGGCAGTTAATGGCTATTTTGAGGAGCAAGACAGTTCTTATTATAAAAAGGGTATTGAACGATTGAACATTGCTGGGAAAAGGGTATAGAGTTGAAAGGAGATTATGTTGAAAAATAAAATTTTTTTCCAAAAGTTTTTCTTTGTTGATTCAGGTACTTCTGGGACCACCCACGTAAATAAGGGTGAACTACTGGGAACTTCTACATATCAACTCTTTCAGTACTCAAGATTGACAATGAGAGAAGTGATAATGCCAAAATTTGGAATAAGGTATAGATACAATCTTTTTTGTCATGAGTGCAAGCCATGCCACATATTTCTGAACCTGTCCTGCTTTTGAGACACTTTATTGCATTCAGATCCAACAACAGCATGATACAAGTGAAAGACTCAAAGATGGATGGACTTCATGGAATTATCATAGTTGTGCAGTGCATAAGCCCTATTCTTCTCCACTTTTGCCAACATTTCTTCTCTCCATACTGATTGAATTGAATCTCACGTGGTGTGATTTCAATAGAAAGTTTAAGGGTGAGGGAGTGTTAACTTAATATGCTTGAATCCATAAACAAGGCACTTAAATCTTGCAGTTTGAATTGAATTGAGACTGTTTAATTAGCTAAGTGTGACAGAAACCTCTAGACCGCGATATCTGATATTTTTTAAAAGAATCCATTGCTAGGTACAACAATTAAGTTCTCTGAATATAGCAAATGTAAAGTACACATTGGCATCTCTACAATGTTGATAGTTCTGAGAGACAATACCATAACACTATTACAGTCATATCATTTAAGTCATAAGAATGAAATGCCAAAAATATATCCACTGCACAAGAGCATTATGTATGTAGGAGTCTTTTCAATACACGTAATTGTTTAAATCATGACACTCGAGAAATACTGCAACACGAGTGTTTGATTTATAAGTGAATTAAAAATTCCTACTCTAAAAATTTAAAATGTGTGCAATCATAATGTGAGTATAATTAAAGTAACAGTATTAAGTGTCACTGGGTTACATTGCTTCATGTTAAACAACACTCGGCCTGGTTTTCCAGAAATTTTTAGTTTTATATAAATCAGCTTTCAAAAGAATTTCACCAAAAACATGACCTGATGTTGTTGTGCCATATCAAAACCCAGATTGTAGGAAGTTAAAAATGAGCGGAAAACCAAGTGAATATTTTTCTGATTAATAATACAAAGCATTCAATTGAAATGCCAAGAGCCTCTCCAAGAACCATATTCATGTGAATGCATTGCAGATTTCACATCAACATGAAGTAATTGTTTAGACATTTTGAATGTGGCTAATGTTATGTACGATGAGACGAATAAGAAAGTAACTACCATCTACACGTAGGTCACCATGAGCAGAATCGCCACTATCTGCGTGTCTTTGTATTTTAAGACTGACAAGAAATATTTTGACAAGCTAGTCTTCACTCTGGAAACTGCTTTCATATGATTCAGCATGATATTAAAAAGATTGCACTGAGCAAAACCAAATGTAGCATGGTGGTAGTTAGAAATGACTACTTGGAATATTATCTTGTGATGAAAATACCAACCTTGTCTGGCCCCTTGAGCATCAAGGTGACTCCAATAGTTTTCACTAGGTGAAGTAGTGTTCTGTCCGGGTGGTGCCTGGGGAGCCTGTCCCGTGTACCGGAAGTAGGGATTCTTTAAATCCAGGGTGTTAGATGACCTCGTACCTGTACCCTCCACACAAAGTTCAATCGTGACATCATAACTTTGTCTGCAAAAAAAAAGATAAGCCTTTTCCATTTAAAGCAGCTCATATCCTTCCAGAGTTATGACAGTCTATGAAATGGAACTTTACTTTATTGACCTAATTCTATATAATGTAATTATATAACTTTATGTTGAGCTGCATTTTAAACAGATCACACCATTGACTTGAGTCCATTAAGCAAGTCCTGCAACTCTTTCATGTTGTCATAGCAGTAAAAAATATGAACATTTAAAAAAAATTATCTGCAAACTGAAATATCCAGTAGTTTGAAGAACAGATCATATTGAACTGTCTGCACCCGTACACCAATTCTTTTGCTATTTCACCTTTATCTACTTGAATAATAAATTTGAACCCCTCTTTAATTGATAGGACCACTTGTTTTCTTTTTGTACAAATTTTCCACTGTCACAGCACAAAACGAGTAAATTTTGTGTGGCACCCTTGCACTTAAGTGATGAGGTCTACATTAGAGGAACTAGTATGCAACTGTCCCCTCCACCCCATGCTCTTCCCCAAACTCTACCCTCCAACCTCCGACTCCACTTCCCTTCACTATCATCAAGTCATCAACCGTTGCTCTCATCCATCAGACGATAATCACTTCTTAATCGAAGGATCTCTTTTTCTCAAGGTGAACCTATGGTGAGCCATGTAGGTATGATTAAAGATGCCACAACTTGCACTGGGAATGCTCTCTGGAAATCCCACCCAAATGCCCTTATTTCCTCCCCAATCAATCACGCAATTATGAAGTTACATCCACCTTCTAAAAACACACTAACTCTACTCCCATCCTACCACACCTGATAAAAAGTTCTGCAATCCGTTAATTCACTCACTAACCACACTTGCAGCAAGTTTCCCCCCACAAGTTAAAATTTAAAAAGAAGCATCATAATTACAATGGAAGACAAAAGCTCCACTGTCACTTTACTCTAAAAATTTTTTTTCTACATTTAATTCTTTCTCTAGTAAACATTTTTGAAGCACTGGACCAAATTAATGATCCATCCTCCCATACTCTCCTTCCACATCGCCCAAATTAATTCCAAACAGATACTAGTGGGGTTATTGGAAGTCCATGATAGAAAATGGGATGAGGGACAATATTCTTGTTAAATAAAAAAGACAAAGGAGAGGGTAGTCACAGGACTCCACAAGCAAAAAAATACCACAGGAAAAGAAAAGTGGCACATACCATAAAGCATGGAGAAGATTGAAAGATCAATTTTTGCATGCAGTAAAGATCTTGAAGAGGATAACAAATGGAAGACTTGTAATGAAATTAAAAAAAAATAGCAGAACAGTTTGAATTAAGAAGCACTGAAATAAGAGATACACTAGGAGTAATCAGAATCAGAATAACACCCAGCTACTAGAGAGCATACTTGTATACGTTTCCCATTTAAGTTGATTGGCCACATAGTCCTTATCATTTTATATGATCTCTTACTTGCATATTTATATACTGTGACTCTAAAGAAATCCACACTCTATAGGTTATCTGAAGTGCAGCTGCTTTAATTAATAGCAACAGATACTTAATGTAGATAAAATCCTAGTAATTTTTGACTACCTACAATTAGGGAATCATATCATTACTTTAACATTGAACTGTATATGATCTGCCACACTAAAAACATGGGTGACAGATAATCCTTTAATCATCATAAAGAAATAATTCACTAATAAGAACAAAAACAGTCATATTTCATCATACAATTCACCAAAGAAGAAAACCATCAATTAAAATTAGGTTTATGTTTCTATGGCCTCCTCCAGAATTTATCCATGTTAGCTACTTTATAACCGATTAACCTCCAGATGAAACTTCTAAACATAAAGCATGAAAAGCCACCAGAGGTCAACATCTGAATTAGGTTTCAATCAATCAGTATTTCCAACATCACCGAAGAGCCAATTGATACATAAAGCAATCAAACTTTGACAAAAATATGTGATTGGCCTCACCGTTTATTAGCCAAGAGAAGTACTCGACCTGTGAGTAATTGACCTTGCTTCACAAATATTGGGGTCTCCAAGAGGCAGCGCACTTGATACCAATGCGTTAGACTCTCTGTTGGCGCTGTGGACAGCCAAATTGTTTGAGCTGAACCAATGAAGGCGACATCAAACCAGAACGCAAGCCCATGGACGGTACCAGAATCCAGCAGGTGGAACTCCAGGGGTATTTCTGCAACACATACATCCTTAACAAAACCACACCAAACAAATGCCAAAATATAAATTTTATACACCCAGATAATTTATATTTACCGATCTTATGCAAGTCTGTTTCATTTGCCACCTGAAAGTCAACTGAATGTCGCAATGATTTGGCCATACATATCCGAATGTCAAAAGTGTCCACAATCGGCTGTCGGAAATACTCTTTCATTGCAGCTTGTCTTAGGCTACTCAAGTCAACCCCATGGAAGCACTGTTGGTACCTGATGGACACAAAGGGAATCAGCGACTGCCATTTTCAAAAATATCATGCAAGGTAACCTTCACTCACACTCACCAAAAATTGGCTTTATTAAACTGCTCCATATAAAGAGTATCATCCGAAAATGGAGCGATGTGCAAATCTCCACGACTTGGGAACATCCGACCTGAAACAAAGTACATTAGGAAATGAAAACCTGTAATTTCAAGTATATTTTTTACTGATCAAGCACTCAAAGAATTTTTCAAGTCCATGACATGATAAAAAAACATGGTTGTGATTCAATCCAACAATTTAATTTACAATTATCTAAAATGGCCCATGAAACAACAAAATCAGAAGCAACAATTAAAACCAAAAAGTCAATCAATCCAATAAAAGTACATAATGGAAACTTGAACAAAGATAAAATAAAATTTCTCAAATTTTTATCCCAAAATAAGTAACAAAAGAACATTAAAAACAAACACTCACCATTAGGAAGCAGCCACTTCTTGGCATGTAGATAAGTTTCTAACATTCTCTCGTTATAAAGCATATAACCCATGGGCTCTGATATGATTACATTCACAGATTCTGGTATCTCTATTTCCTCGATTTTTCCAGCTATTACTACAATCTTGCCCTTAAGGTTATTGTCATTTATTAGAGCCTAAAAAGAGGATAATTTTCACTTAAAATGACTCAGGTAAACAAAAAATACAGGTATTAACAAATAATAATACATAAAAAAACATTATTGTTGCATTATAATGCACACATAGCGGATGACTCCGTTAAAAGTTACTGTTGCGGCATCTCCCGCAGTTTCTTGAAATGAACAGCCTAAGTGTTTGAAATTGGCTTTAACCTCGTGGAATGTGGCACCTCGCGCACGGCTACGAATGCCTGTGACATTGTATGTACGGTATTTCGTCACAACATCTTGTTCCTTTAAAGCCCCCAAAATTTCAGAGTGTAAGAGGACATCTCGGTAGCTTAAGTGGTTAAAGCACTCGGCCGGATATCGAGGGATCCAGGTTTGAATCCCGGTCAAGGCGAATGATTTTTACTCTCTGAAATGGTTGCATTATAATGCACACATAGCGGATGACTCCGTTAAAAGTTACTGTTGCGGAATCTCCCGCAGTTTCTTGAGATTTTAATTATTATCGATAATCTACCAGTTAAGGTACATTTTGAATGGACACAAGACTCCACAATGAAACAATGATAATTCTCTTGTATCTCCCTCAAAACACACACGTCAACACTACATTTAGCCTCTCTTCAATTCGGCACACTTTCTCCACTCATCCCATCCTAATCCTATTCCAGTCCCTTCCTCATTTGCCTAACATTCTCCCCTCTATCACAGTCTGCAGCATCCCACTGCCAATCAATATGCTTTGCATCAATCTTTCCTGCCTCCTTATGACTTTTCCTAACAAACCCCTCTCCTCGCCCACCATACCTAGCACTTCCTCATTTGTTTTCCTTTCGGTCCATTTCACCTTCTCCCATACCCACATTTCAAAAGCCTCCAATCTACATCTATCCACCTGCTTCAGTGATCATGTACCCACACTGTACAAAATTATGCTCCATATCAAAATTTTAACAAGCCTTTTCTTAACATACTTACTCAATGTGCCTGTTATCAACTCCATCTTCCTTGTGAAATCCCCTTTGCCTAGCACAATTCTCAAAGGGTTTCTTGAAATTTGTCTAAGGTAAAACAGCCTAAGTGTTTCAAATTGGCTTTAACCTCGTGGAATGTGGCACGTCGTGCACGATTAAGAATACCTCTAACATTGTATGTATGGTACTTTGTCACAACATCTTGTTCCTTTAAAAGCCCAAAAATATCAGAGTTTAAAAGGATGCCGCGATAGCTAACTGGCTAAAGCACTCGGCCGAATATCGAGGAATACAGGTTTGAATCCCGGTCAAGGCGAATGACTTTTACACTCTGAAAATATTGCATTGAAATGCATGATAGCGGATGACTCCGTTAAAAGTTACTGTTGCGGCAACTCCCGCAGTTTCTTGAAATTTATTTCACTTAATCTCCTGAACTCTTATATGGTTCAAAAGTTCCAATTACTTCACAAAAACAATATGAAGACTTATCAGAGCTGAAATGTAAGGCGAGATACTTTTATAAATAATGAAAAAAGAAGAATATTAAAAAAATTATCCATAAAATTTATACTCATGACACTTTCTTGTTAGATTATAGAAAAAATTATCGAAAGCATGCTACTCCAAAATAAAGAATTCTTTAGTATTTACAATAAATAATTCTCAATGGTTTAGATATGTGCTTGAATGCCAATTAATGCTATAGCCTTAATTGCAATGGATCATAAAATCCCATAGGACTATTGGCTTTAAAATAATCAGTTTGCTGCAGACTTTTTAGAAATGAGAAAAAATATCTTGACAAAATGTTTTACCTCAGCATGCTGAGCCATTGTGCTAGCTTCAACAGCATAAACTTTCCTTGCTCCTGCCTGAATGGCAAAGAATGATAATATTCCAGAGCCAGCTCCAACGTCAAGCACTACTTTATCCTTAAAGTCTGCCAAATTTGCCAAAATTGCCCTCTGGTATGTGCTGGTCCTGATGTAGTCCTGCATCATATTCTGTTGCTGTGATAAGTAGCCATAAAACTGAAAGAAAAGGAACATTTTCAGACACATAAGCTTTTAATTCGGAATGACTGACTCCAAAAACATGCACAATAACAAACTATAATAAAAATTTAATCACAATCAACCTGTAGAAGCAAGTTAAGGTGCCAACTGACAAAATTGCATGATCACATTGGAACATTTGCTATATCTAAATATATTTCCCTTAACAGGAATCTAATGTCAGAATTAATTAAAGCCATGGAAATATTATGTCACACTGATATATTTAAAATTATCAAAATCCTCAGCAACTGTTCCCTCTCACTATCTGTATATAACAAAATCAAGAAGTGGTAAAAGGGGTATTTTGACAGTAACATAAGCCACGAAAAATGATATCATTGATAAATTTAGAGTTTCATTCTTGCGGCATAATTTAGGGGAAATCAAATTACTTATCCCTTTTTCAGTCTATTATTGCCACCATTATTTTAACAATAAATAAATCATGCAACTCCAACCAGCATTGTTTCCCGGATGGCAACAAATACTGCATGATCAATACCTTAATAATGAGTATATCTAAGATTAATGGCTCATGCCTGCAAAGAGAAATTATGACTTTTATTAAGAAGTTATATGTTAGATAACAAGACAATGCAGAACACGTTACTTTTTTACATATGGCAAAAAAATATATAGTATTCCACTTTGTCGCTGTCACTTTATTAAAGAGCTTTGTGGCTGCAGGCAATCAAAACCACCACCCCTGACCCCAATACCGGTTTCATTTCTGTGTTGCAACTAACAAGGCAAACTTCAATAATTATGTTTCTCCAGTTATCTCTCCATACCCTAGCCTGATCAAGTACATGCATAAATGCATTTAACTTCAGCTATTTTAATAAAATAGAAACTCCTATTGCCGTAATGAGCTAGTAACACTCATCCCGCAATGAAAACAAAATTTGTTGTGATGGTTTGTGGGAAAAGAAATTCCAAGACAGTGACCAACCACAGGTGTTGCTAACTTATTACGACTAGAGTAGTTCTTATTTTATTAATTTACGAGGCCATAGAGCTCAACTTCTCCTACTTTTGGCTATTTTGTTTCATCCAGAACATAAGAAGCCAAATTGGCTCCTTATATAGTAATACCAAAACCAAAACATTTGATCATTGACTACAGCATGCAGCACAAATATTCATATTGGTGGAATAAATTTCCCACTGTACACTAGTTGTTGTCACTATTTCCATTACTATTAGCAGGTTATTACAATTTTCACAACTGTGCCACGATAAACAATGCCAGCTTACATGTTTTGTTAATAGCCTTGTAGCTTGGCTGAGACCTAAGAGGCCTTGCTATTGATATGCAAGAGGATATTAGACGGTAAACTCCTTTCTGTGCTCAAATTAACCAGGCTGTGGATTATCCATCAGCAATCTTAGGTTTTATGTATCAGTGGTGGTGGTGGTGGTGGAATGGATGACAATGCGATGGGTTGCTTAACTGTCAATGAGAAGAGCCACACAACCAGGGCATGAAATGAGACAAAGTTGCTGGCATTTTATTTATATTTCTCAATGGGAATGCTACGAAATATTATTCTATTCACTTCTCTGTCGCCAAAATGTATGGTCCCTCCTCACACACAACTGTCACCTTAAAATATGGGACCACAGAGGGGAAAACAGAGACTATTAAGTATGGGAATTGCACTTCTCATGTGTTGCCATGAGAGGATGACACATGACTTTCCCTCATCTTTATGATTCATATCGCTAGATCAAGCAGTGTGAATCAATTTGCAATTTCCTCTGGTGGCTGAAATTGGGTGAAATAATTGTTTCTCTCATGCAGAACTCATCACTCAAGTATGAGGGTGCAACATGGATGTAGCTTACTAAATATTTCAACCTTTTTGGGTTCACTCGCGATTGTGACAGCATCACCAGTGGAATGGAAAGAAAAGCGATGAAAGACTAGATCTATGGAAATCTGGACACTGGGCTGCATCAGTGATTCAACCAAAAGCAAGCTGAAAAAAACCTGTTTCGGGTCTTATTCTTCGTGATTCTTTCACAGATGAGGGAACTTTCACAGTGGCTAATGGTTTAAAAAATAAAAGCAATATGGAATCAGTGAATTGACAGTAGTGGGAAAATTATTGATTGCTGATGTTGAATTAGCTGATAAATTTCATGCGTTTCAAGAGTTAATAAGAAAAAAATCTGCAGAGGAACTTTTCAAAGCTAATAAATCTGGTCTAAAATAAAAGTGCCCATCAAAAAATTTGCTTTGGTGGAAACACTCAAAAGACTTAAAAGAGTCAGCATAAGACTTCGAATGAGAGTAACAGTTATATGGAATGGCAATGAGTTAGGAGATAAAAGAATGAAACTTCAGGTGATAGGAAAGGCAAATATGCAAGTTTCTTTTAAAGATTTTCTTGGGTGAAACATGAAGGATTTTTAGACTACTTCAAGACAAAAATTATTCCCAAATATCTGGGAAAAAAATTTTTCCTCAAAATCCAATCTTTCATTAGATAATGCTCCCTGTAACTCCAAAAAGGCTGTACTTGTCTCAGATAATGGAGAAATATTCGTAACATGAATGCCACCAAGTGTGATGTGTAACTAATATAGAAGTGCAACTGTGATCTGTAACTAATATTACATATATAATATGTGTGATCACATCTATGAGAGAACAAAAAGTGAAAACTACTCGAGGTGCTTGGTGCATGAGCTGACAATATTTCAGCTTTTTGGAAAAGAGCTTCCCTCATGAAATGCTGCATTAAATGTTGCAAAGGCAAGAAAATCTTGAAAGAAGAAACGGATGATAAACACTAAGTAACTTCATGGATTCATAGCATGTAAACTTGATACCTCACATCATGATCTTCATAGTTGAGTAGGTGGCAGTAAAAGAAATTTTAGGTAGGGGATAGGAACTCGAATGAAGATTAACCATTTTATTTTAGTGATTCGCATTGTTAACAGGAAATGATTTGTTCATATCACTGACATGTTTTGGTTTGAGCCAGTTTCCTTAGAAGTGCCTAAAACATTGGAAATTGAACGTATCCACAATATATTGTTATGATGTAAAACAGTTGCTTAGAGTATATATTATACAGAGGAAAATCTTTCAATCCTCAATTCAATCTTTCAAAAAAGTCAATTGTAAGTCTACAATTCTGTTTTGATTTACGTCAGTTCCCCTATTAGTGTACAAAATTTTTAAATGATAAGAAATTCTTAATATCTTATAAAATATCAATGTCTAATATTATTTGTTTCATGCAAGTTACCTGCCTCAGCTGGGAATGCAGTAGTTGATCATTAGGATCACATTGACACTCACGTGAAACGTAGGTCAATCTTTTCCAATATTTTTGCCCAGCCAAATTACCCTATCAATTTCTCCCACACTTCCAAAATTTGAAATACCAATTTTACAAAATTATAATGCATTTCAATGTTCTCTATCGGACGTATCATCAGTCCCATTGGCTGATGCTTTTTTTGACTGATGATTTTCATTGTTGTGATTATTACTCTGCTGTACCCATGTAAAATATATTACATTATATCACCAGTCAACTACTTCATTTAAAAGATAGTATAACATTTCATCAAAATTTTCATTGCTGTAAAAATTTTAGGTCTATCTTTGCAGTCAAAGAAATTGCCTCGGCTAGCTAGTCCCAGTCAGTCCTTCAAACATTTTATGATTTTTGGCACAGGGTGCATTCTGCACCCCTCTTTATAATTAAGATAAACTGCCATTATCATCATTCGATCATGACTTTCTCATACATTAAAATATGGTAACATAGGAAACCATAAGTAGCTGAATACTATAATTAGATATCAGAGTATACTTAAATTCAATCATTTAGATGTAATAAAAAAGAAAATAAGAGGGTCAGATCATAGCACCAGACCATATGAAAGATGAAAATTTGGGTGCAAGAATATTAAAATTAATTCTGCAAAAACCTAGAAGAATTTTGTTTGAAAAAATAACATTGACAATTAGCAAAAGGTCCTCCTAATTATTGTTTTTTTGTTACTTAAGTAATTTTTTATGACAATAGTAGAAAAATGTCAGGATCTCATTTTCATACTCTAAGGTATAGCTGAAGGATAAGCTAAGAGCAAGCCCAGAGAACACATGACCCCGGAAATACATTTTCTGAATTCAGGGAATGGTGCAACATTGAGATAAAATGAGTTGACCTGGATCAGAATCTTCATATTCAGAACCCTACAGTGAATTGAATTCTATCAAATGCAGGGAATACACAACAGAAAATAAGGAAAGGATAAAAAGAGATGTTGCAGGCGTGATATGGTGGAATAACATAACATGGTGGAACAACTTTTCCACAAAAATTGCTAATTTTAATTAATCATGTTGTTCCACCATATCACGCCTGAAACGTCTCTTTTTATGTGGAATATCATGATTAATTGGGGTTGGCAATTTTCCACAAAGTAAAATTTTTCTTAATGCGACCGGTTTCGATGTAACTATATTGTATTCTGGTAACAGTCATTTCTCGTTGTCTGCTATATGTGCTGAGGGGTGGGTAAGGGGAGGGTAGTGGAAAAAAGTGGGATCACTTGCCCCCAAATCTTTACTCCTTTTCGCACACTTCTTTGTGCATGGATACCTGCGGCCGGTCACTGACGGGGGAAACCTCGGTCTCATCCCCTTTCTCCACGGCCCTAGGAGCCTGGCACCGCAGCGAGGATTCACCCTTAACGAGACACCCCCTCCATCCAACCACAAGGTTTTTCCGGACTGTGTTGTTTTTCCCCTCCACCCCATTCTCCTCCCACAACTTTTCTCCTCCCCCTCTCATATGTCACCCACGTGGCCCACGTTCCACCTCCCCTCCCTCTTTCCCCCATTTTCCACTACCCTCCCCTTACTTGCTTTTCAGCATATATAGTAGACAATGAGAAATGACTGTTACCAGAATATGGCGTAGTTACATTGAAACCGGTCGTATTAATAAATTTTATTTTTGTGGAAAATTGCTAATTTTAATTTAAAAAAGGATGATAAAGTATGAATAAGGAATTATAAATTATTACAAAGTCCTCTTCCATTGCATTATGTACAATAAAACAACACTATTTGAAATAAACGCTACCCAAAAATGGCATTTGCAGAATCTTTACTTGCATGCAGCTAGTAAAACATCAGGTTCACAACCAAAAGATCATGGTTTGAATCCCACCTTGAGTAGAATGCTGTATAACTATCTATATAGTTGAATGAGGATGGTCTAGCAACAAAAACTAAAACATTTAAACGACCTCTCACACCACAGCTATTAGTACACACCTAACTGTTCTACCAAAAATAGTGCCCTAGTTGAATGCAGATACGAGTTTCCTAGGCATATATTTCACCTTGGCATTGACAATGCAAATCATGGTCAGTAGTTCACCCGATTAAGAGTTTTTATGGATGCTGACTACACACTAATGCACTCCCAAGCCCATAACACAAAATATCATTAAACTTGACACAATATATTACACTAACTCATTTTTTAGCTCCACATACTTCCTAGTTCCATTAATATAATCCAAAATATCTTTCATTTTCTTCCTTCTAGCACACTTTTCTGACCTCAACTACTGCCTTGAGCTGAGATTGCATCTCAGTATATCCTGCATCCACTTGCACTACCTATTTCAATTTCTCCCAAGAGCTATCTCCTCCCCTTACCGTGAAGAGAACTTTGTCGTTTGTTATCCTTTCAATGCATTATATTCTCTTTGTTCTTCTCCACAACCAAATATTAAAGTGTTTCCAATCCATGCTTATCATTTTACCTCAATGACCTAGTCCTTTCTCTGTACCTCTACTTAAAATGCCAGGCATCAGCTGCCTTTTTGTAAGCACTTCATTGGTTAACACAATGCCCCTCCTACGCTGCCCACCTTCTTCCAGAACACTTACTAAATGTGTAGGAGAGGGAGGCAGGGATGTCCATTGTAAACTGTTCTTTACAATATACATGCAGAGGAAATGATAAGCAAGGCATGGGAAGAGCTGAAAGCTGGGGGGAAAGCAGTTGTTGAACAATCACATTTGTAGATGATCTGAGGTCATTTAGCCAGACAGCAAAAGGGCTACAGTCATTACTTATTCACAACGTAGAAACAATTATATAGGTATGGGATGAGAATTAATCATACACAATGAAAATAATGAGATTCTTAAGAAGTATGAAGGCTAAAATAAACATTAGAATTAGGGGACAAAGTAGAACATGCCACAGGAGGCCGGTGTGAAACTTTCATGAAAAATATCCATCCTAATGGATGCATGAAGGCAAACAGATAATCGAAAAACATGGCTAACCAAAACCCATGGAAATATGGTCATAATATTAAAGGATACATACAGAAATTCATTTTTCATTCCATGTGATTAAAAGGTTTTTTGCAATGGGAAGTACAGTTTTTCCATTTCAGCCATTTTTATAAGAATGAAAATACAGTCAGGAACAAGACACAACAACTTTAAAAGAACACAGTGCTATATGATGAAGTGAATCGCAGAATGTATTCTCCTCAGAAAACTAAGCCAATCATATAGCCAGGAAAAAACAAATGACTGGCAAAGGACGAATGTTGACGAAGGATCTCTAATGTAGATTCATATTTATAATTTGGTATTGATTAAAATAATGCAGTGTAGATAGTTAATAACATATTTGTTAAATTATATATGTTTGCACTTTACACTTTCGGGATTCACTTCATGCAATTGCTTGATGTCAATATTACATAATTTTGTAATTTTCCCCAGCCTGACCTCTGACAAATCATTACAGTTTTTTGACATGGTCTCTCCTGGTTTATATATTTTTCCTACTGCTGCTTCAGTTTGCTGATCGCTTCCAAACAATGAGTTTTTATACCATAGTGCAAAATAGGCACTTTTTCTGCAATCACCTCCCTATTTGAATGAAAACTCCTTCCCACCAGCCATTTACTCATATTGGAGAACTCGTACCAGAGTATCAAATGTGGAGACCAAGGGGATGGGGAAATATTCAGCAATATGACTGCCATCAATTTTGTGGCCACGAATGCGGAGAAATGAGATGGTGTGTTTTCATGACGGTGAAGTATTTTCATGATAGATTTTGTGGGGCAATTGTATGCATTTTTTTGAAACTCAGTTTTCAAAATTTAGCAAAGATTCATAGCATGCACCTGTAATAATTGGATCCTTTACCAAGCAGCTAATGAACATATTCCCGACAAGATCCAAGAAAATGTCAACATAACCTTCGCCGTGGAAGGAACATCCTCTGCTTTCTTTGACTCCCTGCTGGCAACCAATTATTTCAACTGTTCCTTAGTTTAAGCCCCTAAGTGGTATATCCACAGTTCATTCACAATGATGAAACAACACCCCTGTCCCCTGAAAAAGCTGCTAACTGACCTTGGAAAATAACTCCGAATTTTATTATTGGTTAACTGGCAGTAATTGTGGCACCCATCTTGAAGATGGCATTCTCATATCTAATTCTATTCACAAAATATTATTCACCCCATTCACTCAAAATGCCTACAGCATAAGCAATCTCACACACCTTCACACTTTCACCACCCATTAACAGAGCAATGACTTTAGCAACGACCTTTGGAGAATTTAAGAAGGTCTCCAGAAAGTTGTATCACTTATTATATACTCATATGGGTACTCGGAAAATTTTGAAACCACTTATAAACCATTCTAATCAAAGATACAGATTCCCCATAATGATCATCAAGTTTCTCTCTAGTCTCGGAGACACAATTTGCCTTTGTTTGATCAACATAAAATTTTTATTTTCCAGCAGGTCAAGCTTCCAACTGCCAATTTTTCAATGGCTAACTCCATTGCGTTCACCCGTCATTGATCAACATCCAAGGATGATGACAGAATTAGCTATCAAAGCATCAGGAGCTGAAACCCAAACCAAGTAGAAAACCCATGAAGACTTCACCACAATAGAAAACATCAAATCTTAAAACATGAAATATCTCCTTCGTTCAAATTTTAGAAATCACACATGATTCAGAGAAAGACTCAACACAGTCAGACCCATCTGGCTGAAACTTAGGGAGTGTCCCTTAGAGAGTTACTACAAACTTCGAAACCCCAGGAGCTTCCGGCTGCACACACACTTTTCTAACTAAGATCATACAGCGGAAGTTCCGTTCAATGGTTTAGGCCATCTTTTATGAAGGTGACATGGTGCGATCATGAACCACATATCACTGATGGAGCTCACTTGTCTGGGGTATGATACTGTTCGAAATGAGTCTCACCACCTGGAGCTATTACAAAAGGCAGAGTGACTCTGCCAGCCAGCATTACCCCGCCAGAAGCAAGCCTCACCGTCCAAAGCGATTACAAACAAGTTTCAATGGAGTGATCCCATACTAATGGGTCAGAGTTACATCCCAGCCAGGTACCCTGCATTTGAAACTCGTGGTATATTTTCAATATGGCAGCAGTTTGTTTACATGGGTGACCTTCACCTGGCATATTAATAATTAAATTTGAGCATAGGAGTGAATTAAACGCTATTACTTTGCATTAAAAATATATAAGAATAGTTTTGTAAAAACAGGTGAAGTGAAATTATTTATATTGGTTATTCAAAAAAGTATCATGTAAGAACAACACTGAACCTCTCTATTTTATCAATGCAATGTAATTATTAATTTTGTTTAGCGATACCTGTGTTATATACAGCATATATTTGGTTCATTTCAACACTAAGCTCTTTAATTTTTTACAGACATGCCAACTTTCAAAAATGAAAAATCGGGAGGACATGCCAACTTTCAAAAATGAAAAATCGGGAGATTTTTAGAAGTGTATCACGAAGTAATCACTTTTAATTACCACAATATTTGCATGGCACCTTAATCCCTTTATGACACTTTGCCAATTTTTAATGAATGTCACACTTTATTAACATGTTAAGCTAAGTACACAATTTGAACAGTTCATCAAGAACGTAAGAAGGAAAAATCGGGAGTCTCCCGCTTAAATCGGGAGAGTTGGCATGTCTGTTTTTATTGTAAATACTTCACTTTCATTCGCACTCACTCATTGAGCAAAATTGTAGAAGTAATGCATGAAACAAAACATTTTTAGAATAAATCCATGAGAAAGAAATCAAGATATCTCCTAGAGAAATACTTATGAATGCAGGGTGTAAGTAACCACTTTGACATAAAAAATTATGAATTTGTAAAGCATTGTGCTCCTGTATATGATTTGTCAGGTATTTATTCATATGTACACAATTGTGAGAAGTCAATTCTCTTTATCTATTACTTCTTTGACATTCTTTGAATTTATGAGCTAGTTACATGCTCCGATATGTGATTTCTTAGGTAATTATTCTTTGATACACCATTGTGTATTGCCAAATCTATTGCTTCACAATTTTTGTAATCATCAAATATTTTAATTCAATAGCGAAGACATTTAAGAAAAAGCTGAAATAGTATATTGTTGAAAATAAAGATGTTTATTATTTGTTGTGATGTCATGGAGCAATTAATGTAGGTGCCTATCAAAGCCAATGTGATTACTGATGATCAAGATCACTTTGAGGGCCAGAAACACAAAGTCAGAAATGACTGCATGCAAATTCTTCCTCAGCATGACTGGGTGTGTGACTTTACAAAGTTCAGGTGCAAATGCAAACCTGGAGTCAAAAAGATTAGGTTTTTACTCTACACACCTGCAGAGGATTCAATTCCAGACATGGAGAAGAGGACAGTGAATACCTAAAAAGCACTGAAAAAATTGGGACCACAATGGACTAAGTGATGATCTAATCCCATCCCCAACAGTTTCAATTCACCGTATTTGGAAAGCATAAAAACATATGTTTGTAAATCCATGCACATACTCCATGCTTTGCTGAATTTTAACCCCGAGGATGGTTAGAGATGAGCTATAAATAATGCCATTTCTGAGGGTTTCAAACATCAAGGAGGACAATTCATTCCACCCTGCATGCAGTGACCAACATTGAAATCAAGATATCTCCTAGGTGCAAGGATATTTTACATCTTGTTGATGGCCTAACTGTGAAATAAAATTTGTAATTAAGGGGAGAAACTGAAAGCTTAAGTCATTTGTGCCATCAGGGAAAGGGGTACTTAATTTGAAAGAGCTAAGCTTATCAGGGAATGTAGGAAGGGAAACACAACATCAGTATCGGCCTGGTCTTATTGGAAGCTGCCCGGGGGTCTTACAATTCAACATCCAATCTGATAGATGGTATACTCCACATCAAGTACCCTCCTCACAGCGCACAACTAGGGATTGGGGTCTCTCCAATATTTGGCTACTACTGCAATTTGAACTTGAGCCATTAGGGTGGGTCACAGGCACTCACAAGCATGATGATCCCTCTATGACATCAAATGCACTCTAAAGGTGTCCTGGTCGACCTTTGTCCATTTGCTGCACTTTTCCATGCATCAACTACTAGCTTAGTGAAGAAATTCAGGACTGAAATTTTTCCAGCATATTCCAATGCATGAAGACAAGGTATAACCATATACCGACTTTTCAATTTCATCACTTTGAATGCAAAACATACATACAAAATATTACAGTGACAAGGTGCATATGAAATAAAAACATTGTGAGTTTCATAAAAATCATACTTGATTATGCAGTTGGTTTCTTGGCATATGTGACATCTTCAGGTGGTCTAGCCAACAAAACTGGTTTTACAGTATAAATTATTTTCATGAAATCCAGTTTTTATTCTCATTCATTCATTTTCATTCACAGTGGCATTTCAAAACTGAGCCTGAGACAAATGAGATAAATACTGTTTGGTGTATGATATAGAAAAGTAGCCAGGAAAAAACCAATACACTTGTTCCAATGGCTACCCAATTTTAGTATCTTTCATGGCATAGATGCCATATACCAATCTTGATGCTACCAAAAGCATTGTAAATATTGACCTAAATCCGCAAAAGGACTGATATAATTAGTGCTATTATCAGAGCCACAAACCTATTTTATGAAACAAATTTAACATTTTCTAATGTTTCTCACTGTGTCAAATTGTGGACATAGATTCTAAATTCATAGACAACAAACCACCTTCAATTATATTTCATCCAAATAAAATTCAAGGAAATAATTGCCACTAATGACCTTTTAACTTAAATATATATGGTGTCTCATGAAACTTGGATTCGGCATTTCCTTACCCTTGCCATATTCAAAACTATATTATATACATTCAAAATAAAATTTTGAAACTCCCATGCCTTGATACAAATTAAATGCATATATTCCTCTAGTGCATGTAAGAATGAATTTATGAAGACAACCAGAGAATGTGGAGGCATCATTCACAAGATAAACTTGTCCATTTTGCATAATGGTGGAAAGTGAATTACCTCCATGTAGAATATCTATACACAACCTCATCATTTTTAGACACTGCCAAATGGACTGGTTAAGTATGGACTTCAAACTACTTTCCAAACAACCAACCATCATATAATTTAACACTGACATTGCATTTACTTAACAATGTGCATCCTGGTAATCTACTGTTCATAGTAACATGTTCAACCAGTGCATTTAAATTGCTAAGTAAATGGCTATTTGTTCCAGAAGGGAAGTGAAGAAAAATTTACAGAGCGCTGTCAGGGCAGTTTCAATATATCCACAATCATATTTTCAATGAAAAATGTCGGAATCATAAGAAAAATGGAGATAGCAAATTAAAAAGCTTGTAGCTCTTTCAATAACATTTTCAACATGGGTGCACTTAAAACTTTTTATGAAGGAAATGGTCCATTTTATGCTGGATCACCATCCTATGTTTAGTATATATATTTACAGGGACACACTGTAGATAGCTGTAAGGAGGACAAAAGAGGCTTACTGATAAAATGACCAACTAAGAGTCTGGGGCTCCTTAGTATTCATAATGAAAACAGGTAGCATAGACACCAAATACATACATTTAGATGCCCCTCCTAAATTTGATGAAATATAAGAACATGTAAGATGCCTAGCAAATGGTAATAATGAAACAGTTTCACACTCTGGTGAGGGCAGAAGACCTAACATATCAGTGGAAAGTACATTTAAGGTAAAAATATTAATGCCCAATGAAGATAAAAACACACTTCAACCTGTTTGCAGTTCTTTTGGGAGTTATAGTACTAATTTCAGGCTAAGGGAAAGCACTCTTTAAAGTTCAGGGTCTAATTCCACTTTGAATGAGTCAATAGTGCAAAAGGGGGGGGAGAGAGGAATTATTCCCTCCATCACTAAATATTTATAAAAACTGACTGATTGCTTTAATTTATTGGCTGTCACTTAAGGCACTGGATGCCAGCAGGCCACTGTCCACACTATTTTGATTGGTGGCTGGAAGAACCTTATTTTATAAATTATGTAAATTCATATTTTAGCAAATTTTTTTGCTAAAAGGTAGTAGGTCCTATCAGAAAGAGCAATTTAGTCACATACCTGGAAATACTGCATAGCAGAAGAATCATCCGTTCGCTCTGTGAAGACAGACACGCCCTTTCCAGACTTGACTTTCACGATGTGGGTGTGGAAGTTACGTGCATCTGAAAAAAAGAGAAATACTTGGTATAAAACATACATTTCATTTACATGTCAAATTTATCCAAACCATAAGTTTTATGGACAAAATGCTGCAACAGGGCCAGAAGCTGGAACTATCTTTATATAAGCCAAAAAAAGAATAAATGCATTCAATCACTGTCCCACCACATACATTTTATTTCATGAAAAATCTGTGACTATGAGAGTGGATTGGCTACACTGTAGGAAACAGCTCATGAAATATAACTGGTATTTAACATAAAGCAGGATAACATACTCCACTGCAGTGTCTTAATGGCCAAAGGTAAAAGTGGTGACTATTTGGTTTCCAGAGAAATCTAGCCATTCCAAAGGTGAAATGAAAGAATTATAAAGATTCAAGCAGCTGGAAGAGGTTCTCAGTATATTAATAAAAAAGGAAAGGACAATTAAAATGGATGAATGAAACACACATGTTGGAAATGGCAATTGTAGGAATGCCACAATTCAGTTTTCTTTGGAAAAGATCCAAATACTAAAATACAGCAGGAAAAGTGGGTGTTAGTATTAAGAGGTGATTCAGTATTAAAAGCAACAACAGAGGGTAGAATGCAGGATAAGTGAAGTATGAATAGGCACATTGGAAGGAATGAAGAAAGAGAGAAAGTACGTGGAAATGAAACATGGTTCACCATAATATGCGGTTCTAGATTGAAGAGTGTCTTGTTAGGAGGGGCTTAAAATTCCAGTACTGCTTAGTGCTTGGAACCATTAAAAACCTATCCAGAGCAGTTGGCCTAGTTGAGCAAATTGCCAAACTAACTTAAAACTAAAAAGGAATATTCAGGAAGATTCACAATCCTACTCATCTGGGTAAAACTTATTGGGCAACTTGGATGCTCCATCTTCCATGTCATTGGATAATAAAATCATGATTAGGAAAGACTGAGGCAAATGCAACATGTGTGGATGAACCCAATTCATTAATATATTTTCTACAGAAAAAAGAATTTTTTTAACAAAACGAATGTAGGGAAGAGTTCCTATTTAAATGGTCCATCAAGAATGACTTCCATCAAGTACTAAGAACTACTCATAGAAACACATACTAAAGGTTGCATAAATCACAACTATGTCAGTAGATTACATAGGCAGAAGGATGGTACATTTATGTGGATTTAAGAACAACTAGTTTCTGGTTTTGAGGCAAGCATTAAGTACTTGGGACCGCCTCATGCTAACAATACTGAATGTTGGAATTCCATTCAATTGTGGTAGTTCATTCAAGCATGGAAAACCTTAAAAATACTGAAAAAACTAAAAAATTGAAATATTGTTGTCAAATACAGTTTTATTGAGTTTTCTGATACTTAAAAGGCATGAGAAAGTCATAGCAATCAAGACTTTTAGAATTTCATGAACATTTCCAACAATTCTTCAGCCTATGAAAAAGATTAGATGACAACTTTAAAAATAAATTGTAAATTTGTACCAAAATATCAGTAACTGCATGAAAAAGGATTAGAAGTTGATCATGTGCCATTATTTATGCAGCATCTGTTAATTATCTATGAGTACAGCACATCTGACTGATTCTACATGTGCAATTATTCAGTAACAATTTAAATAAACAAGGAGCATACCTACAGTCGTGAATCAAACAATGTAAACAAAATATCCGGAGACTGTAAACTTGATTGGCACTAAGTGATAGGAAAAAAAAGGATCCCACTTTCCCAAATCCCACTTTCAAGGTAAAAGTTAAAATTATTTCATTGGCTATATTTTAAAATTAATCACTTTGGTACAAGCCACCATTATCGATGAGTAAAATAGTAACTCGATACAATATATTACTTACTATTATGGAAAAACACTAGCACAGGCATTATGCTAAAAAACATGACAACATAATGCTGTAATAAGTACTACCATAAATGTTGATTTCAAACTTTTGGAATTTTGTATGGACATTGAAATTCGCAATGGGGAATGCAAAAACAGTCCTGAATTCAATGTTATAAATTCCAAAATATTATTACTTGTACACCCATAAGTTTTATGCCTAATATTGCTATGGGAATGAATAAAATATTGGGAAATTGTAATGGAGATATTAGAAATAGTTTTGCTGTGCCACACATTCTCCCTGGTTGAAAAAATAAAATGGTACACCTTCACAGGATTTTACACGAATATGTATGAAATTCTAATTAAACTTTGGAAGGATTACCCAACAGGATAACATAGAAAGACACAAATGTTGACTTAGTTATTTAACAGTTATAACAGATAGTTGGAAATATTTATTTAAGTCAAGTAGTAGTAGTAGTATTTAGGGGAGGCTATTGACAGCTGAGGTCATTTGAGCCATTAGGGATGGACAGGAACGGATGAAGGGTGGAGAGAAACCTGGCATTGGCATTAGCCTTCTCTTAACGAAAGGTGCCAAGGGGTCCACAGCTTAACCTCCCATCACAAAGTACCCCCCACAAATCACCTCAAGTAGGGATCAGGACACCACTGAAAAATACCTGTCGTCGCCAGGATTCGAACCCGGCCGCTCAAGGTGGGAAGACAGTATGTCAACCAATGCACCATTCCTATCCCCTAATTTAATTCAAATATTGGAATCGGCGTAAGTTATGAACTGTTCTATTGTTTAACATTCCATCATGTAAGGATTAAACATAATTTAATTATTTAAATATAAAAGGAATATAGCTACGGTCGTGAATCAAGTTTATAGTCCCGGCATTTTTTTTTGTTACATGATTTAATGAGATTTGGTCCATTAAAAATCAAAACTGCATCCACCTAGTCCATGCATATTACATTGAGATACTTCAGTAATTGGGTTTTTGCTGTACATATAGAGTTATATTATTACTATTGGCTTCATAAATAAATGCTGATGGTAATCAAGCACCCATTAGCTGTGTAAATTAATAAAAAGAATTAATTTTAATAAAATAAAAATGTTATGTAAGATTAATTATACTGTTTAAACAAGGGAAACTAAATTTGGGTAAGAGCTCTAACTGAACAAGATTGGTAGAGAAAACAAGTTAAATCAGATCTTTGTTTTCCCATTCATCCCAATACAATTTTCACCTAAAAGAGACGTGTTCGTGCGGTGTTTTCTTTTACAAACCCACGCCACTACTTTTGTACCATTGAGTAACTTCTCTACAATGCCGCAAGTTGGTTAAAATATTTAGTACAAATCAAAATGGGGCGTATTCGAACAAGTCTGGATTTTATCAAGATCTTCAACTGTTGGAATAAGGTAAATTCTTCAAAAAAGTATATTTTCATAAAAACAGTTAATTTAATAAAAGTTAATATTTCCCAGCATCTCCTAGTATTATTAACCTATTACAAAAGCGATATTGTTAGCCGTTTTAAGAACATCAGTAAATGATGTTTGGAGAAAAGAGAGAAGATCGTGTTTAATGCACAGGACAGAAGTAGTCCTACAACATTTTACCAACAAGGTTTAAGTCAACGGAAAAGTGCGACAGCCTCTTCGATGCTAGTACTAGTTTGAAAAACCAATTAGTAAATAGGCCAAGTTCCATTCAAAAATGCACTACACCTATATCTTTACAAAAACGCAACTTTGAAACTACAAAACAATAGTAATCCGTTTATTTGCGATTGATTGAATGGTACGATTCATTCAAGCGGCTAAGAACACGATGCTCTGGATAGTATTACCATCAGATTTTTCAAAAAAAATCATCCTTATCCCACATAAAACATCATTCCTTCACTAAACCATGAAATATAAACACACCAATGAAAATAGTTACACATACAAATGAAAGACAATTTTGTGTTCGTTTTGACAGCATATAGCGGATAAGAATATGAAGCATATAAGAAAACGACAAGAATATACTTCCGAGTAACATGAAATTACATGTTTGATTGGAAAATGAACTTAACCGCGCTATACTTACCAACATCACTTGCAAATCTGAATAGGATACACTCCAAGTCGAGATTAAAAAGATAACCTGTGGCACCAACTTTTGAACAGTCCGTTCCCGAATTAACGGGTATTTCCAACAGATCCTGACCAGTCCCGTAATTCTCTGCAATGTTTAAAAGTAATGCTATAATTCTTAGGGAAAATCAAAGGCACGCCGCTGTTGTGAAACTGCAATTAGCCACTAACACCTCAAAATAAATATCAATAAAATTTACGTCAGAATTTCACAGATAAATTCTATTAGAAAACAAAAATTCAACTAATTCTTTATGTCCTTTAATGCAGTTCAGTTATTTTATTATAATACTCCCAATACAAAAAAATCATACACCCCCATGCAAACAAACAACTACCGGAATATTCCACGAGTACACTGGTGGATTATATTAGAATGCACACAACCTAAACCTACTGAACTGCTAACGACTTAAAACCAGCCATTGTATTTCCAATTATAAATCCAACTTTGAAGATAATTAATGTTGTAAACAAGGATATAAGAAAACGAGCATCTGACCACAAGTCATGCCTGCATTTTTATGTCACATAGCAAACACAGTATCACAAAAATTACCTTTTTTAACTTTGATTATTAGTCCTTGCGGATCATATTCTATCATTACACTAACAGAAAACTCATACTTAGGCTCTATAGAATACTCAGTGCTAAGGCATGATACCCCTACTCTTCGATAGATTCTCGCCATTTTGCACACACTATGACAGGGCGCGCTGCTATGCAAACCACACTTTTCGATTCTGCGAACGAGATCTTGCGAGAGTAGCGCAAGAGTTGAAGATCGTTAGGCGAGCAATGTTGAATGTTTGCATCAATTACTTAAGTTCGTTAAGATGACTTGTTTTATATATTTTAAAACATTATTCACAAACAGCAATATCGCCAATTTGCAGTGAAAAATGTAACAAAAGCATGAAAGAAGACCAAAATAAAATAAACAACGAGAACTGGCCTGGGGAAATATTTTTTGACAGGTGGGATAATGCTTGGGTGGTGATAATGTTACATGATAAATTTAAAGGATCGACAATGTGAGGGCGTGAATTTAGAAGTGATGAGAGGCGAAATAAAGGTGAGCGCTTAGTGAGAGATATCCTAGGAATACGATGAGACTTTTACAATCGCGCGAGTTAATATTCAGTGCTTGAAGAACAAAGTAAACATCTAAAGAAGGCTCTAAACAAGTGTGAACCAGACATTTTGTGTATTACTGAGCAATGGTTAAAATATGACAAACAAATGGTTATCTCACTCACAAATTACTGAGGTGTCCTCATTCTGCCGTACTACGTATAAAAATGGAGGTATGGCCATATTCGTGCATAGTAGAATAAAGGGTACTATCTATCAATTGAGGTGCCTGTGAAGGAAGAAAAACTTTTGAATGTGCAGTGTGTTTCCATGAAACTCCAGTGGGATCATCCCCATCTATCAATCACCAACTGGGGATTTTCGTGAATTTATTAAAAAACTGAACCA
Source organism: Hetaerina titia (assembly GCA_037158775.1). NCBI lineage: Eukaryota > Metazoa > Arthropoda > Insecta > Odonata > Calopterygidae > Hetaerina > Hetaerina titia. The sequence continues at coordinate 84,705,333 of CM073779.1, forward strand.
ACTCTTTTGTTCCTTATATGCAAACAACCGAATACTCGTACTGAACAGCAACCTCAACTGTAATCTATGAGATGACTCCCCCCACAGATCCGAATTACTGAATTTGCAAAAGTTACGGCATGGAATGTTTTAAAAATAATCCTGCTAGAGTCACTCCCACATCCGCCACCCTAATTGATTATGCTGTGGCCAACCTCCACCAAGGAAAAGTAGCAACAACTGTTTGTGACCTAGGTACATCAGACCATAATATGGTGAAAATAAGCATTGATATTAACCTGCTAACAGAAAGCCTAGATGATAAAACTTAGGAGATCTTTTACTTTTGGAAATATGCAGCATTTTCTGCTGCTTCTTCTCCCGAAACTGGGATGTCTATGACCTTCAGTTAGTAGACGAAGGTTTCAATTACTTTCATTCGATTTTCAGACACAATTTTTAATTGTGTTTTCCAAGAGCACATCAGAAAATATTTCATAGAACAAATTGTAATCAATGGTCAACTGAGAAATCTGTTACTACTCAACTATCATTAAAAAGCATGCTATCTCCAGTAAATGTTCTAACAATCATGAACAAAGGTTAATCTATGAGGAATATAGAAAATACTACCGTAAACTGATTTCTACCACTTAAAGAACGTGTAATGATAACAAGTTAACTTAATTACAATAATAAGTCCAAAACTGTATGGGAAATAATTAATGATTGTAGAGGTAAGAAAAATCCACATCTTGCTCTCCCAAAATTTGGATCCCTGAAAATAACACTGCCATAAGCTACTCATCTCTAACTAGTAAATTTAAGAAACACTGTGTCAGCTCCTTGCCCAACTACTTCTCATGCCAATGTGCTTTTCGCAAATGCACCATCGTCAATATTTGCCAAGCCCTGTTCTGAAACCAATGTAAAAACTATTGTTTCCACACTTGGAAACAGATCCTGTACTGGTCCTGATGAAATTCATGGGAAAGTTGTTTGTCATTGTTTTGAAGCCATATAAGCACCCCTTTTAAGTATATATATAACTGTAGCTATGTTAATGAGTTAAACAATTGCAGACCAATAGCCATCCAAAATAAATTTGCTAAAATATTTGAAAAAGCCATGAATATGCAAATAGCATCTTATCTCGAAAAAAAACTTACTACTTTCCAATTCTCAGCATGGATGTAGATCTGAAAGGTCTACCATAACTGCCATATGTCAGGCAATTGACAGCATACTTAATTCATTAGATGCTAAACACAAAACTCCTAGAATGTTTTTTGACTTGTCAAAGGCTTTTGATAATATAAACCACAATAGACCACTGACTAAACTCAAAACAATAGGAATTAGAGGAATTCCTCTAAATTGGATGAAGTCCGATGTTCATAATCGCACTCAACCCTTAGGCCACTCCTTTTTCTGATCAATGATCTACCTCACTGCTTACAGAATAATGAAGGAATAATACCAGGGTTGTATGCTGACGACTCTAATGTGATAATATCAAATAAAAAGAGACGTTTCAGGCGTGATATGGTAGAATATCATGATTAATAAAAATTAGCAATTTTCCACAAATAAAATTTTTAATATGACCGGTATCGATGTAATTACATCATCTTCTCAGAATTTTTGTGGAAAATTGCCAATTTTTATTAATGATAATATCAACACAAATATATCCCAGCCTGATGGAAAAATCAAGTCTGTCACATTTGCAATAAACAAAAGGTGTGCAGATAACCTTCTAGACTTGTATGTAAATAAAAGTAAAATAGTTTAATTGACACGCGGCAAGAATATGACATAATCTGCTGATAAAAATTAATTACCAATCAATTGAGCATGTGACGGAATGTAAATTTCTAGGCATTTCTTTGTGTGCAAATATTTCTTGGGATGCGCATGTAAAAGCCCTTCAACATAAGCTCAGTTCAACTTGCTATTTATTAAGACTGTTGTCTGAGACTACAAGTAAAACTACTACTCAATTAATACTATGGGGAAATTTATTCAATTATAACCTATTGTACAATATTATGAGGATCAGCTGCTATTTCTCGAACCATCTTTAAAATGCAAAAAAGAGCTGTTAGAATAATAACCAGGAAACCTCTCAATGCTCCACCTCTCATTTGCTACCACTTCCATGTATCAACCTTATGTTTTTAATTCTTTATGTAAAAAATAACTTGGGCAACTATTCTCCAAACTCTATCATCAGCATTACACCAGCGGAAGGCACAGTATCCATTATGGAAATATAAGAATTAAAACATTGAAATAAGGACCCAATGAAATGGGCATCAGATTATGTAGCAAACTACCCAAAAGAATTAAGAATACCTAGGGAACTGCTGCATTCAGGCATAAATGAAAAAGATAACTGTTCCACTCGGTCAATGAATATCTTAACAATATTCCTGACCAGTAGGTCGCGGCAGTCCAGGGGTTAGAGACTACTGACCAGAGGGCCTGAAAATAATAGAGGATGTGGAGCTATTGGCTGTTGAACAAGTTACAACAAGGAAAGAAGAAAATCCTATAGCCAATAAAAAATGCAGAACTCTAATACCAGTATTTCTGCATTTTTTATTGGCTATCGGATTTTCTTCTTTCCAGAGGGCCTGGGTTCAATTTTCGGGCAAGCCACTCTGGGAACCTGCAGCTCCACCCAAGCTATATGATTTTTCGGGTACCAGATCTTCCTGGGAAACCACTACCGGCACAGGGAAATGAACTGGCCTCCCTACCTTGATGTTTGAATTTTACATGCCATCGGGCTTAGTACTGGGTGAATTCTACCATCACCTACCAAACCGACTTTAGGTTGGTTACTATGTTTTGTTATTCCTGAGCAGAAAGTTCACACTCTTAGTTTATAGCAATGGTCATAGTCTAGTTCATATTAATGATCAATGATTTTTCTAAATTGATATTTCATGTGCATATTACAGTCAATGTTCATGGGTTTATGCCAAATATTATGTAATTTTGAGGACCATTATCTTTTGTTTTTTGTATTTTAATGGAGCCTGTGTCTTTGTTCCTTTTTGGCATGCCTTATATCATGTACATACACCACCCACCTTATAATGGAGTAGGGAGTGGATTGAGTTGGTATCCTCAAGTTAAAGAGAGAGAGAGCAGTTCAGGGCAATCAGTAGTCGAGTTTAAAGTATTGTGGACCTTTAAGTCAGGTTTTAGGGGCTAGAAATGAATAAAGATGACAGAACAGCATTTGAGGACATTGCAGAAATGGTGTTTGACTATTTTGGAAAAGAAGTGATAGATTCAATCCAGGGATTTATATTGGATCTTTAAGTTCTGTGAAGGGGTTAAGAAGGCCTAATAGGGACATTGCTTTATAAACCATAACCACAGTAATCAACCCGAAGGTCGGTTTAGTAGGTGATGGTAGAGTACCCATGTACCAAGCCCGACGGCATGTGAATATTCACACATCAGGGTAGGGGGGCCAGTTCCTTTCCCTGTGCCAGTTATGGTTTCCCAGGAAGATCTGGTACCCAAAAAATCAACTAGCTGCAGGTGCCCAGAGTGCCTCGCCCGGGAATCGAACCCGGGACCCTCCGGTCAGTAGTCCAACGCTCTACCCACTGGACCACTGCGACCCACAATGACCGCGTATTTAAGTTTAAATAAAAATATTGCATTCATGTAGGAATACTTAAAATAATTCATTCATGCCAACTAATCCCCATCTCTCATTATTTACCAACACTGAAAGATGCGAGATAAAATGTCTCGCCTATTATCAGATAAGTATAGAATTAGACATTGATTGCTTAAATGGAAAATCAATGATTTCTGCAATATTCATCCACAATAGTTGAGACTTTCAGGTCTCCCTTTGGGTCAGGGTGTCTCTTGGTGACAACAGTTTCTCCAGCCATGCTGTTGGTGTCTCTGGGTCACTTCTGGCAGATTGGAAAAATTGCTGTTGCCAAGAGAGACCCTGAGGTGGATGGGAGGCCATGTTGATGGGAAGATAAAAATGGAGAGGTGAAATAATAAATCCTGTTTAGAATAAAACACAAACAATTTATTTATTTAATGGAAATAACCTTTTTACTCAAAGATAGGCAAAAAACATATAAAGGTTCTGCATTTATAAAAACATTTACAAATGGGTAAAAATCACATGAAGTTACATACCCGTTATTGAGAATTAAAATATAATTTAAAATTATAGAAGAATTTTGATACACAATACATGAAAGACATTTTCAGATGGTATACAGGTATGTAAACATACCTAGTTAGGTTAATTGTTGAAGACAAAATATCATTATTAAATAATATTCCAAATTTAAAAATGGAAAGAGAATATTAGAAATACAGTATTTGTTACAAGCCAGATGATGGCACAAAACGATAAATGTTAGTAGTAGTCATTCACTAGACCTTGTGGCATTGATAAAGAAAATTTTCCCAATGGGGATTAGGAACAAATTATTGGCACGTACAGATATCCACATAGCAATAATTAGCATTCGAAAATTCGTCAGATATTTTTAATAACATATTTTTTTAGGGATCCTGGTTGAGATAGAAAGTCGGTCAATATAATCACAACTGTTGGCATCTCTCATAATCTGGCTTATAGGTGAGTAGTAAGTGTAATTTTGTGGATGATATCTAATTTCAAAGAGTGCTTCATACCTTGTGTTATGTGAAGGGACTTGGAAAGATATTGCCCCTAGGAGTTCTAAGGAATGAATCTTGTTTTGCAGTAATTTATAAAAAAAAGCTATGATATTAATTTCTTTATGTTTATGCTAGGAGGGAAGATTTAGTAGAGGTAACATTTAATGATAATTATAGAGATATTTGTAAAGATTGAATTTGCATTCAATTTTGCACACAAATTTTCTTTGAATACATTCTATTGTATGAATATGGAGTTTGTAGTAAGATGACCAAGCCATAGGGCAGTATTCATAGAGTGACCTTACTAACGAGATGAACAGAACTTTAAATGACTCCATATGTTTAAAGTTTTTACAGTATTAGAAAATAAATTATTATTTGGGACTTTTGTGCCACCTGACACTGTCTATGAGCACATGTGGATTTATAATAATAATAAATCAAAGCGATTTGTATGCTTTAGATTGAACATGGTTATAATGTTGATTGAATGTTAACTGTGAGTCAAATGTCACTCCAAGGTCTTTTTCATAACTAGGAAGCCCAACAGAGATGCACCACTGCAATTTTCTTGAAATTAAAATCTTGTATTGATAATTGTGTATGCCAATATTTCTAGTCCATGCTATTTGCCGCATTTGATATAATTAAATTAAGCACCATTTATTCTTACTTGTCACTTGGGTAAGAAACCTCTGCAGCTCTAAAACTAAAGTAAAAAAGCAGCTACCTGGACTGCTTTTCGAATGGTTACTCATCAGGAATAAGTGCCTGGTTACCAGTAGCATCCATCATTAATCATATCAGGGAAGTTCTCATTGCCATTGGATCGCAAATTCCTCCACAACGTCAAGCCTACCCTCTTAAATTTAAAACATATCATGTATATTACTACACCACTGAAATTTATTCTTTTGATCTACTGAGCTTTTTACAGCTCAATATATAATAAAATCCTCTTTATTTGGACTTAATCCTTTTCCCTTTGTCTTTCATCTTAGATACTCCCTATCTTAATACTTTCATAGATTTATCATCCCATTATCTCTTGATATGCTATTCTAACCGTTTATATTTTTCCCTTTGAATTTTATTGAATGAATTAACAATCATATTAAGACACTCCTGTATTGTTCTCCATCTAGTATATTTTCTCCATACTAAAATAATTTTATGTGAATCTTTTTCTCAGGAACCCAATATTCAAGTCATAAAATGGTAAATTTATTATTTTTAACTAATATTTTCCTTAGTATTTCCCATTATTCCTGAGTACCAGTTCTCCGCTTTAGTTAGTACTTATTTTGCATATTCTTCTCCTAGTGTATCTAATAGTACATATGCCAATTTTCATTCGGCACACCATCCAATTATGTGAATTCTTCGTCTTGCTTCTAATTCATGACCTCCAAATCTGATATTTTAGTGAAATATTTATTATAATTGGAAATCTACCAGTTAAGGTAGGTTTTGAACGGACACAAGCTAACAAATGGTACAGCAACAATTCCTTCATCTCTCTTAAAAAACACATCCTAACATGCAGCATTACAATAAGTCCTACATTTCTACCTACTTCCTTTCTCCCTCAAATCCATTCAACATCCCTATCCTCTTCCCAGCCCTATTCCTCCTCCCCCATCATGCCATGATCTTCCTCGTTTGTTTTCCTTTCGGTCCACTTCACCTCCATCCTTCTTCATACCCAAATTTCAAAAGCCTCCAATCAATGCCTATCATTCTGCTTTAGTGACCATGTTTCAGTGTTATTCATAACTGTGCTCATATCAAAGTTTTGATGAGCCTTTTCTTAACACCCTTATTCAATGTCCCTGTCATCAACTTTCTCCTCCTTGTGAAAGATGCTTTACCAAATTCAATTGTTCTTCTTTTGTCACTACTACTTTGACCATTTGATTCCAGAACACTTCCAAGATAAGTAAACTATTCCATCTGCTTAAGTATATGAACTCCTATTTTGATATGTAACCTGTCTTTCTCCTCAAAAACTGCATGATCTTTGTTTTGTTTACATTTATTTTCAGCCCATACCTATCACACTGACTTTCCAATGCTGTCAGCAGTTCTTGCAACCCCTTGGCTAAATGGCAAACTAACACTTGAACATGAGCAAACCTAACTGATTTAATGAAATTCCCACCAACATACATTTCTATCGCCAGTTCTTCCCATGCCTCTTTAATCATTTCCTCCACATGTATGTTGAATAGCACAGGTGATAATGGACAACCTTGCCTTACTCCTCTTCCTAAAATTTCCCATCCATACTCTCAATCTACCACTTGTACTTTAGCAATGTGGGGTAAGTATAGTTGGGGAATAAGTCTCCTGTCCCTCCAATCTATTCCTATTTTCTGCATAATATTTATTATTTTTTCCCAATTCACTCCATCAAATGCCTTCTCAAAATCTACAAAACAGACAAATACATCTTGTTTGTAATTTATGTTCCTCTCTATTAGTGACCTCATTACTGGTATGACACCACATGTCCCACTTCCCTTCCTGAACCCAATTTGGTAATTCCCTAAGTAATCATTTGCCCTGTTCTCCATCCTCTTATTGATGATCCTGAGAACATTTTCATCTGCCTGCAAAATCAAGCTTATTGTTCTATATTACTGCCTATCCCTTTTTTGGGAGAGGAACTAGCATTGATCTAACAGTTTTCCAGCTAAATTCCTCCCTCATAAATGCTACTAATTAGTTAAAATTCTTCCTCTCACTTTTTTCTAAACCCTTCAGCAGCTCCACAGGAATTTAGTCTTTCCCACAGCCTTACTAGATTTCAATACCCTTAATACCCTTTCTATCTTCCCATCAAATGCCTGGACTTACTTCTATGTCTAATGCTTTTACTATACAGTTCACCCATATATTCCTTCCACCTTTCTGGTTCAAATAATATTTGTCCTGACCTTCCTTTGATTGTTAGCACAGTTTTATATCCTACTTCTGGACAGATCATTCACCTATTAATACATGATGCACTCTTTTCATATTTCCTTTGTACACATTTTATTCCCTTGTATTCCATAGTATACCACAATTCTTTAACTCTATTATTTACCATCTCAATTCATTATACTATTCCTATCTCTCTCTGACTTTCTAATGTGTTTGGCCATGTTTGCAGACCCCTGGCTGACATGCAAGCTAAAGCTTGATATCCGCAAAACTTACTAATTTTATGAATTCCCAACTCATTTTCATTTCTACCTCCAGTTCTTCCAATACCTCTTATCATTTCCTCCATGTATACATTGACAAGTACAAGTGATGATGGATAACCCTGTCTTACTTCTCTTCCAAACACTGATGACCTAATTTCTCCATCCACCACTTGCACCTGATTAATCTGTGACATATACAGGTTGTGGATAAGACTCTTATCTTATGTGTCTACACCTATTTTCTGCAATACATTAATCAGTTCTACCCAATTCACTCCATCAAATACCTTTATGAAATCTATGATACAGGCAAATACATCCTGATTTTATTCTATGTTCCTCTCTATTATATCACTGGTATGGCATCACATGTGCCTCTCCCTTTCCTGAACCCAAATTGGTCATTCCCAAAGTAATCATTTTCTCTGCTTTCTATTCTCTTATTGATTATCTTGAGAACCAATTCAGCTGCCTGTGAAATTAAGGTTATTGTTCTGTATCCCTCACTTATTGCTGCCTATTCATTATTATTATTGGAGCATTTATGCTTACACTGACACAGCCAAGTTTTGCTCCCATGCTATAACATGGGGAGGCATACAATTTTATTTATATCCATCCCTACTGTCATAGGAAAACTTTTTTTATTACCTAACTTTACATTCTGCCAGAATCAATTTTGTTGGCATACACATGGATTTTAATCCCTTGATTGACTCTACCATCTTTTATAAATATTCTGCCAAGATAGACAAATATATATGCTTTTCCATTTTATTGGTTTATACTCATTGTGCCATTAATCTTCCCAATCTTCTTCTGAAACACTACTTACTATCTACATTTTACAGGAAGTCACCCTTGCTTTAAATCTTTTGTTGTCTATTTAAAGTTAATGCGGCTTTCCTGTAGATGTCTAGCTTGCAGCAATACGTAATTGTCAGTGTATGGGTAATGATACAACTCCAATCCTGTTTCCTACTCTATCCATGGAGTTATCTCTCACACATTTATTCATAAAAACATCATTGAACAACCAAACCAACAAAAAAGTAACATTATGCATCCATGTTTTATAACATACTTTATGAGTCATCCAAGGTACCATTTACTGCAAGAGCAAATAAAAAAAATGCTTATGATCATAAAATGACTTCATTTCCTCCTCCAATCTTTTTCATACTAACCTGAAGTTGCTCGATTAAGAGTGCAATTCTTGATATGCCACTGAATAGAAATGTGTTGGAAAATAATTTATGGTAAAAAGAATTTCAGGTTCTATCTTGTGAAATTTGCACAAAACCAAACTAAGGACAGCATTTTATTAGAGGTGTGTATTTACTTAAATGCTGTGGAATTGCAGAACTAATTTTTGGCTTCATAATAAATGTTTATGAGTTAATTTTATCTTAGCCATAGCCTTATAACTAAAGAGTTTTTGATACGGTATTTTGAGATAAAGTGTGCTGAAAATAGTCATATCTACACTCAAAATACTATCTATCACTATTCTAGTAATCTGTACGTGGGTTGATGCCGTAATGACTTATGATAATCAGAATTGTTTTTATTTGAATGGTTGTATTTTAATTTTTTTATACTGTGATATCTATACTTTATGCATGTAAGAATAAAATTTTTATTTGAAGTCAATGATATTCCGGAATTAACGAATCTAAAATTCGGTTTTAATTTTTCAAAATGGCGCACTTGCCAGTTTGAATATAAAAAGTAAATAAAATTATTAATATATTCCTGTTTCTAACAATACGAAACATTATATTCTCGTGAATTCAAATGATATTATGTTCTAAATGGATTTTCCCTAAGACCGTTATTGAAATTTTGTTAAAATTTTATCGAAATATCATCAAAGAGATTGATTTATTAATAACAAACTTTTCTGTATATATGTTTGTTCAAAGTGGAGTGTTACTCCGTAAATAAAGTATTCTATTCTGCTATTATTGACTATTTTGCTAAGAACTGGAAATGTGAGTTTTCACTACTGACCACTTAATTTCAAATTTTTAAAATTGAAAAGTGAAATGTATTATATAATAACAAAGACTAGACGTGATTATAAATGTTCAGCTTCTTTGAATTGGCGGCAAAAGAAAAGAGTTGCCCTCTCATTTCCAATAAAATAACTAAAAGTGATTGTTTTGAACTGCCATCTGGTCGAATTGAGCGGTATTGTGCGTGGGGTATGTTTTAATGTTATCAGCGAATAATGTTTCCCCCAATTGAAACTTTTTACACGAATGAAACCCATTGCCAATGATGGATGCCAATGGCAACGGAAGGCGTGGGTTTCCAAAGTTGAAAGATATTCTAAAGAGACAAATGCAGGACTCGGATGTGAGTTCCCATTTTTAACTAGCTTGCGAAATTATGTCCCCTTGATTTCCTTTGTTGTATCATTTGCGTTTACGCATGTGGTTGAAGTGAAGTCAAATTTTTATGTTGTAGTTACTTCGTAACTGGTGAAAATATGTATTTGTAAAAATAAAATTTCTTGATATAGGGAGGCGCGGAATGCCAAGACCTTGATTTTATTTACGATGACGCGGACTGTCATGCCAATGAGATAGCAGAGTTATACAGCTACACCGAACAGCCTGAATTCCAGCTAAACGTGAAGGTATGTAGGATGGGTAACGCTTTCCTGAAGCAGCGATTGTGGTCAAAAATCTGCCTGTATTCACTTTTCGTAGGCGTTCGAAGACTTAATGCAAGACTATAAACTCAATCCTTGCTGGCAATCCCTGAATGAAGCTGAAAGAAAGTCCGTCGTCATGAAGCTTCTGGACAATTTAGAATTCCTTGACAAAAGCATGAGGATGAAAGCTGCGAGGTGCCTGCTTTATTTGGCTCAAGTTAGTTTTATTAGTCTATCATGTAGTAGAAGTAGTAGATCTCTACCATGGGGAAATTTTTGTAAATTACATGCTGTCATTTATTTTATCCATGAATTAATTTTCATTCTACAATGGATTGGCAAGTGTAAATATTTGATTAATATTTCCTTCAATATTGTGGAGGCTGATACCCGTTGTTTACCTTTCGTTATAGGGCTGCTGGGCAGAAGTTCAGAGCGATGAAGAGCAGCAGCAGTGGGCGTTTGAAAACGTCCTTTTACTGTACAAGAGTGGAGTTTTTTCATCTTTTGTGGAACTTCTAAATATCGAAACAGAGTGAGTGTAGAAATGTACTTGACATACATTTGCGTCACCTTAGAGGGATGTGCAACCATGTTTAATTTCAGCTGCCCACTTTTTAATTGTTCATATTGAAGGAGCAGAGTCCTCGTACACTTTTATCAACTTCAGATGAATTTTCTTAAGGGATAATATACCCAAGATGAAGAATTTTATGACTGCCTGAAATTCAAGTTTTTCCATTTTAACAAAAATTATGAAAGGCGTCCACTGAAATTCAATTTCTTCCATTTCTGTGTCAGGTCGAGAACTTTTCCCCTTACCCTTATGCAAGTCAAGATTTTCATGCTGATGAAATTGTTAACTCTACTCATCTGATTTCATCCCTCTCTGCTACTGGAAAGTTATTGTACCGGGTCCTGAGCTTCAGATTCGAGCACTACATACTTAAAATCACTTTTACACCATATGGCCCTCACAAGGCAAATTATATTCAATAACAGTTGTGAAATTATTTATAAACTTAAAAAAATATCCATGAGTTCCTTCTGTTGGAACATGGCGATGGCTGCCCTTGCTCAGTTTTTATAATTTTTATTTAATTTGAATTTATGTTTAATAATATCATATGGGCGGGTCACGGTGGTCTAGTGGGTAGAGCGTTGGACTACTGACCGGAGGATCCCGGGTTCGATTCCCGGGCCAGGCACTTGCAGCTCCACCCAAGCTAGTTGATTTTTCGGGTACCAGATCTTCCTGGGAAACCCTAATTATTAGGGTCTTTGTAGTCCAGGGGGTAGAGTATTGGACTACTGTCCGGAGGGTCCCGGGTTCGATTCCTGGGCAAGGCACTCTGAGCACCTGCAGTTCCACCCAAGCTATGTGATTTTTCAGGTACCAGATGTTCCTGGGAAACCATAACTGGCACAGGGAAAGGAACTGGCCCCCCTACCCTGATGTGTGAATATTCACACGCCGTCGGGCCTGGTACATGGGTGAGCTCTAACATCACCTACTAAACCGACCTTCGGGTTGATTACTGTGTTTATGGTTTTATTATCATATGGGTAAATTACAAAAATGCAGTTAATGTTGTATAGATGTACCAAAAGTAACCATAGTTCTTTTTTAATCCAATGGAAATTTCCTGAATATTCAAATATGTGGGTATGTTCTGTTTGGTAAACAAATAAACAAGTTTTTTTATATGTCTTACATTCGTAAAGGGTTTGCCATTTATTTGCGCTAGTTGTAATACAATGGACCATTTATTCCAGAAATAACACTGCTGCAACTACAGCTCTTCGTAAATTGGCAGTGAGTCTGGCAGATTCCACTGATCTAAGAGTGATTTTAAGTGTTCTTTATGTCATGGTAGAAGTCATTAGAGTGATGCCAGAGGATGGCTCTGAAGACATTAAAAACCTCAAAGAAAGCTTTAAAGCGGAACTAGGTAATTTGATGTGCCGTGTATTATGTTTGGAAAAATATTGGTCCAATTCTGAGATGTGATTTTTTTCTTTCAGGTTGTCACAATGGGGATGAAGTATTAGCGGTTAAGCTCTTGGGCATGGTTACACGTTTTTGCAGTGGGTCAGCTCCCCATTTTCCAATGAAGAAGGTGCTTTTATTGCTTTGGAAAGTCATACTTGTGTCACTTGGGGGAATGGATGTGCTGCGTAATGTGAAAAGTAAGTTTATTATTTCTTTTTGGGAAAGTTAGAAGTATTGCAGCTTAGTATTACTTCTGGATTCCTTCTGAAAGAGCTGTCGGAGTGGTAGTGGCAAAATTAGATGTAGTAGTGACAGATAGTTTGCATGATGATCAAGATGTAATTTTTTTGTTTCCATGTTGCCTTAAGGGAAAGATTTTCCATTTTCTTCTTAAATTCTTCTTTCATTTGTTGTATTTTAATTTTAAATAATACCAAGAAAAACATTGGTTCATATCCTGATTTGGCATGTCACATTTTCACATATTTCCTATCCCAGGGAAAAATATATATGCGTGCAATTGAGCAAGTTTAAAGGAAAAACCATCCCATCATTCACTTCCTTGAATGTTGCACAAAGCCTTGTGTTCACCCAAAGTTCATTGAAATATCAAATGAATTGAATGGCCACTCACCCATACAACCAAATTCCACAAAAGCTGCTTGCATGGTAAAATGTACTGGGATAATGTTAATATATTTCAATTATCATTAGGTTAGAATCCTATTTTTTTGCATTAATGGAATAAATATGAAACTATTCTTAGACAAAAACTTATTATTTTGAACTTAGCGATTACCTAAAAATTACCATGATAGAAAAATGTAAGGGGGGACTAGGAATGCTGGCAGGTAGTGTGCATGCTGCCAGTGACCTGCTTTAGTAGGCAATAGCATACTGCTACACTTCAGCCTCCCGCTCCAGAAATTACACTCCTAAGATTTTAATGCCAGCCTCAATCCTTCCATGACTGTGTCTTAGAAAGTTCAGGTGATGACTGAGTGGGGTATTCATGTTACTCTTGTTGATTTTGTTGGAAAGAGGTCTTTAAAATCTTGTATTTCTAGTTTCTTGTCTCTATTTTAACCACACTTGATCATTGGCAACTGCCCACCTTTGGAGGTGCTGTCAACCTTCTGCCATTGTTCATTACAATGTTGTTTGGAATACTTTGCATTGTGTCCTAGTGCATATTGTATCATCATTAGCTTTTTTCACCTACTGGTACAGTATAGGTCAGCTGGGTATTTTTATTACCTTCCCCATTGCTCCTCAAGACTAAGAAAGGTTAATTCCTCCCCTGCTGCTAATCCAAATGGATAATCACTTAAATACACTTCTGCTCTACTCTCCGTTTGTAGGCGATTATTTTTGTAATGAATCAGTAGTCATTCAGAGGAAGTGTTCAAAAGCTTTTGCACCTTGTCTTTTACAGTAAAAGTGTGACTATGATTTTCTCTGTCAGAACTTTGTCCAAGTGTATCATTGATTATGTTGTAGAGCCAAAGTCCTATTTCCATAATCTCTTCTCAATAGCAATTTGGATTCCTGGAGCCTTTTTTATTTTTCATGCACCTGTATTCCTCTTGTGTTCTGCATACAGGGGTATCTCAATAAAACCATAGCTCACGGTCCATACACAATCACTCATCGGTTCATACTCAATCATAGCATATCAAGAGATAATGGGATGATAAATCTATGAAAGTTCGTGTTGTTATCAATTGTGATTTAAAAATCATCTATTGGGAAATTCTTATGTATTTATGCTTATTTTACCCATCAATGTAGATATTTGGCATCATGGTTGTAAGAATATTAACTGGAAAACTGATAGCTTATAGTGGTAATATTTAATCATTGATTTTTATAACTTTGCTGGATTTTCATAGTATGCAATGCCATGTTATAATAATATGTTTACACATTTTTGATGGTCAGTCTCGGTCGTGACTGCACTAGTTCGATATAATGGAAATGGCAAGTCATGGAATAAAGGCAAAACATTAAATACTGGGATGGGTTAATAATTTAATCTATTAATGCAAACATTAAAAAATATATTTGTTGTTTTTTAACATAAATCTTGATTTTGTAAATGCTTAAAATTTGTTATGGGATGACATGTCATATTTTTAATCATATTTCTGGTGCATAATTACCTACAGTCCATGTTTGTGAATATGGAATTTAAAAAATAGATTTGGAAAAGTTTTATTGTTATGCAGACAAATGATGGAAATAACAATCTGGCATGAGCAAGTGAAAGGCCCATAAAACTTGAATTGCTCGGATGCTGTCCATCACCTAAAATTTTCATTAAAAAATATTTAACTAAACCATCATGTCCTTGACCCCAATTTATTTTGAGTGTACATGTATGACAGAAGGGGGAGTAGCAGAATATTTTTCAATTCATAATAATCTCTGCAGCCACTCCTTTTTAATGACGTATTGCCTGGCAAGTGTTTTGCATTGAAAGAATTTTCAGAACAGTCGCATTTCTTCTCCTTAATGGAAACAGTTTTGAATAGTGTTATGTATTTAAAGACGCCCTTTGGATGAGGGCCTTGGGGGGCTTGGGCAATTAAACGATGCCTTTTTCTTCATCTAAGCTAGGGCCAATAGAACATTTGCTTAGGAATCATGAACAAATAGTCTAGCGATGATCACAATGATGCTCCACTAAGGCCACCCACATAAATCATAGAGCAGTAAACAGTACCGTACTCATTATACCAAGATTCTTGTCATGCGGCATACTCCCTTCTACTGTATTCTTCATGCCACTCTTAGCCCTGTACATGCAGTCTCATATTTTATCATTATTGACAGCATTTCTTCTCGTTTAAAATGAACCTCCACAAAGTTGAGCCTGAAACCATAGAATTCAGCATTTCTTCTGTTTTTTCTTGTGGGAACTTACCTACCACCTGTAATCAGCATCATGTACTGTTAGATGTATTTGTTGTATCGCCTTCAAGGAGAATGTGAACATTACTATCATAGATAGGATTTCTTCTAGCAGCACTCAGTTTTTCATGGTCGGGTAAGATCCTTGGGCATTTCCTTGTACTATATTATAATACATATTTTCATGTGCACTCTTAATTTATCTCTTCCTTTCCTTTCTTATTTTTATGCCATTTTTCGTCTTCCTCATTTCATAATTGTTTATACTGTGTTCTCTCTTCGAATGAGGTCAGCACTTTTCACTTTTCTTCAGCCCACACTGTCATTTTTGGCTTTGTTACTTATGTCTCTCTCCATATTTTACAGTCTCTTTGATTTATTGCTTTATACTAGTGTTTATGTTATTTCATGATGTGGTTAATAGTATCAGTGAATGCATTCATATTACTGATAAAATTGAAAGAGATTAGGGAGTGAGCTCCAACATATTAGTAGAGGTTAATATTTGATTTTAACCCATTAGTCAGTAAAACATAAAGTTGACTGCATCTGTGATTTGCAAAATTTCTTCTTTGTTGTTATAAAGTGAAAAACGTTGAACATTGACAGCTTAAGGAAATTGAGATGGGAGTATGTTGGTTTCAGTTGATGCCAAAAATCTGATTTCAGGTGATTATAGGGAAAAAGCAGGACTGAGTCAAATGAAGGAAGACACAATGGAAGTAGCTAGAACTATGAGGGCATCTTCTCCACCTGCTAGTGCTGCTGATCTCCTTGAAGCACAGAACCAAAAGAGGAACAGCAGGCCATTTCGGAGGGTTTGTATTTATTTTGGTCTCATAATCATTGAAGACAAGTGCAATTCTAGGAACGATGTCATTGATGAAGGTTATTGTTAACAGGTGTCTAGTAAAGAGGTGGTAGCTCTCATTTTGCTAGCTATAGTCCTGGAGTTATGATTGATTTTCTGGGTCAGTAAACTTAAAAATGAAAAAAACCATAGCCGGTACAGGAAAAGGAACTGGCACCCCTCCCCTGATGTGTGAATTTCACAAGCCGTCGGGCTTAGTACTAGGTGAACTCTACCATCACCTACCAAATCAACTTTAGGGTTGATTACTGTGTTTATGGTTTATATGTACATAATGTCTGAAAGAAAATTATGGCTTTGGTGCTGGAATCTTGAGGTGGTGTATCATCTGAGCCTCCACAGTTTTGTGCTGTTGTAAATTCTGTTTATCAGCATAAGGTTTTAGATACAATGTTCTTCAGCCTGGCAGGAGAAACCCTGGTTGCTCCATCTGGGGGTTAAATTAATTACTAATGGATACACCTCAAGCTATTGCTCATATTAATTTATAATAATGTTCAAGACTATAATGTACTTCCTACCCAATGAGACTTTTTTTTACTCCTAAATGAGCTCTAAATTCAGCCTGCATCTTTCAATTCAACGAGCATCATTCCTGGGATTCCCCTTCTCTTGTCACTCGGTATGCGGGTTAATTGTTGTGTGAGGTGCTTGTTGAGCGAGGTTCCACTGTATCTGAAGTATGATTAATGTATTAAATACAACTAATATTTAAATCTGATAGAACTAAAGTAGTGAAATGAACGACCTCACCATGTCATTTATTTAATATTTCAGAAAGTTCTCCACTTGGTGTGGCTATTGCCTAGCTTTCTTGATATATATTAATAGTGTGCTTAATATTGCAGAGTTTGATGAAGCAGAGTTCACTTGATGAGCCTATGGGAGTTGATTTGGAGCCAAATGACCAGTCAGATGATGAGTTGAGGGAAATAGAAGAGCGTAGAGCACTTGAAGAAGCAGGGGAGCTTCCACAGCCGCCCAGTCCTCGCCCATTAACCCCTGTTATATCGAGGATGAAAGGTAAGAGTAGCACTAGAAACAGTTTTTGTAGACTTCAGACATGTCCTCCTTAGACCAGGAGGATCACTTCAAAAGTGATGGCACCTATTTTTCTTCCAGCTAAAAGCATGCTCCAAACGGAAATTTAAAATTGCAGTGAAAATGCTTCAGTTGATTTTTTTATTCTTATCTAGGATGGAACAAGTAATTTGTTTGTGATCATTTTTGCAGCAAAAACCATAATCAAGAATGGACACATTTGGAAAAATGGTTAGCATTTGTGAAGCATTATTATTTGTCATCATTTTTCATGAAAATGTATGACTAATATAAGTTATGGTCAAGGATATATGCTGCTTCCAGGAATTACTGTCATGTAGGTGTGTTGACGGAAAACTGTTTTGCCCCAGTCCTGGAGGCATCTTCAGGTTGAAGTGATCTGCGTTGCCATTTGGCTTACACGTTTGGAATAAGTTATGGTCTTACAAAGTGAGTCCTGTAATTTCACATTTCATCAACCATTATTCTACTCTGTGAGGGAAATGTGTGGAAGTAAAGAAAAACTGTCTATTTAATGCAAAAAACAAATGGCATGTGATTCCATACACATTCTATGAATCGAGGTTCTGAAGCACTCAATAGGTATAATGTGACATACATTTGGGGGCATTGGCCTTGAATGCTTGAATATATCACTTCATTAATTCACAAAATAAGTGGCAGGACTGATATGCTTTATAGTCATGGTACGTGTGTTGTTCAGCAAATCCTTAGGAAAATGGAGACAAATTATTTTGGGTAGATTGTTTATTTATTTTCAAAATAATCTCCTTGTAACTTGATACACTTTTCCCAGCATTTCTATGCCATTTTTAAGCTGCTCAAAAAGTTAATTTTGGAAAGTTCTCAAAAAGGGTATCTATGGTCTCATTCGACGTGAATCACCTTCTGCTGATCCTTATCTTCAGGTTTGGAATTTACAGTCACTTTGGGCCAAATCTGGTGAATACAGTGGTTGTAATGATTTTAGAGAACTTTAATTACACAAATTTTGCCATAGAAACTGTGCAAATTTGTACTTGTTAATATTTTTGATGGGAGAGAATTTTTCTTTGCCAAATAAGGGCTTTTTTCCTGATATCTTCGCTCAGTCAGTGCAATAATGCTGCATAATACTCGCCATTTATTGCTTGCCCTTATTGCAAGTAATCTATGTAGGCGATTCCACCTGCATCCCAAAAAAGCTGTGGTCATCACCTTTTTGGTAGATTTTACTGTCTTCCCCTTCTTCAGAGCTGGATCACCCTCTAGAAACACACTATTTTGACTGTTCATTTGAGAGGATAGTGATGTATCCATGTTTTGTCCACATGTCATGATGCAGAAACTGATCAGGATTACAACGGAAGAGTACCAAACCAGCCTCTGAATTGTTGTATTTACCAGTTGTATTTATCTGCACTGAGAGCAAACCCATCAACCTGAGATTTTTGTGATATGCCTAGGGCCTAAACTATTTTGCAAATTTTGATTTGTTGATCACTCAAAACCAAATCAAAAACAAATATGTATTTTGTCAATCCATTTGGAGGCAGTCACTTCTGCTGAACATCCCAAATGATGTTCATCCTTTTTGGATGTATGGAAACATTTAAACTCAATCACTCAATTGTAAACGGTCTGAAACCAAGGAGTAGGTGTGCCATGAACTTTATCCAACTTTGCGTGAATCTCTTTTGGTCTTTAGCCTTTTAAATAGAATAATCACAGCACAAATTTTTTTTTTCATTTTATCAATAAACAAAGGTTTTTAGCTTCATTCAGCTATGAAAAGGAAACTACTTGATGGATATAGCAGTTAAACAGCAGTCTAGTGAGAGATGAGGCTTACTAAAAAGCAAACATTTTCTGATTCAACGAATGGCATCTCTTGGATTTTCTCAGGAATCATTGGACAGCCCATGCAATTATATGACCCATTTGCCTCAGAGTTAAGAAGTCATGAGTAGCAGATTGACTCAAACAAATGTATTGATTAATCATTTTGAAACTTTATATTTCACATGTGGAACTTTGCCTCGTTTCTCTTCAAGATGATCCTGGGAATGTTCAATTTGGCATCACTATGCCAGGCACAAAAAAGTGTCATTATATATTTAACAATAAAAAATTTGTTCAGCGCCTGTGATGTAGTCCTTAACTCTCACAACTTCATATTTTTGCCATCCCTCTTGAATCTGACCTGGTTCAAATAATAATTTTCTTGTGTTTAAAGTTTTTTATGAAGGTGTTATCTTTTTAAGGACTCCCATGGGCTCCTAAAGTGAGACAAAAAGATCTTGATCAATTCCTTGAGAGCACTAGACAGAAATTTGTTGGATTTCCACTACTCGGTGACCGGGACTCACTTGCAGGTCTTCCTCAACCAATTCATGAAGGAGTGAAAGTTCTGAAACAGGTATTTAAGATGGTCGGAGGATTTCTGATTTTGTGGATATATATATATGTGTGTGTGTGTGTGTATATTATACACACACATATGCATACATACACAGATGCATACATATACGTACATACGAGGTGTGTTAAAAAATTCACAGTAATTGTAATTTTTCGGACAATAATATTTATTTATTCTAATACATTGATATTGTCCCCATTGGAGATTATGCACTTGTGCCAGTGCTTCTTCCAATCCCCGAAACACTTCTCAAACTCGATCTTTGAGATAGCCTTTAGTTCTTTCAGCGATGTGCTTTTAATGTCATCTATGGCTGTAAAACGATGGCCCTTCAAGGTTCTCTTAATTTTTGGAAATAGGAAAAAGTCACTCGGAAGATTAGTAAGGAATGACTCAGTCAGTCCTTAATAATCTTCCGAGGAAGACGGAGCAAAATTCCATCAAAATTATCAAGAAATAACGTGTGAGTGTTCCTTTTATGTGTTCTTGTATTGTGTTGCTGTCTAAGTTTTGTATTTAACACTTCCGTGTTGCTTCGAAGAAATCATCTATGTATATATGTTATATATATATATATATATAACTGTAGTGTATATATATATATATATACACTCTTTTTTGGAAAACCCACAAACGTGTAATGTAAATTCACTGATAGTCATAACAAACACAGAAACCAAAACACAAAAGAGGAAAAACTCACTGGTTCTCGAATTTTCGGTGGTCCAACCACCTTTCTCAAGAGGAATTAGGAACAGAACTGAGGCAGAGGAGGGCCCGAAAGCAGTGGTAGGAAGGAGAAGCGGAAATGGGGGAAAAGAGGGGAAAAGAAAGGAAAAGGGGGGAAGGCATTCGAGGTGAGGAGTTTGGAGGGGTAGTGTATGGCGCGGGAATTTTAAAAAAGGTGGGGATGATATGGAAGTTGTTGGGGGCGGAGGGGGATGAAATAATATGCATAAAGGGGGCAATTAATGTCTAATATTAATACCTGGGCGATTCCAGGAATCCAAGAGCCAGATGAAAGCTAGCTCTAATGTTTTGAGTTTCAGTGGAGGGTCTGAGTGTGGGAGGGATGCTAAGACGGATACTTTAAAACATTGGTCAAAGGCAGCGTTGTGTTCGGAGGCATGTTTGGGGATTGGGAGCATACCAATAAGGGAGGAATTGTTGCATGAGGCTCTATGATTATTGATTCTAATATTGAGGGGTGTGGTACACTGTCCAATGTAAAAGGCAGGGCAAAGTTGGCACTTGAGTAGGTAGACAACATTGCTGGAGGTACACGATGAGTAGGGAATTGGTGGGAGAGAGTTAAAGAGCGGGTGGGAGAGGGATGGGATTCTGGTTAGGAAAATAGGACATGTTTTGCATCTAGGTTTATTGCAGGGTCTGGGAGTGATTTTGGAACGGGGCGAGGATTTAAGAAGTGGATTGGTAGATTTTAGAAGATCTGATAGATTGGCGGGGCGTTTGAAAGTGACAGAGGGGCATTTGGGGAAAAGGTTGGTGGTGGAATTGTGGTTTTTGAGGATAGGATAGAGGTCCTTTAGGATAGAACGCAGAGATTCTAGGCCAGGGAGAAACGTGGTACAAATCGAAAGAGGGTGGTTTTTCGCGGTGGTGGAAGGTCTGGGAGTGTAAGTATGCCTACGGATCCTCTTATTCAGGAGGGATTCAGGATAACCTCGTTTGAGGAGGGAATGGTGTAAATTTATGAGGAAATTGTCTAGGGAGTCAGGGTCATTGCAAATTCTGTGACCCCTTATGGAAAGGGAATAAGGAATGGAACGTTTGGTGTGGTATGGGTGACAGCTGCTAAAATGTAAGTACTGTTGTTTATTTGTGGGTTTTATATGTACGGATGCGTGAAATTTATGGTCTATAAATGATATGTTTACATCTAGGAAGGTGATTTGGGAGGAGGAAACTGTAGACGTGAAGGAGATAGAGGACGAAGCATTAAGGTTGGAAATGAAAGTTTTCAGGGAATCAGGACCATGTGGCCAGAGAAGGAAAATATTGTCAATATATCTGAGCCACAATAGCGGTTTCAGGGGTTGTTGTGACAGGAATTTATTCTCCGCGAGACCAAGAAAGAGGTTTGCATAGGACGGGCTGAACCTGCTACCCATGGCACAACCCTTGATTTGTAGGTAGAAATTATCATTAAAGGAGAAGGAATTGCGGGTAAGAATGAACTCGGAAAGGCTGAGGAGAAAATCTGTGCTGGGGATGTGTGGCTCAGGGCGTTGGGAGAGGTAGTGTTGGAGGGCGGAGAGACCTTCTGAGTGGGGAATGGATGTGTACAGGGACGTGGCATCTATAGTGGCCATAATGATCTCGGCATCTGGAGGGAGGGAGATAGAATTTAATCTATCCAAGAAATGGTAGGAATCTTTAGTGAATGATGGTAGGGCCTGGACAATCGGCTGGAGATAGTGGTCTACAAATGCCGAGATTCTTTCTGTTGGGGAGTGACGGGAGGATAAAATCGGTCGACCAGGATTACCCGGCTTGTGAATCTTCGGAAGGATATAGAAATGAGGAGTGCGTGGGTAGGGAGGGGAGAGGAGGGCTAAGTCTGAAGGAGATAGACCCTCATTCGGCCCATTGGCACTAAGAAATTCAATTAGGTCCTCCTGAAGTGCGGGATTTGGATCTTCGGGGATTTGCTGGTAGGAAGAGGTGTCAGAGAGTTGTGTTTCAGCTTCCCTAATGTAGTCTGATCTGTTTAAGATCACAACCGTTGACCCTTTATCTGCGGAAGTACCATAGTCCATAGTAGATGCAAAATACCATAGTCATCTCAATAATGCATATTTCAAGTTATTTCTCATTGAAGAATTTTTGCTTCAATTAAGAATGTGGTAGGTGGAAAGAAGTAGCTAATTACCCATGCTAGTGTTAGGTATCAAGAAGGCATCACTGTGTCTGATGCAAGAATTAGGAATCCTTAACCATAATTGCCAGATTTCAATTCCTTATAGTAGTCAACATTAGCTCCTTAATCTAAGAATGGGTCATAATGCATTCAAATTAAAGTTGTATCCTTATTTTTATGAATCACAAAGTACCCATAGTTGTAAATAATGTGAAGTTTCATTTTTTTATGGGCATTAACACCATTTCAATATTAATTTATATGGTTGAGGTGGGAACATCCATAGTTAAAAAATTGTATATTTGGACTACATTGAAATGCAATATATGAGTAATACAACTTCTATGCATATCATTTGCAGCACATGTACACATCTTTGGCTGAAGTTCAAGTGCAAAGAGAAGAAGAACTAGCAAGAAATCCTGTTTCTAATCCTGAAATTGATGTTCCTATGACACCAGTTGAAATACTCTATCAGGTTTGTTACTACTTTATTGAAAATAAAAATTTTTTGTTTCCAAGTTGTACGGAATTGTAACAATCATAATTCTTTCAGGCAATGGTACCCAACTTATCACAGTACATGATTGCCCTTCTTAAAATCTTGCTTGCTGCAGCACCGACATCTAAAGCCAAGACAGATTCAATCAATATAATGGCAGATGTTCTTCCAGAAGAAATGCCGTTAGTAAATTTAATTATTGGCCTACAGATGCAGAATTTAATATTAAATTTGGTAGGGTTAATCCATGTTTCTTTTCATAATGAAAGTTATTTTCTCATTGCAGGATGACTGTTCTTCAGTCAATGGAACTTGGCATAGATGTAAATCGCCACAAGGAAATAATAGTAAAAGCAGTCTCTGGAATATTGCTGTTACTTTTGAAGCATTTTAAGTTGAATCACATATACCAATTTGAATTCATGTCACAACATTTAGTATTTGCTAACTGCATCCCCTTGGTTCTAAAATTCTTTAACCAAAATATCACAGCATATGTTGGTGCCAAGAATGTGTAAGTATGTCTTTTATGCAATTTTTTTTAATATGGAAAACCCTGCCAACCCTGGTAGTGGTGGGGTAATGCAGACATGCCAACTCTCCCGATTTAAGCGGGAGACTCCCGATTTTTCCTTCTTACGTTCTTGATGAACTGTTCAAATTGTGTACTTAGCTTAACATGTTAATAAAGTGTGACATTCATTAAAAATTGGCAAAGTGTCATAAAGGGATTAAGGTGCCATGCAAATATTGTGGTAATTAAAAGTGATTACTTCGTGATACACTTCTAAAAATCTCCCGATTTTTCATTTTTGAAAGTTGGCATGTCCTCCCGATTTTTCATTTTTGAAAGTTGGCATGTCTGGGTAATGTCCTTGGCTGCCATTCCAAGGGTCACGGGTTCAATTCCCACCTGGGTGGGTTTTCCTCCACCTAGTGCTTGGGTGTTTATAAATGTGACCATTGTCACATTGTATAATAGTCCAATGTAAAGGCCAAAATGTGCTGTTTTCGGACAAATACTAAATAAATAAATAAAAATGCTCGTTCCTGAGCTACATTCAGCCCTTCATAGGTGTGCTTTGTTTGAGGCTCAGAAATTGTGGCTCAATGAGACATCATAACCCTAGTCAGCTCTATGGGGTTAAGAAAGATATCATTTCCTCTAATGATAGATTACTTAAAAAAAATTATAGATACCTATATACTGTAAGATAAATTTTTCAAAATATTTTTTATGAAAATATTAGCTATGTTCCCACAAATCTGTGATCCAATTGTTATGTGAGGGAAATTTTTGGTCTCTAAGTGCTGTGGACACTAATTTTGTAAGGGATAGTGTTTGTTTTTCTAGTTAAGGCAGTGTTTCCCATGTGCTATATAAGAACTTGCATATCATTTTACTAATATTGAACTACAGACCAGTGAACTAGAATTTAGATTTTGCTCATAGCTTAACTGGTTCTCAGGATCATCAACAAAAGGATGGAGAGCAGGGCAAATGATTACTTATGGGGTGATCAGTTTGGGTTTAGGAAGTGCATGATGCCTTTGCAGTAATGAGATCACTAATTGAAAGGAATATAGAATACAATAAGGACGTATTTGCCTGTTTCGTAGATTTTGAAAAGGCATCTGTTGGAGTGAATTGGGAAGGGGCAGGATGTGGACGGGAAATGCTGGAAGGGATGAAGCGAGGAAGTATGTGGAATTGAAGAGGGGCTTGTTGTGGAGTAGGTTGTTGGGTTGTGTTTTTTAAAGAGAGACTAGATTTTTATTTATTTCATAGCTGTGTCCATCCAAAACATGCCTTAACAGGTAGATCACCTATAATAATGATATCATTGTAAATTGAAGTTGAATCATTCCCTTGGAATTGGAAACAACTCACATCGTTAGCATTCTAACCACTTAATTCTTGCCAAAAATCTTTGTGCTTTATGATTCTCATCCAATGTTCTATGATAATTATGTGATTATTTCTATTCATTTATAACTATGCTTAAGAAGTAGGGTAGATACCCTTTGTATTTAAAAAGTTCAGAGATGTGCAATTCATGTATCTACTACATGCAGGAACCATGGAGTAGTGCAGAGAAACATTGACTGTATTAGTAAATAGCTTGGAGATAATTTGGTGTTTATGAAGATTGATTAAAGGACATTTATTCCATTTCATCCCCACCAAAGAAAAATTATAAACTCCCTGCTTTAGAGGATAAATCGGTCTTCTCATAAGTAGTCTACTGTGATGAAATTTGTAGGGATTCATGAAAGACTATCCTGGGAAACTCATGTTGAATTAAGCTCTAAAGTTGTCCTAGCATGTTACCTGCTGAGAAAAATTGTGACCCTGATTGACTAGGGTAGAGCTCTATCAGTTTATCATATTAGGGCACTCACTTCATTCCATGCACCTCTTTATGCTGCAAAATGTGCAGTGAGAAAACTAGGTAAAGTTCAAAGGGCATGTAGTATAAACCTAACTTTTAGAAATTTAAAATTTCAACTGTTCCTATGTGTGTATACATATATTCCATTATTGTGCAGCAAAACAAATCCAAGTCAATTTGATAACCAATGCTGATGGTTGGTTTTGCTGGGGAAGCGACCGAAAGCTGAGGTCATTTGCACCATTAGGGTTGGGTGGGAAAGGAAGGGTGGAGAGAAACCCGGCATCGGCATCTGCCTTCCCTTGTTGAAAGGTGCCAAGGGGTCCGCAGTTTAACCTTTTGCACTCGGGAGCCTCTTTCCTCGATTTCCTTAGTCTACTCGGGATTAAATTTTTAAATACCCCAAATTTACTAAGTGTGGCTCTAGAATGAAAAACTGGAGTTTCTTTTCATGCAATCTAATTTAATTGGATCTTTTTACATAATTATTGATAAATTTATTGATAAACCATAATTTAAACTCTATAATTTTTCATGGTATGATATTTTTGGAAGCATTCACCAACATGAAGACCTGGGTTACATTCACATGTCTCACAGATATATATATATATATATCATCTCTCTTCTTCCACCTTTGTTTTTTTGGTTAGAGCAAACCACAAAATCTTTATGGTTTTTCTTAGGGTGAGGTGTGATTATATGGAGTTCCCCATCTAAACGTTGCTCTGTTTGTGGATGGTAATCTAACCCTGGAAGTTTGTGATACATCTCGGAATTCTCCAATGAGATCGTGTACTAGTTTGGTAATAAATTTCACATGCGAGATCGGTTTTTCATTTGTCTTTGTTGGAATTCTTTGTACAATATGATTTTACACCCTCCTACTCAAGTTTCCTGATTATGCAATAGATAGAAAAAGAACGTTTGATGAGACAGCTGACACTAGGAAGAAAAGGAAATGAAAGTATCCAAACTAGAAAGCAATGAACTACGGAACACCTGACTGAGGTAACTTTACATTCTGGTGATCTTTTTTTCAGAAACAGATCATCTCTCAAAGGCATTGCTTTACATTTATCTGACTTCCAAGTAATGAAGGGCAAAAAGAACTTACAACACAGCAAAGAGATAACAACAAACATCTGCGTAGGTGGTGGCATCCTTTGGAGACTGCATTTATGTCGAAAACGACATTATGGGTCAATACTATTCAATTCTGAAACAAACCATGCAATTAATTAAGCCTTACTTTACTTGTCCTTTCATGCAGATGATTACAATTAAAGTTATTGGAAAGTATGGACAAAAATCCTAATTCCTCTTGACGGTGAAACTCTGGTCAAGTGTGGCTCGACATAATGAGCTGCTGCCGCTGTTAACCGTGCCGAGTCACACTCGACATGCGAGTGCAAAAGGTTAATGTCCCATCTGACGGACGTCATACTCACTCAAAGTGCTCTCACACAAAGCACCTCAAGTAGGGATCGGGATACCACTGAAAAATATTTGTTGTCTCCAGAATTTGAACTGGGGCCTTTGCGGTGTGAAGCCTGTATGTTAGCCTCCGCATCATCTCGAGGATATCTGGTTGCATTATGATATGATGTGAATGTATTCATAATAGATAAGAATGTCTTCAGTCATAAAAGTACTTAAAAATATTGATTTGATGTTAATCCATATTCCTGGTATTATTAACATTTAAATCTATTTTCAATTTTTTAAAACAATAGAATACCCATTCTGGATTTTCCATCATGCATCATTGGGGATCAACCCGAGTTAACAACAGATAGCCTTGAAATTGGTGATTATCAACGTTTCTGTTGGCGAAATATGTTCTCTTGCATAAATTTGCTTCGTATTTTAAACAAATTGACAAAATGGAAACATTCTCGAATAATGGTAAGCATAACTTATTTAAAATTCTGTTATTTTAATTTTTCTGTAGTAGGTCTTCAATTTGTCTGTCATAAATCAGAGGCTTTTATTAATAATCTTTCAAGTAAAAGTTCATACTGATTGAAAAAAATTTGTGACCCATTGTATCAACAATTATATTACATTGACTGTTTAGTGAAATTTTTGAGCATCAGGGAAGTGTTTGTAAGCTTCATTAAACATTTATGGTATGGGCTCTATTTTCTTTTCATTGATTAAATTGTAGAATTGTGACTAATCAAACTGCATGAGTCGTACAATAGCTCCTTGGAAAAAAAAGAAAAATTATTTTGGGTTGATTTTTTTGTTTTTCAATAAAATCTCCTTTTAGCTCAATAAACTTTTTCCAGCAATCCTCCAACTTTTTTAACCTTTCTAAAAAGTTGAATATAGGCAGATCCTCAACATAGGCAACTGTGTTGGTGATGATCTCCTTGTTTTACATAATTTGTTTTCTGCTGAGCCATATTTTCAAGTCTGGAAACAAATAAAAAAGGTCAGTGGGAGCCAAATCTGGGTAACACCATATATTTTGTAATAATTCAAAATACCTTGTGATATGCTTGTGGCCTCAACTATTTTGCAGCCTTTGAATTGTCGATCACTCAAAACCATATCATGTGTTTTGTCAATCATTTCAGAGGAAGTCTTTCCACTGGATGTTCATAATGATGATCATCCTTAAACTCATTTACTCTACGTGAACAGTGGCAAACACAGAAGCAGATGTGTGATGAATTTCATCAATCTCTGCTTTGATCTCTTTTGGTGTTAAGCCATTTGAATAGAAGTGTTTATTCACTGAACTAATTTTTTTCATTTTTCTCAATAAACAAAGGTTTGTAGCATCATTAAGTTATGGAAATAAAACAACTTTTTGGATAAAACTAAACTTAAAAAGCAGTCTAGTGAAGGGTGAGGCTTATTGCATAAATATTATGAGCAAAATCTCATCTGCCTCGTGTTTTCATATTGCCATGGTTTTTGCCTATTGTGAATCGACTGGTTAAGGTGGGTTTCACCCACATTATTTAGTGCCCTTGAGGGCTGTCATTGAGCTCTGTCTCTTGGATTTTCTAAGTAATTGTTGAACAAACCATCTAGTTTTAATGTTTGGTTATACATGGTTATGTCTCGTCCTGATTTCAATTGACTTTCACTATATTTGGTGTTATCTCACTACTGCAGCCTGTTTCTACATATCATGTATTGTCATGAATAGTAATCAATTTTAGTCTTGTTAGTATTGATATAACGAACTTCTGCACTCAATTCTCCTACTTACCTTTAATATTTTGTCATGAATAGTAATCAATTTTAGTCTTGTTAGTATTGATATAACGAACTTCTGCACTCAATTCTCCTACTTACCTTTAATATTTTCGTTTTTTGTGTCCTGGTTGTTCATTACCTACCTCTATTGTATAGAATCTGGGGTCTTTCTGTATAATTCTTCTCACTTAGTTAACCTTTTCCTATAGTCTTCAGTGGAACATTGCACCTTTATACAAACCTAATGACACAAGTGTTGCCAACTTGATTTTAGAATAGATTAACATTAATTTTTCTGGGTTTACCCCTTGAAGCATGTGTTTTTAGAGTCTTAGTTATATGTTTACATACAATACAGTCAGCCATGGCTGAACATGAAGATCAAAATATATATGAGGTGTGTTCAAAAAGTAACGGTCATTTTTTCATTTCGCGGGCCTGGAGAATCCAATTGTCAAACTTTTTTTTATTATGTTGGTATACATAGCCCTGAAGTATGGTAAAACTTTCAGCTGTTTTCATTGTGGACTTTGTCTGTGACAGCCACTAAGGTCACGCTACACACATCTAGTTTTATGAGCTTGGCGATTTTCGTTTGTTAAAAGAAATTGGTCCTCACAAACACTCCATTGTCCTTCAGTATAGGTATTATTCTGTTCCAGACAGTGTTGAAGTATGTTTTCAACTCTATAAATTCAATGAAAGTTTAAATATCAGAATTTGGAGAAAAGAATAAGTCTTGTTGATGGTGCATTTCAACTATGCACTTCATTGCATCTAGGAGATAACTGCTGTTGTAAGTCAGATGGCCGAGGTCAAACTTGTGCTACTAGCAGATTTAAATGTTTCTCTGAGTTGAGGACTCTCCTTCATTCACTGTGTGTGTTCACTCTGAAATGATTAATTGTGATTAATCCTGTTAATGTAATTGTATGTTCATAAAAATCCCTGCTGTTTATATCTGTCATAGTTGTATTTTTTTTAGATGCTGGTTGTTTTCAAGTCTGCACCTATATTGAAAAGGACTTTGAAAGTTAGGCATGCCATGATGCAGTTGTATGTGTTGAAATTACTCAAAATGCAAACTAAGTATTTAGGTAGGCAATGGAGGAAGTCAAACATGAAAACAATGAGTGCAATTTATCAGAAAGTTCGTCACAGACTGAATGATGATTGGGCATTTGGAAATGGTGAGTCACTTGACTTTTAATTTCTGTGTGAAGCAATGAGATGTAGCTTGTGAGATTAATATGGGTTATTAAGTTTTCAGTTGTATACATTTCTTAACTTCAGTGTATTTTATCTTGCAGATCTGGATGCTCGACCATGGGACTTCCAAGCTGAAGAATGTGCTTTAAGGGCATGCGTTGACAGGTTCAATAACAGAAGATATTATGTAGATTCTAAGGTAACACAAGAGAAAAACATGAGAACTATGTGAATACACTGAATTTTTATTTTTTCCATAATATTTAGATTTGAGCAAACTATGTTGGCCACTTCATTTTAATTCCTGAGTATGTAGTGTAATATTTTTCACTAAATACTTAATTTTTTTAAAGAAATTAACTTAAAACTAATATAGAGTCAATTGCAATCAAAATATCCATAGTTGTGAAAGCAGTGTAGATAATTTATATATAATATATATTATGTCGGGGAAAGAGAAATCCATTATTTTTGCGTGAAATTCAACACTTTATTTAAGATGTTTTGGATTTTCAATTTTGGTCAAATATACACCGTTCTGTTTTATAATTTGTTGCTATTTTAAAGGTGGCTTCATAATGCCTCTCTTGTAGAAGTCTTGGTCCGTATTGGCGAAAAACTCTAGTAATCTATTTTCACAATCTTCTCTTGATCACAATTTCTTTACACTCAGGAAGTTTTGCAATACGAGAAAAAGGTGGTAATCGCTTGGTACCAGGTCCGTACTATATGGTGGATGGATTGAAACCTCCCAACCAAACTCCCGGAGTTTCTGGCGAGTCACTAGAGACGTGTGTGGCCTTGCGTTGTCCTGATGAAACAAAGCAACTCTTTCTGTTGGCCAACGCTGGCCGTTTCTGGTCAATCGCTAGCTTTAAACGTGCCAGTTGTTCACAGTAGAGATCTAAAGTTAGTATTTGGCCATACGGAAACAACTCATAATAAATGATTCCTTTGAAGTCCCACCAAATACACAGTAGAACCTTCCTGGCCGTCAGTCCTGGTTTGGTCACCGTTTGAGCTGCTTCATCTCGCTTTGACCACTATCGTTTTCGCACAATATTGTCGCATGTGACCTATTTCTCATCCACAGTCACCATCCGTTTAAGAAATGGGTCGACCTCATTCCGATTGGCCAAGGCTTTGCAGATGGAAATTCGATTCATCATGTTTTTTGGTGTTAATTGGTGTGGCACCTATACATCGAGCTTCTTTTCAAATCCAGCTTTGCACAAATGGTTTTAACTGTTTTATAGTCGATCTTTAGCTCCTAGACGATGCTACGACTACTAACATGCCGGTCAACTTTGATTATTTCTGTGATTTTATTGACATTTACGACAACGCCTGCGAGCGTGCGACAAGCACCTGCCTGTGCGAGGTGCATCTTTAACATCAAAAATGCCTGAATGGAATCGACGAAACCAAAATTCCACGTAAATAGCTGTTACAGTATTGGCACCACAAACACCATTCACAATTTCAGCGGCCTGGCTTGCATTTTCGCCTTTATCAAAGATACACTGTAAAATGTACCGAATTTTCTCTTTGTTGACTTCCATTGTTAACACCATGTAATTCACAACTAAATGGAACAAACACAAAACAGCAAAAGAATGTTTTTGGTTTCAAATGTCACCTTAACAAGGAGCATAACCTTGAAATTGTTTGATCAATACTTTACGAGATATCGATCACCAAAGCCATCTACCGAGCAAATAATGGATTTCATTTTCCCCAACCTATTAAATGGGGAGTGGCAAAACCAGTGAAATTCATTAACATTAAAGGACTATCCATGCACAAAAATTAATTAAGAGATATAGTCTTCTCATTATGAGAGCACTCGGGGTAAAGTAGACTTATTCTCAACCACCATCATTTAATATAAAGCTCCAATGGTTAACCTACTTGATCATGTGCTGATGAATGTTGCTGAATTGTTCAATTCATCTTATTTTTGTTGGTACATAATTTGCCCAGCCAAGAGTAACTTACTTACATTGATTCATAAATGAATACTTCTCAATTCTTGCAAACTAAACAGACCAATAATAGCCATGATATAAAGTGAAATAAATATGTTAAAGAATAGGTTTATGGCATTTATAATATTATCATAGTAGATAAATATTTTTCATTCTATTATCATCACAATCGGTTATAAGAGTCAGATTTCTTCATCTGAAATGAAAGCATAATTTTTCAATGTTGAAAATTCTATTTTAGAATTATGAGTTTCTGAGAATATTCTTCTGTTAAGGTATCTTACCTAGCCACCATTATTGATGGTAATATCAGTTTCTTAAAATAGTTGTGCAGAAAACATTCAACATATATGATGTATTGAAGGATTCCTTTTCAATAACACCATGTATGAGTGACTTCTTAGAGTGGTGACAAATAATTGCATCATCAAATTTAGATCAAATTAATCTCACATAGATCAGTGTGATATTTCTGACCATTTTGGCATCATATTTTTCATCAGAAAGCTTGACCAGTAGCATCATATTTGTCATAGAATGTTATTACTTTATACTCCAAGAACAAAACACCAACTCAGTACCATTAATTATCCTTCTGTGATGAATAATACACAATTACAGGGTAGCAGTAGAGAAATTAAAAACATATTGAATCTCATCGACATTGTGCAATCATATTGAAAGAGTTGGGTATTTTAACATTATTCACTGCCCAAACGTAACTTCTAGATAAAAGTATTGGAGTATAATGGACACTAAAATGAACATACTGGGGGAAAGTTCCTCTCAGTATAAACTCAAGCTTAACTGGTAATTAATGTATTCTCATCTGTCTTAATTATGCCAGTTGACTTAGGCCATCAATGCATCCTAAATGAAATTATTACTGTTTGTTACAATTTAACTGATTTAGCCATTCAGTCCATAGAATATGTGATTGCCATCTGAGGAAAGGTGAAATGTGGTGTACATTGTGTGGTCATTATGCCTCATATTTGATTTATTGAATACTTGCCCTAATTCAGAATATTAGTAGTTTTGATAGCTGTTATTGCCAACAGGTCATACTTTCTGAGACCTTATAGGCTAGGTTAACCTCTTCATTGAAGAGTAATATGCCTAAGAAACTATACTAGCTCAAGATATGGGTGGAAGAAAGACCTGGCATTCTAACCTATTTCTAAAGATGATCTTTTCACCTTATTCTTTTTAAGAAAAATCTTAATGTTAAACTTTTCATAAGGGGAACTCACCTGCCAAATTGATAGTCGAAGTGAAAAAATCTTCAGTGCTCAGCACATATGTTTCTCCATATGGCTTTTATTTTTATCACCAATGCAGCACTACAAAATGGCAGTAACTTACTACATTACTGAGATGTGTTAAAAGTTTGTTCTTAGCTCCTTTAGGGGGTGAAATAAAGGACTTTTTGAAGGAAATGTTCATCTTTTATTCCCTTTTATTTTTAATTACTTATTTTTTTATAACTCTCTTTTCTTCCTGAATGGAAAAAAATTGGCATTCATTCAATTAAGGAGAATGAGATAGTGAAATGGTGGAGTTTCATTGGCGTCTACGATCATATTAAGAGTAAAAATAAAATCTGTATTTGAGTGATCTTATAAATTTTTCCTGGAAGAAATGATAAATGGTTAACAGAATGAGATAATTGATTCTTGGTTCATATAATTGTTCAAGTCCACACAAAACAAACAATGGTACCTTTTTGAAATTCGTACCAGCGTTAATGAACTTGGTTGTGAAGATAGCATGCAAGATTTTAAGAAAGGTAGAGAGGCTGAGTTTGCATCTCACAATGAAGGAATTATTATGGCCTCAAATTGCCTAGGCAGAGCAATAGCCTCTCATCACTGACTAATTGAAGTTTGTCCCTCTCTTAAGTTTAGGTTTAAGAGTCTGGTTCCTTAACATTCCATTTTACATACTTTTCCAGAAGCTTTCGGGATAGTGTGTAGATGTATATTAAATAAAAACATTTCTCAGATCTTGTGAAAATCATAGTCCTTTTAGTCATTGTGCATTGATAAACAGCATTATTGAATATTACTCTAAAAGGAATTATTCCTTTTATGTCCTTGCTTTATCATTGATACATTAAATTAGCTTGGTAATAAATCTTTATTTCTAGTGCAAAAGTTTGTTTGATTGCCAAGTCATTGGCTATTTTTGTTGGGATTTTATAGTATTTATTTGTTTTGATTATTTCTAAAGCACTGGTACCTTTTCCCTCTAGGATCCAGAATTCGAGCCTGTGGATAATTGCATAACAAGTGTCCTTGGTCGACCTGTTGAATTAACTGATGAATTTAAGCAGCACTATGAAGTTTGGCTCCAACAAGAAGTATTTCAAGCTTCAGTTGACTGGGATCTTTTGCTTCAAGGTATAGAAATGATTGATGTTTTATATACTTGCATGAATGCTTATAGTTGAATGTGAATTCAGATGATGAAAGTAAATGTTTAAAAATCACCTCCATCATTTTGAAAATTAATACATGATGAATATATGTTAAGAAGCTTATTTTTTTCTCAAGATGAATGTTGTCCTTACTTTCAGATAAACTTACCATTTAAAGGGCAGATAAACTTTGAGATAAATTTTGGGAGAAACCAGAGTTTATTTATTTATAAATATATATCTATATAAAGTGGAGGGCATTGTGGCATAAAAGTGAAAATCACACTAATGGGACAGAATTGGTTGATATTCATTTGAATATCAGTCTTGTTAATTTGCTGTGAGAACAAATATGCTTGCATGCAATGAATTGAATGGTCTCCTCAGTGGAGTAATGTATGTATTGTGTGTTTATATGTATATATATATATATATATGTGTGTGTGTGTGTGTGTATATATATAAATAATGCTTGATGTGCATGAATGTATATATTTAAGAGAAAAAATTGTTTTTACAAAGATTAATCAAAGCAAAAATAACTCCAATATTACGGTTGTTTGACTCCTCGTATCTTGTTGAAGGTGGCTGGGACCATTGAAATATTAGAGTAAGTTATTTTTGTTTTAATTAATATGTTACAAAAGCAATTATTTAAAAACTGTGTTTGTATACACACACACACATACATATACATCTCAAATGTATATATATATATGAGATACATATGAAATTAACACTAGTGGATAAAGGCAAAAACACAAAAAAAAGAGCTTCTTGTATTAACCAGGTCGGATTACATTACAGAGGTAAACATAAAAATCTCGGATACCAATGCCTACCGGCAAACCCCGGAGGATCCAAGCCCTCCCCTTCAGGAGGTGATAATTGAATTTCTCACATCCAACAGACACACACACGCACATATATATATATATATATATATTTTGTATGTATGTATATAAAACCATAAAACAGTATTTAACCCGAAGGTCAGTTGGGTAGGTGATGGTAGAGTTCACCCAGTTCTAAGCCCGACGGTGTGTGAAATTCACACATCAGGGTAGGGGGGCCAGTTCCTTTCCCTGTGCTGGTTTATGGTTTCCCAGTAAGATCTGATACCTGAAAAATCACTTAGCTTGGGTGGAGATGCAGGTGTCCAGAGTGACTTGCCCCGGAATCGAACCCGGGACCCTCCGGTCAGTAGTCCAACGCTCTACCCCCTGTACTACCGTGACCTACATATATATATATATTTCATAAATATGCAATGAACATTAGTGGAAAAAGACAAAAACAAAAAAAAGAGCTTGTTGTCTTAAACAGGTTGATTACATTATGGTGGTTAACATTAAAAATCTCGGATACCTCTGCCTACCGGAAACTCCCCGAGATTCTGATGACGATGGCCGGGCCATCGAAACGTCAATACATACTGTGAGTGTCCTTCCTTTATTTTTCTGTTCATTGAATATTTTGTATCCGTGTGTTTGTGCATCGCCGGAGAGCATCAACTTCCAAGAGATATTTTTATGTATATAATGTGCGGGTCGCGGTGGTCTAGTGGGTAGAGCGTTGGACTACTGACCAGAGGGTCCCGGGTTCGATTCCTGGGCAAGGCACTCTGGGCACCTGCAGCTCCACCCAAGCTAGTTGATTTTTCGGGTATTAGATTTTCCTGGGAAACCATAACCGGCACAGGGAAAGGAACTGCTCCCCTACCTTGATGTGTGAATATCACACACCGTCGGGCTTAGTACTGGGTGGACTACCGTCACCTACTTAACCGACCTTTGGGTTGATTACTGTGTTTTTGGTTTATATATAATGTATGTGTATATATATATATATATATGTATGTATGTGTATGTATGTATGTATGTATGTGTATGTATGTATATTATATGTATGTATGTATATATATGATAAATATGAAATAAACACTAGTGGACAAAGACAAAAACACGAAAAAAGAGCTTGTTGTCTTAACCAGGTCAGATTACATTAGGGAGATTAAAATAAAAATCTCGGATACCTCTGCATGCCGGCAAATCCCCAAGGATCCAATTTCCGCACTTCAGGTTTGTACTAATTGAATTTCTCACATCCAATACATATTTTTTTATTTGGTAATCTACCGGTTAAGGTAGGTTTTTGGATGGACACAGCTACCAAATAAATATTATGTGACTCCTAATAAAATGCAATCCAGCAGCCTACTCTGCATCAGGTCCCTCTTCATCTCTGTGTACTTCTTTCCTCCCTTCATCCAGTCCAACATCCCTATCCTGTTCCTGCCCTTTCTTCGTTTGCCTAACATTCTCCCCTCTATTACCTTTTTCAACATCACACTGCGGCTCAATATGCCCTTCATCCATTTTTCCTGCCTCCATAGGATTTCTCTCAAAAAACCCCTCCTCACCCACCATCCCTAGTACTTCCTCATTTGTTTTCCTTTCGGTCCATTTCACCTTCTCCATTCTTCTCCACACCCACATTTCAAAAACCTCGAATCTACGTCTATCCTCCTGCTTCAGCGACCACGTTTCCGCACCATACACAGCTATGCTCCAGATCAAAGTTTTCAGAGTCTTTTCTTAACCTCCCCACTCAACATCTCCATCATCAACTCCCTCCTCCTTGAGAAAGCCTCCTTGTCTAGCGCAATTCTTCTCCTTACGTCCCTATTACTTTGACTGTGTTGGTCCAAAACACTTCCGAGATATGTAAACTGTTCTACCTGCTCTATTTTTTCCCCTCCTATTTTAATATTTAGCTTAGCATTTTTCTTTCTGGAAAATCGCATAACCTTTGTTTTATTAATGTTGATTCTCATCCCATATCTATTGCACTGAATCTCCAATTCACTCAGCAATGCTTGCAACCCCTTTGCTGACTGACAAACCAAAGCCGATTTTACGAATTCCCCTTCGACTTTCATTCCTACCTCCAGTTCTTCCCATGTCTCTTTTTTCCTCCACATATATGTTGAACAGCACCAATGATAATGGGCAACTCTGTCTTACACCTCTTCCTAACACTGCTGATCCCGACTCTCAGTTCCCCACTTCCATCTGAGCAGTCTTAGACATGTACAGGCTGCGGATTAGTCTCCTGTCCTTCCAATCTATTCCTATTTTCTGCAATGCATTAGTTTTTCCCAATTCATTCTATTAAATGCTTTTTTGAAATCTACAAAACAGGCAAATATGTCCTGGTTGTATTCTATATTTCTCTTGATTAGTGATCTTATAACTGCAATGGCATCATGCGTACCTCTCCCCTTCCTAAACCCAAACTGATCATCCCCTAGGTAATCATTTGCCTTACTCTGTATCTTTTTGTTGATGATCCTCAGAATAACTTTTGGTGCATGGGATGTCAAACTTAATGTTCTGTAATCCTCACACGATGTAGCTTTTACCTTTTACAGAATAGGAACTAAGATTGATCTCACAAAATCTTCTGGCCAGATTCCTTCCTCATAGATACTATGAATCAGTCCATATATAGTCTTATTCCCACATTTTCCTGAACATTTCAATACTCCAAAGGAATGTTGTCTATCCGCATGGCCTTATTTGGTTTCATCTCCCTTCTTAATGCCTTTTCTATTTCATCGTCGAAAATGCCTGGACCTAAGTTATCTTCTTCTACATTATGTTCCTTTTCTATGTCAAACCTTGTTGGCCTAAGTTCTTTACTTTTTTTAGTGCTTCTATATATTCCTTCCATCTCTCTTGGATATTTTCTGTGTCAACTATTATCTTACCCAAATTATCTCTAACCGTTAGCACAGATCTTCCCTTCTTACTTCTCAAAAATAACTTAACCTTGCCGTATAGTGCACCAATTTCACCCTTCCTCTGTCAACTTTCCATATCCTTACATTGAGTTTTCCACCATGCTTCTTTTGCTTTATTTGTGGCCCTTCTCAATTTATTGTATAACTCTTTGTACTTCATTTTGCCTAACTCTGTGTTTACATTCTTCCATCTTCTTTTCTCATCCATCGTTGCAATCATCTCATCGGTGACCCATGGTTTCCTTATCCTTTTCCCATTCACTGTTCCTATAGTGTCTCTTGTGGCTTTCGTTATCTCTTTCTTGATACATTCCCATTTTTTTTCGATTGTACTCAGCTCTTTACCGTCATCCATGATTTTCTTTACAGCCTGCTGAAACTCCTTCCTTGTCAATCCATTTAATGCTTCTGCATTCCATTTCCTAACCCGCCGCCCCTGTCTTATATTTTTGAAACAGACTTTACATTTCATAACAACTAGATTGTGGTCTGAGTCCGCATCCGCTCCCTGGAAAATGTGCAAATTTATCACACTGTTCCTAAACTTGTGCCTAACCATAATATAATCTAACTGATTGATACCTTTCTGAATCACCTGGCATTTTCCATGCATACCTATGCCTTTTTGGTATCTAAACCATGTGTCAGGGAAGACTAACCCATAGTCCCCCACCTCATCACCATCTCTTCCTTTGCCTACCATTGCATTCCAAATCCCCATCACTATGAAATATTTTCCTGCAGGAACACATGCGATTATATCCTCTAGCTCATCATACATCCTATCAACTTCTTCCTCTTTGTGGTTGCTCGGTGGCATGTATACCTGAACAATGACCAAGTTCGTCTGATCTGCTTTAATCTGTAAGAGTAATATTCTATCCGTTGCTTGCTCTTTGTTGACTATGCTTCTTCCTACCTCTTTAGTTAATATTACAGCAACCCCTCATTGGCTGTCATCCCTGCCGCTGTTTATTATTCTATAATTATCACTCCAGTAATCCCTGCTATCCTTCCATCTCACCTCGCATAGACTTAAAACATCTATAGTACCTCTTCCCATCTCTCGCTTAATATGGCTGATCCCCTAGAATCCAAATCCTGCTTTTTAGGAGGTACTAATACAGTTTCTCATGTCCAACGAACCAAATGAGGGTCTATCTCCTTTGGACTTGGCCCTCCTCTCCCCTATCCATGCACACACCTTCATTTCTATATTCTTCTGAAGTTTATAAACCAGGGAATCCTGGTTGGCCAATTTTATTCCCACGTCACTCCTCAATGGAAAGAATCTCTGGATTTGTAGACCACTATCTGTAGCCGGCAGTCCACTCCATACCATCATTCACCAAAGACTCATACCATTTCCTGAAAAGGCTAAAATCAACCTCTCTCCCTCCAGATACTGAGGTTACTATTGCCACTATAGATGCCACATCCCTTTATACATCCATTCCCCACTCAGGTCTCTCCAGTCTCAAGTACTACCTCTCTCAAAGCTTTGAGCCACACATACCCAGCAGTGATTTTCTCTTTAGCCTTTTTGAGGTCATCCTCACCCATAATTTCTTCTCCTTCAATGATAAATTCTTCTTGCAAATCATGGGTCGTGCCATGGGCAGCAGGTTCAGCCCTTCTTATGTAAGCCTGTTTCTTGATCTCGCAGGGAATAAATTCCTGTTAAAACAACTCCTGAAACCTTTGTTGTGGCTCAGATATATCGACGATATTTTCCTTCTCTGGCTACATGGTACTGATTCCCTGAATATGTTTATTTCCGACCACAATGCTTTGTCCTCTGTCTCCTTCAATTCTACGGTTTCCTCCTCCCAAATCACCTTCCTAGATGTAAAAATATCATTAATAGACCAAACATTTCACACTTCTGCACATATTAAACCCACCAACAAACACAAATACTTACATTATAACAGTTGCCACCCATATCACACCAAACGCTCCATTCCTTAATCCCTGTGCATAAGAGGACACAGAATTCGCCATGACTATGACTCCCTTGATAATTTTCTCTCAAGTCTACACTATTTCCTCCTCAAACAAGATTATCCTCAATCCCTCCTTAACAAAAGTATCCGAAGATGTGCCTACATTCCCAAACCTTCCACCACCATGGAAACCCACCCTCTTTCAATTTGCACTACATACTTCCCTGGTCTGGAATCTCTGTGATTACTCCTAAAAGATCCTATCCTCAAAAACTATAATTCCACCGCCAACCTTTTTCCCAAGTGTCCCTCGGTTACTTTCAAAAGCCCCGCTAACTTCTCAGATCTTCTCCAATCAACCAATCCACTCCTTAAATCCCCACCCCGTCACAAAACCACTCCCATACCCTGCGATAAACCTAGATGCAAAACATGTCCTATTTTCAAACCCAGAATCACATCCGTCTCCCACCTGCTTTTTAACTGCCTGCCAATAATTCCCTGCTCCTCATGCACCTCCAGCAACGTACTTTACCTTCTCAAATGTCAACTTTGCCCTGCCTATTTCGATATATTGAGCAGTGTACCATACCCCTCAATATTAGAATCAATAACCACCGAGCTCCTTGCAAGAATTCTTCCCTGATTGGTTTGCTCCCAATGCCCAAACATGCCTCCAAACACAACACTTCCTTTGATAAATGCTATAGTGTATCCACTTTAGCATCCTTCCCACCCTCTGACCCTCCAATGAAACTCAAAACAATGGAGCAGGCCTTCATCTGGCTTCTGGATTGCTGGAATTGGCCAAGTATCAATGTTTGACATTAATTACCCCAATTTTTGCATATTTTCATCCACCCCCTCTACCTCCAAGACCTTCCATTTTACCCCCGCATCTCTAAAAAATCCCCCTCCTAGCTCTTCCCCTCACAAACCTTTCCACATCTTCCCCTTCCGTTCAACATTTCCAGCCCTTTCCATTCTTTTCCTCAGTTCTGTCCGCTTTTTTGAGGAAGGTGGCGTGGACTACTAAAAATTTGAAACCTTGCAAGTCCCTTTTCTTTTTTTGTTTCTGTGTTTGTCCACTAGTGCTAATTTCATATACCTTACTATTCACATCCATGAGACTTTCACAAGAGTGTTTTATGTGTGTGTGTGTCTGTATGTATATATATATATATATATATATATATATATATATATATATATATATATATATATATATATTTATATATATAATTATATATATATATATATATAATTATTAGGGTCTTTGTAGTCCAGGGGGTAGAGTATTGGACTACTGTCCGGAGGGTCCCGGGTTCGATTCCTGGGCAAGGCACTCTGAGCACCTGCAGTTCCACCCAAGCTATGTGATTTTTCAGGTACCAGATGTTCCTGGGAAACCATAACTGGCACAGGGAAAGGAACTGGCCCCCCTACCCTGATGTGTGAATTTCACTTGCCATCGGGCTTAGTACTGGGTGAACTCTACCATCACCTACCAAAGCGATCTTTGGGTTGAATACC
This sequence comes from Hetaerina titia, assembly GCA_037158775.1. Classification (NCBI taxonomy): domain Eukaryota; kingdom Metazoa; phylum Arthropoda; class Insecta; order Odonata; family Calopterygidae; genus Hetaerina; species Hetaerina titia. The sequence continues at coordinate 84,746,983 of CM073779.1, forward strand.
GTGTTTATGGTTTTATATATATATATACTCACACACACACACATGCATACACCGATACCTACAACCTAACACACATGCATATTTGTTTGTTGTTGAGGCACTTCAACATTTTAATTACCTAAGTGCTTTCAAGTTTTCTTGAGATCCTAATAGTTATCCTTGAGTGATTTTTCATTTTGTGGTGGGTGAAGGGATCATGTATGCTGTCCAAATCTGTGATGAGGAGGCACACATCAGCACTGATGAGTCAAAAGCTACTGTGCAAGAGAGTGGATCTGAGGCTGTTTCAAGTAAAAATTAGCCTCCTAGTTGACCTGGAGGAAGCATAATGAAGTGTGTGCATGTGTAAAAGCGGATTTGGCTTTGTTGTGAGTTGGCTGATTTTGGCTTAGGCAGAGTGATTAAGGAGGTCATTTTATTGCATATTTTTGTGTTCCTAACTTAAAATAAATTGTTGAAAATTAAGAAGAACAGATGGCATTCATCCAAGAAGCAGAACAAAAATTGAAGATTAAAAGCTGCCTCTGTGGGAATAATAGTAATTAGTGTTGTTGTTGTGTATTTTTGTGTTCCTAACTTAAAATAAATTGTTGAAAATTAAGAAGAACAGATCTCATTCATCCAAGAAGCAGAACAAAAATTTAAATTAAAAGCTGCCTCTGTGGGAACAAAAGTAATTAGTGTTGTTTTGATATCAACAGGTCATAGTATTGATGGTATCTTCATTTGTATAATCATTCATTATTGGAAAGAAGAATTTTGTTGCTGAAAGAAAAGGAAAGGAAGTTTTCACATTATAGAATAGGTCTGCTTACTCATTTCATTTATCATCCAGAATTATGCAAAGGAATGGTGACAAGAAATATAATGTTAAGTAATTAAGTCAAAGTATCCAGCATGAAATTAAGATATGTTCATATATATTTCATTTATATGAATGAGAATTTGATTGTATATGTAGCATCCACTAATATTTATTTCTTTAAAAGTTATTGTTTTATATGATCAAAGGAAATCATTTTGTCAGGTTACATAGTGATTTTTTTTAAGGCCTTATTTGCTCAAGCTTTTCTCCTTGCTGATGAGAATATTTGGGGGTTAAGCTGAGAATTGATATCTTTTCATCAGTTACTGCATTAAAATGTGGAGTCAATCTTATTAATATTGTTATTTATTGATATTTAGCACCCACTTATGTAGACACAAAGGAAATTATATGATGGCGATTGGGGTAACTGAACTGCACATAGTAGTGTTCTCAATACATGTACATTCTACATTTAATTGATATCGCATTTATGCATTTCAAAAAGTCAGCTATCTTGTGCCACCTACACAAATCTTCATTTGGTATCAACGATTAAAACAATCATAAAAAAGCCAAAAGTGGGGAAACTTTAAATAGCTGAGCCTTTGGTCTGGCCTGAGGTACCATGAAAATTTTTTTCTGTTAAAAAAATCATTTACAGGCCCCTTCCTGCATTACTTATTTCACCAAGATGTAGCCCCACTTATGACCCTTGTGTTATGAAGTTTCCTAATCTCTGATCTAAGAAATATGCATTACAGACCAGCTATGTTGTAGGTATGGAATACAAAGAAATCCCAACTTTTTAATGATAATTTTTTAGTTGAAAAGTGATATTTTTGTATTTTCATATATTTGTGCAATATTTGGTTTAATGCAAAATATTTTATAAATCATTCATTACTCTTCTGGCATAGCACAAACTATTGTAGCGGATTACCATCAGCTGTGAAATTGGGCTATTTTCAATGGAAATTCAATTTTCATTCACATATTCACAAATATTAGGTTTGAGAGTTAAAAAAGATGTTGGGGTTTCACTTCTGTGAAATTATTAGAACAGGAATTTACACTTGGAAATCAATAATGTATTAAGGCTCCAGGCATGTTGTAGCCTTGCAGCATGCCTTATTGTTTTTGAGAGAATGGTTTTGATGAGATTTCCGAGCGGAAAGGCCCCTGGTTTATACATATTGCCACATTCTGGTAGTCAGAAAGAGATCTATATATGCATTAAACTATGATAAATTACATAGGAAGATAACTTAATTGACATTTCAATTGACAAATGCATGTAAAAACAAGTTTTGCATATAATACCCTTGTAGAAAATCATCCTCACAACCATAAGTTTTTGTCCATGCAAGTGGTATTTTAGTTGAAAATAGAACTGCTGTTAAAAGGAGTTGTTTTACAGTAGAAATTTATGTAGTGACATGCTGGTAATTTCAGAAATCTGTTATCTGGAACTCAAAAGATTGACATTAATGATGGTTTTATTCGAAAATGTTACAAATTTCCCTCCTGACATTGATTCTAACATTGTGATTTTTGATTAATGGCCTTGATGCCATTGATAAAGTTCAATTAATTAAATAATTCCTTCAAAGGATGTAATTCTAGGGGTAAATCATGTCACTCAATTATTAATAATGTGATTCAGCATACGTTAAGCACATTTTAGAAAATTTCAGGCTGGAGTAGACCTGAAGTTCATGATTTATTGCATTTGATTTCAAAACATGGTAAAAATATGTAATAATTACTTAGTGTTAAACTGTAGCATTCAGAATAAGCTTGATTGTTTAGGGAAGGGTGCTGGCTGATAATTGAAATTGATGGGTTATTGGTTACAGTGGGTATGACACTATGTTATAGTGCTAATTTCACAAAATTTATGGATATAAAAACCACGGTAATCAACCCCAAGGTTAGTTTGATAGATGAGGATAATGTTTACACAGTAGTGAGCCCAGTGGCATGTGAAATCCAGACATCGGTGCGGGGAAGTAAGTTATTTTCCCTGTGCCGGTTATGGTTTATCAGGAAGCTCTGGAACCCAAAAAATTACTTAGCTTGGGTGCCAGAGTAGCTTGCCTGGGAATTGAACCTGGGCTCTCCTTTCAGCAGCCCAACGCTCTACCCATTGCACTATGATGTCCCTATTTTATAGTTGTATTAATAAAAAAACATCACCTGTCAAACTGACCATCTGGTAGATGCTGTGCTGGTTATTGAACTTACTTCATATTGAGGAGTTTCTAGGTACAATTGACCATGTTCACAGGGGATAGTGAATGTGTTTATGGTACACTAGTACCACAAAAATGAATCCCCACAGTGTCAATGCACTAGGTGGAGATGTACTTTAAAAATTTCATAGTAAATCTTATTATTGTTGTATTACATTCTGGTCTTATTGTTTCTATTTGTTGCACTATTAGTTCCATCACCAGGAGGGCATTTTGGAGTATTTGTTATCAGAACAACTGAATCTTGCTGACTAGAACCAATAGATTTCCACACTAGTAAAATTGGACATTGCATCTGTTATCACTGTGGTTCCAAATATAGTAAGTGGGCATTTGTGGCTCCATAGAAATAGTCAACTGCTTACCAAAGTTCTTCTGGCTATTACTATCAATTTTTGTCATAGCATACAGGAAAAAAGTTATTGTTTGACAATGGTGATCCTCAGTATTTTCTAAATTTGAAAACTCTTAAACTCAAGCTCTAAATTTTGTATCATCAGTTGAAAGAAAATTTTTACAAAAAGCTGATTAAATGTAATTGGTACCTATATGGTTAATGGATGAAATATCATAAATCATCCAATTATCCATGATTTGAGCTCTTACGTGTTGTGTAAAGCTGCAATTAGCATAAAATATAAAAGATTGCTATTCTATAGCATATCGGATCAGAGGGAAAATTTGCTTTTTCAGAGTGTAAGAGGACGTCTCGGTAGCTTAAGTGGTTAAAGCACTCGGCCGGATATCGAGGGATCCGGGTTCGAATCCCGGTCAAGGCGAATGATTTTTACTCTCTGAAATGGTTGCATTATAATGCACACATAGCGGGTGACTCCGTTAAAGTTACTGTTACAGTTTCTTGAAAGTTGTTATAGTCGTCATATTTGGAGTCTAGTTCATCATAAAGTGCATATGTGAGCATTAATATTAAATTACAGGCCAATTGTGTTAGGAGTCTTAGATTTATGCATGCTCATTTATGTGTTCAGCACATTTAATTCTATAAAGCTCCCGATAAAATTGAAGTAATAATGAGTTTTCTGTGTTGTGCCTTTATTGATTCTTAGGAAATCACATAAATCTCAGGGACATAATGAGTGTTGTCTATTATATGCCCATGGCTTGTGCAGTTAAGCATTTGATAAGGTGGTATATAGTTGTACAAAGTGAGTGTAATGTTAATATTTTGGTGAAAGCAGTTGCTCCTAGTGGTCTAACTTTAAGGATTAGTAATTTAGTTGGGAGTTTGCTTGGGTATCAGTTGGTTTACAATTCCAATGTTCATTATTTTGTCATTGCTTTAGCAATAGTCATTTATCAGCAGTAAATATAAAAAAAAATGAAAATCTGGGAGAATCATTTTATTTCCCTTATTAAGTCAATTTTCATTTAGTATGTGCTCTCTAAGACTGAGTAAATGTTTATAATTTTTCACCTTTTGTAGTTATTACCTATTGATATGACATATTCTTGTTTAGTAATGCTTGAAATTTTAACAAATGCCTGGAAAAAAATCTTTCAGCCATAATATGTGGACATCTAGGTAAATAGAGACTGATGACCTGGATTGGTTTCTGAAAAGTGAAAAAAAAAGGTTTCTGCATGAAGTTAGATGATGTATCTTGAATCTTGGTGGGGAATGGGAAGAATTGATGCTGTTGCATGTTTTTTCGTGAAATAAAAAAAGGATTAACTATATTTCCAATTTTTCGTTTAGTTTAATTTAATTAATTAATAACTAATCTGTAAATTCATGGTTTTCAACTCTATTTTTAACCCTGCTGTAACAGGTAATCTTCTGAAACATTTTATCCCCATCTCATTAGTTCCATTTGACTCATCAGTGTGAATTTGAGAATGGTCTCTTTATTTTTTTACAATATTGTAATTGGCAGCACCATTTTAATTAGTTACTATGTTCTTATTCAGCCATATTTTTTTCCAAGGTTTTCTCTCTGAATAAATGGATGATAGTGTTTTCTCATGCTGTGCTTGTGCACTGCCTTATTGTAGTTGGCTGCTAGATAGTTTGGTTTTGCAGTACTGTTTTCACTGTTAAGAATGGGAGTGAGTGAGGAAGGGATGCTGAGAAGAAGAGGGTATATGTTATGGGACATATTATATATGCCCTCTTGTAATTTTTTCAGATTTATTAGTCGACTTATGTAGTGGTTTATAATAATATCATTATTTTCTCTCCTGTCAGTGGTGTGGAATGAGTGTCATCTTAATTTAATATCTGTAGTCCTTTGAAATTTTAACGATCAATGATAGATCTGTATTAATCAAGGTTTTCACTCATTTAACCATAACAATTTCTAATTTTCTGTGAATAGTCTTTATTATATTGCTGGCTCATGACATAATGTTCTAGAGTGTAAGTCCCTTCAGCAGTGGTTAGCTTTATACTCAAGTATGAGTCGAGTGTTGTTTAAAAGTGATATATTTGTTATTGTTATTCATAAACTATGTTCCTGTACAATGAGTTATTCTTTATGGATTTATCCTCAAAGTGAAAAGTTCTTTTGAGGGTACCCAAAAAATGGCCCGTGGTGGCCACTCTGTTGGGAATTGCTCAGTTTCTTAAAAAATTGGGGAAAAGTTGGGAATTCAAATGGGATTCACAGTTTGGGGATATGCAAATGGGATTCATGAAATGGGAGTCGGAATTATTGAGAATTATAGTTGCAAAATGAGTATGTTTGTTTTGGGCCAACTTCAGTGAAAACAGTAGCTGGTGAAAAGATGAGGAGTAATCTACATAGCAATACCTAATCAGATTCAGAATACTTTAGGAAAAACTTGGAAAAATTGATATGGCATGGTCGTTTGGAAAAGGAATCTAGAAAATGAGTGGCTAACCTGTGGTTGGTTCAACCAGAATATATGATCACTAAAGTTTTTTCTGACAAATGTGAAAATTTGATTTGTGAAAATTGATACTTACTGTGAACAAAACATAGATGATAAAAATGTTTTACTAATTTAAAAAGTATTAATTTGCCAATGTCAAATGTATATAATATTACTTTCAGTGAGTGGCTTTGTTCTTGAGATGAATTAAATGTGGGTACCCATAGATGGTGGTGAAAATTGTGTTTAAATCTCATAAAAAGGGCTGTAATTCTCACTACCATGTAGCTAGTAATATTTAACAAATGCCTGCAACTGTGAAAAACTATGTAATATCTTCAAGCACATAGTTAAGTATTTTTCCTAATTGATTTTACCTGTTAAATTATTCACTTGGCATGAATTTTCAATGGTAAAGTGATGAAATTAATATATATGTATGTATAAAGTATCGGACTTGCGTTCATAACTCTAAGCACTGGCATTATTCTTAGTCATTTGGCTCATGGCATGCTTCGAAATAATCCCCATTCGACTGAATGGCATGCTCTCATTGGTGCTTCCACATCCTGGAGAAAAATCTGGAAGTCAGTTTTCAGAATGGCCTTAAGTGCTCTCATTGCATTTGTTTGGATTGTCTCTGTGTTGTAAAAGAGGTGCCCTTTGAGCAGTACTTTCAATCTTGGGAACAGGCAAAGTCACGAGGGGCTAAGTCCGGACAGTTAGGGAGGCTGAAGTTGTGTAATCCTATGTTTTGCCATAACTGTTGCACAAGCTTCGATGAATGCGCTGGTGCATTATCGTGGTGAAGAAGCCAGTCACCACTCACCTGTTAGTCATTCCCGAATTCCAGGTTAGAATTCTCAAAACATAAGTTTTCAGAATGCCAAGATCACTCTCTGGCTCATGCATAGTTAAATGAAAATTTTCAATCGCAAGTCACACTTGCTTGATATTTTCCAGTGTTATTGCGCTCAAAATCAGTCAGATGATGTGCGGTCTTCTTGAAACCACTGGGACCACTCTTATTTGGATTTTGCCCATGTACTTGTTCCCATGTAGTTTCTGCAGAACTCTTTTTGAGTTAAAAGCTAAAATGTGAATATAGAATGAACGTAGCTACAGTCGTGAATCAATGAAAACGAGATAGCCTAGACCATAAACAAGTTCACAGTCTTGGCTATCTCGTTTTCATTGAAAGCTAAACTTGATGCAAATTCGTTGGTTACATCTATACCTTCATTTTCAGTGATAGCAAAATCCAATGAATGCAAAAAAGGCACTGCAAACAAATACATGCTGTTTGTGAATTAACACATCCTGTTGGTAACTTGGTTGGCAGTTGGTGAGTTAGTGAGGAATCACCGGTTATGATCGTACCCCTCGGAGGTCGCTTGAACATTGTGGTGCAGAGAAATGAATGCAGGTTGGATACATTTGGCACACACCTCATACCTATTAACTTTTACTTTGCATTCATGTAATGGGTGTATATTTATTTTTGTTGATAAGCTGCATTTTAACCATCAAAGAGGGATTATTTTGTCACTATTGTGATGATAGTATCTCGATGACACATGTACAAATATGTCAATCATGTTTCATCTCCATATGATATAATGTACGCTGGGGCAGGCAAAGCATGGAAGCTTAATTTATGTGTGAAATCATTGTAATCATCGCTGACATATATTTTAAGGGCTGAAAATACCAAATTATAATGACTCTGTAAGTTTTTGATGACCTGTCAGTGATAAACTTGTCTTGTTTCATGAGAGAGGACTTTATTATATAAAATATGTATAAATGTGATTTGTGTGTTTACCTTGGTGTAATTTTATAAAGATAATAAATTATCATGCAACGAGGTCCTTAATTTATTATGTCGTTATATCCTTGTATCACGAATGGCCAGAACTGTATTTAGGTATTGATATATGTACCTGCGGTTTCTTAATTATTAGTCACACTTAGGAATGGGAAATTAAGCTGGATCCAAACTGGTTAGGCATTAGGGTGCATGCATTTAGGTGGCTAAATGTTAGTCACCTAATGGAAAGCCAACTTGTGTTTGGACACCCAGCACAGTAATACTACCATTTATGTAGCCGAGAATAAGGAATTAACAGGATGTGCGACTGTTAAAAATTGTGATATAGAGTGTTATGAGCCAATTTACCCAAATGGAAAATTTTGAGAGACAACAAAATCTTAGCCGAAAGACAAATAATGAAAAAATAGAAATTCATTGTCCGAATAAAAAGTCAATAATATGCAAGTGGTACACCATGTTATTTACTAGAAACTACTACGGATGGGAAAAAAGCTTTTCAAAATACCAAGAAGGAAAATTTATAAATATAAAAGCTTAGTAGAAAAATGTAAAAATAAGAATTTTTCGTGTGAATAAACCGTCAAATAAACAAAATAGGTTATCATATGCCATAATGTTTGCTGGAAACTACGAAGGATGGTAAAAAAAAGGTCAAAAACCTGAAAGGGAAAATTTTGAGAGACAACCAAATCTTAACTGAAACAGAAAAATAAGAATTTATCGTGATTATAACGAGATTGACATTCATACACCTAATTGTCCCTGAAAACAGCTGCGGATGGTAAAAGAATGTGTTCAAAATACCGAGAGGGAACATTTTGAGAGATATAACAAAATCTTAGCTAAAACATAAACAATGGAAGAGTAAGAATTTTTCGTGCTATTAACAGTAAAATATGCGCAATTGGTAATGATACGCCATATTGTTCGCTGGAAACTAATACGGATGGTAAAGAATGCTTGTCAAAATACCTAGAGGGAATTGAAAGACAAAGCGAAATCTTATCTGAAACATGAAAAATTCCAACATAAGAATTTTTTGAGTGAATAAATCGTTAAATATAAGCAATTGGTTATCATAAACGATATTGTTCGGTGGAAATTGAAATGATGGTCAAATTATCTGTGATAGCAATATTTTATACTTTCGCGCTCAACGATGACAACATAGCGATGGCAGCTCCAATCGATCACAAATGGAACAGAGAACATTGTTTAATCCTTTAATAAGTTAAATCTTTCGTGAATTGTCCTGCTCTTTCGGAGCTGAAACGACTACTTTTCCATTGCAAGAATAATTCTTCATTGAAGGTACAACGTAGCATAGCCAAATACGAAAGCAAACTTAGAATTACATAGCTTATCAAATATATCGAAATATACCTCGAAGACCTCATAATGCGAGTCATCAATGGTAATCGAAATCTAAGTATCGATATTAAGTTAAGCCAGGATTCTTTAGGCCAGTTTTGTTGTAATGAAATTTTGGGGTAATGATTGATAAATTTTGAGAGAAGAAGTTGATAGTTTCACTCGTACGTTATTTGTTAGATGATGAAAATTGCATTTACCGGTTATTCTGAATTGTGAAAATTAGTGTGTGCTCAGATCTAGTCATTAAATTATACAAAATGAACGGCGGTGCTCGTAAGCCGATAATATTTGGGAAAATACCCTTATCCATAGAAAGTCTAATTAACTTGAAGGAAGAGAATGGCATGGGAAATGATAGTCGTACTGTAGGGTTTGGAACTTTTGGGAAGCGAAAGGGTGACAATGGTGAATTATTTGACAACATTCCATTCAAGAAACCACTTACAGATTTGTCTTCAGGAGATTGGCACAGTAATGGTATTTTAGGCAAACGGACCCAAGCATTAAATCACATTGTGGGGCAAGGTGACCAGGCTGACGTAAATGGGCCGAGTTCAAGTAAAAAGGCCAAGAGTTTTGACATTCAAGAAATGTTTGAGAAAGCTAGAATATCTGGTCAACAATATTCTGGAAGTAAGTACTGTCTTTAATCATATTTGAATTGCTGGTTTTTAGCTTGGAGTTTGATTTTAGAGATGTACCCTTCTTCCCTCTTCCAAATTGTAAATTTCAGTAACATATTCGATATGACTTACCTTTGTCCAAGCTATAACCTAAAGTTTTAATGCTCAACATGCATCGCAATACTTTTATGTCAACCCAACATTTTGTCTAAAAGTCACTATAACCTGTGAAAACATGGAGGGCTCTTACCATACAATGGTTTCTCAAGTTAGTTATTAAATAGTAGTTCACGTTTCAACAGTAAAAATCCATTTTCTATCCTTAGAAGATAGGAGTATAATTTCACAAACAGAAGTGAATTACTATACACGGCCTCCTATAACGCGAGTTTTTATGTTCTAAGTAACATTAAATATGATTGATGTTATAGATAAAGCCAAGGCGGGCACCAGTGGCACCAATGGAAAGATAATTAGTCAATTGTCTGGATTAAGTATGGTGTCAAATTCCACTGAAGAAACAACGTTGAAAGGAGAACTCGGTGGTGTTTCTGAAAATTGTGTTAGAGAAGCTCCTTCCTCGAGTGACGGAGACGCTGGGTATGACGAGGCCAGTGATCTTAGTGACGAAGACAACTATGTAAGTGTCTAATGTACCATAACATTAGTTTAGTATTATATTTGCAGGATACTGTTTTCTTATATCCTGATTCTTTGTATTTCAGCTAAAAATAATCTTTATCTATCAGTTTTTCAGGGTGTATTTAAGTTGATGAGGAATTTGCATGTTATTTCCGAATATCGAAATTAATAGTTCAAAATACAAGCGTCACTGCTTTGCAATGCCCGAAACGATTCTTCTTTCTGTTTTTGATTTTCTCTACCAATTGTCTCTTCTCCAATTTTTCGTGAAACCTCAATCTTCACTCTCTTCCCATCTACTTCCAGATCTACATTTTCCATCTCTCTTCTTTTTACTTCATTTATCCACTAAGTCCATATGTCTACTCTATAGAGCATCGGACTCCAGATGTAGCATTTTGCCCTTCTCTTTCTTAGTTCCTTTTTCAATGGTCAACACTCTCTTCTCATTAAATCTATTTTATGCAATAGCTTTTGTTTACTATCAGCCACTACCGTCATATCATCAGCAAACCTGATAAATTCCACTCTTTAACCTCCAATATTAACCCCTAAATAGGGTTTGCCATGGGCAGCAGCCTTGTCCTGCCCTAAATTTTGCTATTCCTATTTCATGTATCAATAAACCTATTCTTACTGATTTTCTGACTAAGATATAGGTCTTTTATCAGCCTTCATCCCCTCCAATTAACCCCATGCTTTTTCTGAATCATCATTAATTTATCCTAACTCTGTCAGAAGCATCTTCTGAGACAATGTTTATCTAGTCTTTCCTTTCATGGCAAGTACTTTCCATAGTTCAACTGGAGTTCTGTCGACTACAGCTGCTATCCCATTTCTTATTTCATTTATACTATATGCTTCTGCTTTATTTTCAAGCATATCATGCCCTTTTCCATCATCAACCACCTTGTCTTCATCCTTCAGTTCCAATTAACTTTCTGTGTTGTGTCTCATTCAATGTATTCCTTTCACTTGTAAATTACCACCTCCAGCTCATTAATAGTTTTCCCATCTTTTTCTTCTATCTCAAAGTTACTTCCTGACTTTTTTATCAAATAATAAGTGTCTTGTATCTTCATGCATCTTCCTTCCTTTTCTAATTGCTCCATCTCACTGCGCTTGTCACTCATCTTTTTTTTCTGTTTATCTGTTTCTCTTTTGAGTTATTGTCTCTTATATTCTCTTGTACATTCTTCTGTGCTTACATTTGTCCTACTTCTATCCTCAATTTTTCTCTGAAATCTTGTCAGTTACCAATTCTTTTATTTTTTTCCTGTTCTTCAAACGAGCTGCCTCTTTTGCTGCTTCTTTCATGCTGTTTTTGATGGTCTCCCATGTCTCAGTTACACAGTTCCTATCCCCTTTGACTTGGCTTTCACTGACTTATTGTAACCATCTTCCCCCACAACTGCATTACAGTCTCTCAATACTGCCTTCCATCTTACCTTTGCAGTGTTTGGTTCTCTCCTCCCATAACACACATCTATTTCTTCTTCAGTGTTGATTATTTTGTTATGTATACTTGAATTATCACTAGGTCTTTGCCTTTTTTCAGTCTGAACATAATTATCCTTTCATTCATTTACTCCACCTTAATCATTGATCTTCCAACCATTTTGCTATCATTATTCTAGCCCTGTTCCAGTTTTTTTCACTTAAATAGAGCCTATACTCTCCATTGAAACCCCATCTCAATTCACTCATTTTAAGAATATCTAGTCTATTTTCCACCATTTCTTGCTTTGAATTTTCTAACTTTTCTTCCTTAAGGAACATAGTGACATTCCATGTTCCTATTCTTATCCTTGCCTTTCCACTGCTTAATTTTTACTTACTCACTTGTATCTCTTGGCCACAATACGAGGGTGGTCCTAGAAGTACTCGACCCAAGAGAGAAAACACAAAGTTAAAATAAGAATTATAATTAGAACTGTCTTGCTCCTCAGAATAGCCATTAACAGCTGACATCACTTCTTCACGGTTGTACAATCATTGACCACAGAGCCATTTTTTCAAGTTTGCGAACAGAAAATAATCTGAGGGGTTTTTCCTTTTTCAAGATGGTCAATGAAAATTGTCCCACGTGCATCCCAAAAAACTGACGCTATGACCTTGCCTGCATAGGAAATTGTCTTCACCTTCTTTGGAGTCAGTGTTTTCGGTTGAATTCATTGTTTTTATTGTTCCTTTGTCTCTGGTGTTAAGTAATGACCCAGGTTTCATCCATGGTTATGAAGCACTGCAAAAATTCTGTCTTGCTGCTGTGAAACTTTGCTAAACACTCAATTGAAATATCTTCTTGAAACTGGTTTTGCTCGAGTGTGATCAAACCCAGCACCTATCTTTCACACAGCTTTCTAATGTCCAAATTTTCAGTCAATGTGTGATGTACCACACTTTTTGGAATGCCTATTATGTCTGCTAACTTGTGCACTTTCAGTTGATGATCATCCAGTATCACTTTGTGGATTTTCTTCACCATTTCTGGAGTCATCCCCTCATTTGGTCGACCAATGCGATGCTTGTCTTGACAGCTCGTATGGCCTTGTTTAACCTCTGCTATCCAATATATTACTGTTGTAAATGAAGGAGCAGACACTTAGAGTAGAATTCAGTTCAGCTTTTATATTGGTTGGCCTGAGGCCTTTGAAATGAAAGTATTGTATCACAGAACAATGACCAATTTTCTCCATTTTCATAAATTCACTGAAAACGTTCACTATTAATGGCTGCCGAACAAATACTAAACAACGTGGCATCTTCAAACTTGAAACATATGCTTTATAGATGGTGTACTGTCTAATACAGTGATATTTGTTAACCGCCTACCTAGGTCAACTACCGCCATCTCTAGGTCAGGCCGGGTACTTATGGGACCACCCATGTATATTCCCCTCCTGTAGATCTGATTGAGAAGGTTTACCTCTAAATCTTTGTGCATAGTGGTTCATATCATACCATGAACTTCTTGGGAATTATAGTGCAGTAGTTTCCCATGGCATTACACGCTGGCAGAAAGATGCCCAACTTAATTCAGCCATTGCTTCTGGGTAGACCCAGGTCGCAGGCCCTCGAGTCAGACACTGCAAATAGTTTACTGCTGGCATTGCTCTCGGTAATGGGCATCTCACCGTGACCAGACGATGGTAATATGTGTGGAGTGTATATGATAGGGTGAACAGAGAATGTGTTAAGAATATTTCTCTAGGCCTATCTTTAGCAAGTGAAACACTACGCTACTCAATGCCCATTGACCCCATGGACTGAAAATTGAATATCATTATCTTTTCTAGAGAGGCATGAAAGATATTGGCTATATTTTAAAATTATTTTTGTCACCACTCTTCTGTAAGGTTGTATGAAATTATGATATGAAGGACCTTAACATCCTAAGGCACTCAGATAAGAAAGCCATAGTAGAATTTTTTTTACCACTTATATGCCCTTGAACATTTGTTGTTTATGTAGAAAGTTCATATTTTTTCTATTAAAATGCCATTCCACAATGCCACACCAGAAATGGTTTATTTAGGTTGAAAGAGGTTATGCTTTCTGTGCTCATGCAGTCTAACATTGTACTCTAAAAAAGCCACTTTTCATCTCCGTGTAATTCCTTCATTCCATCTAACATCCTATCCTATTCCTGCCCTTTTCGCATGGGAAATCAAACTTATTGTTCTTCTTCACATGACAAAGCCTTTATCTTATTCGGAATAGGAACTAACACTGATCTCACAAGTATTCCATTCGGATTCTTTTCTGGTAAATGCTGCAAATTAGTCCATGTCTCTTCCTCCATCATCTTCCTAAATCTTTAAATAACTCCACAGGAATATTGCCCACCCCTGGCCTCCTTTGATTTCAATGTGATTTAAATTCATTTTACTGGACATAAATATTAAAAATCTATTGATGTTTTGACCTTTTATTTTCAGCATGCTTCTTTTTATTCTTTCTTAACATAATATCATGATATTATCATCTAATCCAGGAACCTCCATCCAGTTGGATTCCGATGAAAGAGGATGTAACTCTTCACCATGGCCACAAAGCTGTGCTTGCTTTGGCATCAGATCCTGCTGGTGCTCGTCTGGCTACTGGCTCCATAGACTATGAAGTTAGATTTTGGGATTTTGCTGGAATGGATGCATCACTTCAGAGTTTTCGTACCATGCAGCCATGTGACAAGTAATTATCATTTTTAATTATTAATAGTGCTGTTACTTGATGAATAAGATGAATTTATGTTATTAATAATGATTTTTACTTTTATGTTTTAGCCATCCCATTAAGGTTTTGCAATATTCTATGACCGGTGATCATATTTTGGTTGTATCTGGAAGTGCTCAGGTAAGTAGTTAATCTCCAAAACTCCAATACCAGATGTTATTTCATAATATGCTCTATAATTGTTGAAGTAACATTTGCTGAAGTGGTCTCGTTTGTAGGATTAGATTTAAGGTATGGAAAACTACCTTTTTGTCCATTACATTGTTCACATTTATGAGTGTCATGCATGACCAATTATCTGTTGATGATTTGGTTGCTCAACTCCTCATTCCCCTGTGCATGTTATGCTCCATTGCTTGAGTTGCCTTTTTGGAATTCTCATTCCCCACACATGAGATTCTCCTCTGTGAATTTTTCAAAATACAGCTTGTAAACTTCTCTCCTACCATTCCTCAACTTTTGAAAATATCCAATCCTTACCCCAAGAGTGCTTTTTCTTTGTGGACAGTACAAGAGCAAATATTTCTCTGTAAACCATATCTGCCTGATACGAAGCCAATACCCTAATTTAAGGCAGTCTCCTAAACTTTGCCGCCAAGGTTCTTTGGATTGAATGCTGAAAATAATCATTGTATAAGGAATGGAGTATGCTAATACAGTTAGCTGATCAGTTGTCTCTAATAGTGCGATGGGGCGACCTGCAATGTTGCTGTTCAAAGTTTTGTCCTTTTTCAGGAGAGAGCCATAGGTAGGAAGGACTAATAGTGGTGCAGAAGTCTTAAGTAGTAATGCACCGCTCCTCATTTCCCACATAGAATCAAGTAGTGTTACTCCTCAAGCAAATTGACCATGCATCCCTCATTACTTTTTATTCCTAATTGTAATGCCGCAGTTACTTATATCATTTGCTGAGAATGGTTTCTTTGAGGTGGATGTTAGGCAAACACTACCAGCGTGGGTTCCTTGCTCTTTTAAAATGTGTCTTTGTCACTTTTTAAGAACACAAATAATATAATTAACAGTAAATGTATGAGATGATTTTTCTGTTACTTGTGAACGGGAAAACCACTTCATGTTCATGAAGCATAGTAGTGTGCAGCATGGTTAATTAATATAAACTGCACACTGAATGGAATTGTAAATATCATTTACAATGGAGGATTTCACTCATAAATATTTTGATGTAAATGTAAAGATGGGATCAAAGTAAACAAAATGACTACCTAGTGACGAATGGAAACATTTAATTTTTTTGGAAAACATTTATTCTAATGGGCTATAAATCAATAATGTAGGGTGGGAACCAGTCCATTTTTTTAGCACATCAACATGACAGCCCTAATGGTGCAGTTATTCATAACTAGGGTGTAATTTAGAAACTAACATAATGGTGTGTATTTGAAATGAAATCTTTGTTTTTTAGTAATCTGTTTTCCCCTGTGGATTTGTTTCTGAAGATGTTGGTAACCTATTTTGATTTATTAGGCTAGTGTTTTGGATCGTGATGGCCTGGAGGTTGCTCAGTGTGCCAAAGGAGATCAGTATATAACAGACATGGCACGTACTAAAGGCCACATTGGTGCATTGAACTGTGGGGCATGGAACCCTCGAGTGAAGGAGGAATTCATCACTTGTAGCATTGATGGGTAAGCCATCTTATATTAACATCACATAGTATGCTGATGAAAGCCTTTTTAAAAGAAATTCCTAAGCTTTTCAGTCATTTAATTTCTTCCTGAATGGGGTATATTTTCCACATTTTTATCTAAAAACGCGGTTGATATAATTGCAATAAGTGATGCAATTTTCCCTTCAATGAACTTGAATGGAAAATCTCTTGTCATTTTCACTATTGCTGCAAAAGGAATGCCTCTCTTGCCAGTTTGGTTTTTTCTTCCACAATAGTGTAAGTTTGGAGGGGAAGTTGGTGTAGTATGTGTAAATTTACACATCTAATAATAAATGTATATGTATTTATTTGCCCAGCAGACACTGTACAACATTGGGAATACATGACAGGGCATGTCAATGGGATATAGATCACATAATTCCCCAAAAAAATAACAAAATACAATTATGTCAGGAAACTAATATTCCTTTTTAGTTAGTTTTACATAAATATTCATTTACACTATAATAACAATAATCAACCAAATATGAAAATAGATTTTTATTGAATAGTGAAATTCTTGTCTCTTTTTTTAAATGGTTAGGCAGATTGTTAAAGAATTGTGTGAAAAATGATGTTAGTCCTAAGCTATCATAGACAGGTTTGATGATTTCATATGTATGTCTTTAAATCTTCTTATATTGTGAGAGTGATGATTATTTTTGATTGTAAAGTCACTCTTGTTTTTCTTAGCATAAGTCACTGCATGATAGATATCCATGCAAGGTACAGTGAATATTCCCAGATATTTAAAAAGAAGCCTGTAATGTTGGCGATAAGGTTAATTACATTCGAGTCTTAACATATTTTTCTGAATTAGCAACACTCTATTTAACCAGAGTGATGGTCCCCAGATTACAATTCCATAAGAAGTTACTGATTAAAACAAGCCATAATATAACATTTTTAGGACATCTTCTTCCAGTGTGTTTTGAAACTGAAATCTGGTAGTAAACTGAATTAATTTCCTTACATACCTGGGAGATATGTTCATCCCGCTTAAGATGTTGCTCGACGTGTAACCCTAAAATTTTTTTATTTTCTACCACCATGATATCACAATTCTTACTACGAGAGTCAAAATTGTTAGTTACATCCTGCCATGGAGAAAATTTGTTTTTTGCCATTGTTAAGGACCATGAAATTACTTTAACACCTGTCATGCATTGCCTTTATCCCCAGTTCACCAGAATCCAGTAAGTTATTCAACCAATTGCAGAAATTCATGATGCTCACATCATAAGCATGCATGACACATTTACTGCAGTTAACCACTAAATTTATCATGGGTAGATCATTAATAAATATTTTTTAAAGTATTTAGCACAGATCCTTGAGGTACTCCATTAATCACCTGGAGTCGAGATGAGAGAAAAACATTTCCATCTTTTTAGAAAACAACCTGTTGTCATTTAGATAAATATGTCAATAGCCAACTCAGATCTACTCCTTTTATGTTGAGCACCCCACATTTTGTTAGTAGTATTTCAGGATCTCATATCAATAGCAAACTATCCAATTCAATATTTGTTCTAGTTAGATATTTTTTTTAATTTCTTTGCCTTGTTGAAAAAATTCATCAGTGTTCTATCACTGTCAAATCATGTGATTATTTGGAATATTTTTTTTAACTTCAGTCTCCTTTTTTTTGGGTAGTAGTTGAATGAAATGCCAATTTTAAAATACCTATACTCTTTAATGATTGGCTGTTTATTTGATTATTCTTACAGAACTTGCAGGGTGTGGGTCACTGACCAACCACATTCTCATAAAGCTATTATGAAAACCCGCACTCAAAATGGGTTAAAATCCGTACCAACAACTTGCACTTATAGCAGAGATGGGAAATGTGTAGCCCTTGCCTGCCGAGATGGCTCCATTCAATTTTGGGACATTAGAAGACCATGTGTATGTATTCACCTCAAAATTATTTGTTTTTCTATGTTCTCCAATATTTGCTGGTGTTTTCTTCACTCTATACTATTAAATCACTATAAAAATTACAATATTAAAGATTTATCAGAAGTCCTTACCTTGGTATTATTGTCTATATATGTATTTGGGGCTTTCTGTCAGATAAAGGGTAAGCAAGAGAGGTTTAGGCTCAGTTTCAGCTCTCCTATCATTTAAAATTGGTAGAGCGCCTTTTAACTGACAAAATCTGATGAGAAAACATGAAAACTTTGATCATACTCCTGAGCAAAGATTGAATAAGATTCATTCAAAATCTCAGTACCTTAACATTGTGGTATATATTAAGTTGGTGTGTCCATGAGGAAGACCACAAGTATGCTCTAGGCAATGTATAATATCATTTTGGGAACTCCAGGTACCTGAATCTAAAGTGCCCATACAGATACATTAGGCATTTGGAGATTAAGAGACTATGACTGTATTGTGACTGTTATATTCCAATATGAAACTTATGATATATTAAATTTTTGGAAATGACTACAAAATATCACATAATGGCAATGAGTGCAAGATTATCAAACTTATAACAGTAGAAAATCATGATCATCTTTGAAGTGGTTAAAAATCATTAAGTGAAAACACAATTAGATTAATCACAGCATTTTTCATTGAAAATGTTGGTGTAGAAAATGTAGATAATTTCTGTGAATATGATTGAAAATAATTTAAGAGTTGAAATTCTTTTTTATTCTGTTGAAATTTTAAGAATTGATATTCTGGGAATGAGCAAGTCTGGATTAGTGAGGGTTTACTGTAAAAAGTATACATAGCAAATTCCTGAAGAATATCACTTTTTTGTTACCTAAATATAAGTTGGCTAATTTAAATGGGAAAAGATGATCACCAAAGATCTCTAGAAAATGAAAGTACCTGAGGTGAAAAAAGTTCCTAATTAGTTAAAATCAAATTTTATTATGTTTAAAAAGTGCAAAATTTTATTTTGGTTTATCAAAAATAATTTTTTACAATAATACTGTGTGTATGCTGTAAGTGAAGGCCATTGAAATGTTCTAGATTTTTCTGAATAAGGGCTTGCATCTTATCCTTAATGTAGTTCCATGTAGAGAGTTTAATCATTACTGGTATAAAACTTTAAAATCGGTTTGAAGCAACTTTCTATTCAATTCCTGTATCAGTTAACCACTAAATGTCTATGCTCTTAAATATATTTAATTGTAATATTGGCAAATTGGTAAAATATATTAACTTTATAATACTCTTGGCATTGGTGTTAATCTTTGTGTTTTGTTTGTAGATCAGACCATCAATGATTATCAGGGGTGCACACAAATGCGGTGAAGATATAACCAGCATTGCTTATTCTTATGGTGGCTATCTTTTGGGAAGCAGAAGCCTTGACTCTACCCTAAAACTATTTGACATCCGTTTGCCTAAAGACTCACTGCATTGTGCTAGTGACCTCTTTTGTAGATACTCAGTGTAAGTAACATATCATAATTTATGTAGTTATATGTTATACCACCACAGTGGTAATCTAACTGAGGGTAGGTAATTTGGTAGGCTAAGGGTACCTAATACCTGGTAAACCTTATTGCGTGTATGACATTCATCCATTCTAGTCCAAATTTATCCAACTTGACTGATGTTCCCCTCCCAGTAGTCCCCACCTGGAGATCCGTTTAGGGGTTTATTTGACCTCCAGAATATTTTACCAGGAGGAAAGCCATCATGTCACATTTTGAAAGCAAGGCTGCATATTCTAGGGAGAATAATGTGGTGGTTTCCCGAGTCCTTCCGATGTTAGAAACGATATTAGAGACATTATTTATTGAAATAGTCCATTATATTAAGGAAGGCACTGGGCCAGGTGTGTTAGTGTACTTGGAGACTAAATTGAAAATAAAAAAGTTTCTCTGAGGTAAGTCGTTTATTTCTATTAAATCCCAAGAACTTTTCAAATTACCCTTATTTGATAAGAGAGCACATTTATTAGTTAGTTAGCTCATTTGATAAGGGGGCAGCGCACCAAGGAGAGACTAGGATATTGATTTATGCTACCTTGCAATATCCTGAGACTGATACTGGTTGTAGTAAATGGTCACAGTAGGAAGTAGTTGGTCAATACACAAATGAATGATCTCATAAACCTAACATGACATGAAAGGTAACAATGATAACAAGCCTCTTCCTTTTCACCTTGGAGCACTCAAAGGATTGAATGTTATGAATGGATACTCTGAATTTTCTTTAGTGAAGAGTAGTTATTGATACACTAATAGAACTTAATATTTTATAAAAATTTTAATTTATGACTTGAATTTTTTGAGGTTTTATTTAGAATTTTTCGTCTGAGAAATTTTGTATGTATTCATTTTTTTCAGGGTGCATAAAAATTGATAGTATTTTATTTTTCATGATATGAAAACTTAACTGAGAAAGGGTGAAATTGGTGCACTGTATAGGAAAGTTGAAACGTTATCAGAAAGCACGAAGGGAAGATCTGTGATAATCAGAGATAAGCCAGGAAAAATATTATTTGAAGCAGAATAGTTCCAAGAGAGATGGGAGGTAATATATAGAGGAGCTTAAGCCATCAAGTTTGGGCAGAGAAAGGTTTACTCAGTGGTGAGGTGAAAAGGGCATTAAGGGAGATTAAATCAAATGATGCCATGGGGCTAGACAACATTCCTGCAGAGCAAAAAAAAATGTTGGAGGAAGAGTCAATATGGACTAATTTGTAACATCTATGGGAATGGAATATGGCCGGAACTCTTTGTGAGATCAGTGTTAGTTCCTATTCCGAAAAAGGTGAAGACTACATCATGTGAGAACTACAGAACAATAAGTTTGATTTCGCACGCAGCTAAAGTTATTCTCAGGATCATCAGCAAAAGGATAGAGAGTAAGGCAAATGGTTACTTAGGAGAGGATCAGTTTGGGTTTAGGAAGGGGAGAGGTACTCATGATGCCATTACAGTAATGTGATCACTAATTGAGAGGAATGTAGAATACAATCAGGATGTATTTGCCTATTTCGTAGATTTCAAAAAAGGGAGGTGAAATCAAATAAGGCCATGGGATTAGACAACATTCCTGCGGAACTACTAAAAGGTCTAGGAAAATGTGGGAGAAAGTCCTTGTGGACTGATTTGTAGCATCTATGAAGAAAGAATATGGCTGGAAAACATTGTGAGATCAGTGTTAGTTCCTATTCTGAAATAGGTAGAGGCTACATCATGTGATGACTACAGAATAATAAGTTTGATTTCGCATGCATGCAGCTAAACTGGTTCTCATGATCATCAGCTAAGGTATAGAGAGCAGGGCAAATGATTACTTAGGGGAGGATCAGTTTGGCTTTAGAAAGGGGAGAGGCACACGCAATGCCATTGCAGTGATAAGATCACTAATAGAGAGGAATACAGAGTAGAATCAGGATGTATTTGCCTATTTCGTAGATTTCAAAAAGGCATTAAACAGAGTGAATTGGGAAAAATTAATGAGTGTATTAAAGAAAATAGGATTGATGGTGGGACAGGAGGCTTATCTGCAACCTGTTTCTGCAGTGTCCCAGACTGCTGAGGTGCAAGTGAGGGATGGTGAGTCTGAATGGGCAGTGTTAGGAAGAAGAGTAAGTCTGGGGTGGTCATTATCAGCTATGTTGTTTAAAAAATATGAATAGGGTTGAAGAAGAGGGAAAACTGCTTAAGACTAAGAAGCTTTCACAAGAAAAAGGGAATTAATAACAGGGAGGTTTAGTGAGATACTTTATTAAGAAACCTTCGTCAAAACTTTGATATAGAGCATGATTATGTTTGGCACGGTAAAATGGTCATTGAAGTAGGATGATAGGCATAGATTAGAGGTTTTTAAAAGGTGAGTGCGGAGGATGGAGAAGGTGAAATGGACAGAAAGAAAAACAAATGAGGAAGTGCTGGGTATGGTGGGGGAGGAGAGGGGATTGTTGGGAGAAATCTAAAAGAGGCAGGAAAGGTGGATTCAGAGCACTTGAGTGCATTGGCACCTGGAAGGAATGAGAATGAAAGGCGGTGACTGATGGAATAAAGAAGTGAGGGGATTGTTGTGAGAAATCCTAAGAAGGCAGGAAAAATGGATGAAAAGCGTATTGAGCGGCAGTGGGATGTTGAAGAAGGTAATAGAGGGGAGAATGTTGGGCAAGGAAGGAAGGGGCAAGAATAGAATAGGGTTGAAGGGAGGAAGGAAGTATACGGAGATAAAGAGGGGCCTGTTGTAGAATAGGATGTTGTGTTAGGAGAGACAAGAGAATTATCTCTTTACCATCTGGCTGTTTGTTTCCTTGCAAATAACTACCTATAGTAGTGATAATATTTTTCATTGTATTATTATTGTAGGTAATCTACTGATTAAGGTTCTTAATGGAATGCAACAGGAGGTTCATTAATCTTATTTCCTACACCTTGATATTTTTCTAATGTCAAGGGCACAAGAAATTTCTTATTTTGTTAATAGTACTAACAAATGTTTCTCTTTCTTTTCCCAATTTAGAACTAATTGTATGTTTAGCCCAAATGATATGATGCTCTTGACTGGCACATCCATTGCAGAGAAAGGAGGACATGGCAAGCTCCACTTTTTTGACTGCAACTCATTCGAAAAAGTGAACGAAATTGACTTATTCAACTCTGTGAGTATAGAAATTTTGTTGCTTCATTTGGTCAAGCAATTTATATTAAGTTAAGTCACTCAAAGGATTCCTTGCATCAGTTATTTGATAATATTTCCCATAAAATCTTTGATTAGGCCTGTGTAAAGTGTACCTATTATTAACCTGGAGTTTTTGTTTGAATTAGGAATCATAAAAACAAATCAAGTGATAGAAAGCTACCATCTGTCACTGCTTCCAATTTGATTAAAATACAAGTATTGATGTAGGAAAAAGTTATTAACAGTATTGGCCTAGGTTTTGATGTGAAACTTAATCGGGTTTACACTGAAACTTGGGTCATGATCAAATAAAAAGTGTAGAATAACCACTTTTTGGTATCTTGATTCCTGATGAATGGATTGGAATAAGCTTTACTCTGAAGTGGATTTGCTTGGTAATGTTAATGTATCCAAGAAAATGTTCTTTCTTAATTGTTAAAACAGTACACACTCATTGCATTGAGTTTCAGTAGTTAGTAGTGAGTGTTCACTGAAGGTAAATAAGAACAACCTTTAGGCAACAGAATCGATAGTGTATACCTTACAAAATTGAGGTTTTCTTTTAATGTTATAATTAAACTATTTACATTTTGATTGCTTATGGCATGGCTGGGGTTTATTTTTAATATATTAATGCGTTTAAGGTTTTTACTTCAAAAATCATATTCTGTAATTCATCCGCATTACAAAAGATCCGCTACCTAAGGATGGTGTGACTCATCACTTGGTCCAACTCCCTGTGCAAATTAGTACAGTATCAAAATAAAACAGTTATCATTATGTTATGACTTAGCTTGTTGAAAGTCATTCCGAAGTGCCACTTGCCATTTGTTCGCCATTGGCATTTCAGAACAGACAAAAAAATTGATTAGCAAAATGCAAATACACAAATTACAAATAAGTCTGACAAAAAAATACATTACACATTGTATATGACTAAATTGTGGGCATTGTGGTCCAATGGGCAGAGTATTGGACTGGTGACTGGAGGGCCGAGTTTCAATTCCTGGTGATGCCTCCGGGGAGGTTTAGTTTGAGTTGGGCTTCCTGTTTTTCAAGCAAACTATTATTTTGAGAAACCACAGTGAAAGGAACTCTGGACACCCAATGCTAATGTGTGATTTTCACACACGTTTGGGCGAATAACTAGATGAGCTCTCTACCGTCACCTGTCAAAGCAACATAGTGATTTTTTGGTTTGACTAATTTAGCTCCTAACCATTATTTCAGCATGTGATAAGGACACTCTGGCATCCCAAACTCAACCAAATAATGGTGGGCACTGGAGATGGCATCGTAAAAGTTTTCTATGATCCAGACCGAAGTCTGCGTGGTGCTAAATTGTGTGCGGCCAAAACAAAAAAGAAATCCAAGCAGGTAAATCTCTTCACATTCTCAATTAATATATTTTGTATTAATTTGATTTAGATTTTCTTTCGACTGCATTAAAATTGAAAACAACTTAGTAAGAAGTAAATGTGGCTGTGTTTCATCCATGGGCTTAAATGAAAATTCCATGGTAATGAATGCATCTTGCTGCATGCAATTTTAATTCACTTACCTTTCTTTTTCATTATTTTAACGCCTTTCAACAACTTATGATCTACGTGAACTCAGTTCTTATAGAGAATTTGAACAATGTCAAAGTAAGATTGAATTAACATATCTCAGCTAATAAATAATGCTTTCTATGACTTTATGAGAGTTGGGGAGGGTGATCCCTGTGATGTTGTCCATATTGGTTGTGAATGTCTCATGGTGTTAAATAAAGTATATTATCTTATGAACACATCCCAAAAGGTTCGGGTTCATCCTTAAACACTTTCAGCAGCATAAGTTTCTGAAGCATAGCATGTTTGATACAAATGTATTTCTTGATCATTCTTTGCTTTTTTTGTTTTTTATTTTCCTTCAGCCAATTGTTTATTATTCTTTGTTTTAAATGCTATTTCCTTCTCTTAAAAATTCAGGTTGAAGTAGTTGCTGCCCAGCAAATCATCACGCCTCATGCATTGCCAATGTTCCGTCAAGATAAACCCAAGTCAGTAAGAAAGCAAATGGAAAAGGACAGACAAGACCCGACCAAGTCTCACCGACCCGACCTTCCCATAACTGCAGGTATTTAATGTTTCAGTTTACTTCGATTATATGGTTGTGATATTAAAATTTACAATATTATGTCCTATTCCTATAACAATGACTGCTAATCCCCACCTATGAAGAATCATAAGTGGTAGTACATTTCAAAATTCCAACCAGATTCACTAAATTTCTTTTTGCAGAAGTGGTGATGTCTTTTAATGTTATCAGAATCGGTTCCCAAACAATATGTAATGTGGGATAAAGTGTGCATGGTGGCTATGGGTAAAATTATTTCTTGCATTGATCACAAACTTGTAATGGCAAAGCTGAAAACACCAGCATCATGGTATTCTGTGTTCCCTGTACTCCGTGATTCCTGGAATAAACCAGGTATTAATTACCCCAATCTTCAGATATTTTCATCTCCCCACCGCTCCTAAAACCTTCCATGTTATTCCCACACTTCTCAAAATTCCCCTCCTGGTATACATATATACGCAAAAATAAAATAGATGAAACGTAAAAGGACACTCACATTTTAGAAAGTTGATAATTGCTCAGATGAAAGGAAATTGTTGATTGCAGCATAGCATGTAACTTCCAAAGTTGCAGTGTCACTGTAAACTGGCAAACTGAACTTGTTTTATCTTGTAGTGTATGCTGCAGGTACATGCCTGGAGTCAAATCAAAGAAACTTTCGCCACATATGCATTGCACATTAGGTAGCAATATTTTAATATTACAATTTTGCATAAATAATGCAGGTAGAAATATTTTGAATAGCCCATGTATGTGCCCATGTGGACTTTCCATGGCTATGGTACAGCTGTTAGTCCATCGGTGTTTTGCCATTAAGGGTTTAATATTTTTTTTATAGATTTCTCCAGAAAAAACTTAAAATTTAATGCATTAGAAACATATACAAATTCTGAAATATGTAACAAGTAAGCTGACTGAATTTTGAACATTTTAAACTACACAAAATTGAATTACTTGAGCATTGTAAATTTTCTCACTGTTATTAGCATCCATGATTTTGATCCTTGTGCCCTGGGAATGATACTTATATGTTAGCAACAAAGCCAACAGATTTGTAATGTCATTTTAATTTCGTGTGCTTTCATCCACAAAGGCCTGGAACACTTAAAAATATTTGTATTAGGAATCACCCTGTTATAAAACCCAGTAGTTAATTTTATTCATGTTTGCCACTAAATCTTTGTTTTCTTTGAAGGCCAAGGTGGTCGAGTGGCAGCATCTGGTGGCACATTGAGCTCTTTTGTCATACGCAACCTTGGTCTCAGTAAGAGAGTTGAAGATGACCAGGACCCACGCGAAGCAATTCTTCGCTTTGCCAAGGAGGCTGCGGAGAATCCATATTGGGTGTCCCCAGCATATTCAAAGTAAGTAATGAGAATGTGATTGTGGTAACTTGTGCACAGTAAAATACAGTGAAACCCCTATATCGTTTTCTTGGAGTCATTCCTAAGATCAGTGCCTGTTAGGTGCATTGTCAGGATGAACAATTTTCTTGGTAGGATCTCCATGCCTTCAGATCTCACCCATAATACAAAGTATAATAAACCCTTTCTAACCTGGATAGCCAGGCATTTTAGTTTGAATGGGTTATTGAGAGGTCTTGGGACAAATGAGTCTCTGTTAGGTTAAAGAGCATATTTATGTAAACTTTAATGAAGTTTATGAATATATTACTCATTAAACACTTAATGCCAATACAGATATGAAACATAAAACCAATGATATCAATACAGAGCCACAGAAGTGTAAATAGTTAACAGAGTAAATTGATTATAGTATTTTTAAGTTTATTGAATAAAATGACTACTTATAATTAAAATAAAAAACGGTTGATTAATAATTAACTTCAAGGTAGATATTTGGAAGAATGGTGACCATCTGCCAGAACTCTTTTATGTGGTCCCATTAGTTTACCAGGGGAATTGGCTCACCTGCTTACATGGATCCTTATGTAATACTAGGAAGTGAAGTATCATAATAAGTAAAACTATGTAGAGTGTAAAAAGGTATATTACATAACAGCAAATGGTACTTAAGGAGCCAATGTGTGATAGAAATCACCCTACAATAGTATTGTATATTTGGTAAAACAATTTTGGAATTAACTGCTGTGGTCAAAGTAGAATATATTTCTCCACAATTGACATATATATGTGTCATAGGGCAGTCTAAACAAAATAATTGTTCATGTTTATGAAAGCCAGCAAAAGAAGTATTGGTAGTAGCAGTGAGTACCACCATCAATCAGCAGTTAGCATTGAGGATCAGTTTGGCTTTAGACAGGGGAGAGGCACGCGCAATGCCATTGCAGTGATGAGATCACCAATAAAGATATGTTGGTACTTATGTCTCTCACTTATGACGAAAAGTTTGACCATTTTAAATGCTCAGTTTATTGTTAACAGCTATTTTGCTTGGATGTGTTTTGGCTTTGTTTCTTTGATCCATTTTTTGAAACAGGCAAAAATCGATGACAAGCCAGAACACATTTAGATTTCGAAAAGGCATTTAATGGAGTAAATGGGGAAATACTAATGAATGTCTTGTATAAAATAGGAAAAGATTGTAGGGATAAGAGACTTATCCCCAACCTGTATATGTCTCAGACTGCTCAGGTGGAATTGTGGGATGGAGAGACTGGATGGGCAGTGTTGGAAGAGGAGTAAGGCAAGGTTGTCCATTATCACCAGTGCTGTTTTACAAATATGTGGAGGAAATGATTAATGTGGCATGGGAAGAACGGGAGATAGGAATGAAAGTTAGTGGGGAAATAATAAAATCAGTTAGGTTTCCCTAATGATCATGCACTAGTTCGTCAGTCAGCCAATGGGGTGCAAGTATTGCTGAGTGAATTGGAAATTCAGTGTGATAGACATGGGATAAGAATATAGGTAAATAAATCAAAGATTATTTGTTTTTACAGATAGAGGAATGATAAGTTAAACTTTAAAATAGGAGGGCAAAAAGTAGACCAGCTAGAACAGTAAACATATCTCAAAGTTTTTAGCCCAAAATGGTGAAAGTAGTTTGGATATAAGTAGAAGAATTGTGCTAGGAAACAAAAGTTTTAACTAAGAGGAGGGAATTGATGACAGGGACATAGATCATGGTTGTTAAGAAAAGGCTTGTCTAAACTTTGATATGGAGCATAATTAAGTAGGGCGTTGTAGGTCAATTGTAGGCTTTTGTGGAGAAGGATGGAGGAAATGAAATTGATAGAAAGGGAAACAAATGAGGAACTACTAGGCATGGTGGGGGAGGAGAGGAGATGGTTGGGGAAATCTTTAGGCAGCAAGAAAATGGATCCAAAGCATTATGATTGGCAGTGGGATGTTGAAGACTGTGATAGAGGAGAGAATGTGAGGCAATATATTTATTGTACTTCTTTCCTCTCTTATTCCTTCTTCAACATTCCACTACCGCTCAATATGCCTTTCATCCATTTTTCCTGCCTCCATAGGATTTCTCTCAACAGACCCCTCTCCACATCCAACATTCCTAGTACTTCCTCATTTGTTTTCTTTTCGGTCCATTTCACCTTCTCCAATCTTCTCCACACCCACATTTCAAAAGCCTGCAATCTACGTCTATCCTCCTGCTTCAGTGACAACGTTTCCGTGCCGTACATAGCTAGCATAGCATATCAAAGTTTTTATGAGTTTTTCTTAACCTCCCTACTCAATGTCCCCATCATCAACTCCCTCCTCCTTGAGAAAACTTCCTTGCCTAGCACAATTCTTCTCCATATGTCCCTACTACTTTGACTGTATTGGTTCAAAACACTTCCGAGATACATAAATTGTTCTACTTGCTCTATTTTTTCCTCTCCTATTTTAATATTTAGCTTAGCCATTTTATTTCCGGAAAATCACATAACCTTTGTTTTATTAAAATTGATTTTGATCCCATATCTTTTGCACTGAATTTCTCATTCTCTCAGCAATGCTGCAACTGGCCAACTGACAAACTGAAGCGTGGTCATCAGCAAACCTAACTGATTTTACGAACTCCCCTCCGAATTTCACAACCACTTCCAGCTCTTCCCATGCCTCTTTAATCATTTCCTCCACATATACGTTGAACAGCACCGGTGATGGGCAATGGGCAACCAACCCTGCCTTACACCTCTTCCTAACACTGCCCATCCGGACTCTCCGTTCCCCACTCGCACCTGAGCAGTCTGAGACATGTACAGGTTGCGGATCAGTCTCCTGTCCCTCCAATCCATTCCTATTTTCTGAAATACACGCATTAATTTTTCCCAATTTACTCTATCAAACGCTTTTTCGAAATCTAAAAAACAGGCAAAAACGTCCTCATTGTATTCTATATTCCTCTCAATCAGTGATCTCATTACTGCAATGGCATCACGCGTACCTCTTCCCTTCCTAAACCCAAACTGATCATCCCCTAAGTAATCATTTGCCTTACTCTCTATCCTTTTGTTGATGATCCTGAGAATAACTTTAGCTGCGTGGGATATCAAACTTATTGTTCTGTAATCCTCACATGATATAGCCTTTGCCTTTTTTGGAATAGGAACTAACACCGATCTCACAAAATCTTCCGGCCAGATTCCTTCTTCATAGATACTACGAATCAGTTCATATAGGGCCTTCTTCCCGCATTTTCCTAAACATTGCAACAGTTCTACAGGGATGTTGTCCACCCCCACGGCCTTATTTGCTTTCATCTCCTTTAATGCCCTTTCTATTTCATCGTCGAGTATGCCTGGACCTAAGCTATCTTCTTCTACGTCATGTTCCTTTTCTATGTCTAACCTTGTCGGCCTAAGTTCTTTACCATACAGTATTTCTATATATTCCTTCCATCTCTCTTGGATTTTTCCTGGTTCAACTATTGTCTTACCCAAATTATCTCTTAACTGTTAGCACAGATCTTCCCTTCTTACTTCTCGATAATAACCTAACCTTGCCGTATAGTGCACGAATTTCACCCTTCCTCTGTCAACTTTCCATGTCCTCGCATTGAGTTTTCCACCATGCTTCTTTTGCTTTATTTGTGGCCCATCTCAATTTATTGTGTAACTCTTTGCACTTCATTTTGCCTAACTCTGTGTTTACATTCTTCCATCTTCTTTTCTCATCCATCTTTGCAATCATCTCATCGGTGACCCATGGTTTCCTTATCCTTTTCCCGTTAACGGTTCCTATAGTGTCTTTTGCGGCTTCCGATATCCCTTGCTTGACACATTCCCATTTTTCTTCGATAGTACTCAGTTCTTCACCGTCATTCATCATTTTCTCTACAGCCTGCTGATACTCCTTCCTCTTCAATCCATTTAATGCTTCTACATTCCATTTCCTAACCCGCCGCCCTTGCCTTATCTTCTTGAGACGGACGTTACATTTCATAACAACGAAATTGTGGTCAGAGTCCTCATCCGCTCCCTGGAAAATGTGCAAATTTATCACACTGTTCCTAAACTTGTGCCTAACCATAATATAATCTAACTGATTGATACCTTTCTGAATCACCTGGCATTTTCCATGCATACCTATGCCTTTTTGGTATCTAAACCATGTGTCAGTGAAGACTAACCCATAGTCCCCCACCTCATCACCATCTCTTCCTTCGCCTACCATTGCATTCCAATCCCCCATCACTATGAAATATTTTCCGGCAGGAACACATGCGATTATATCCTCTAGCTCATCGTACATCCTGTCAACTTCTCCCTCCTTGTGGTTGCTCGGTGGCATGTATACCTGGACAATGACCAATTTAAAACGACAGCTAATTATGCTACAAAATGGTGCATATTTGACCCAAATCGGACAATCCAAAACATCTTAAATAAAGTTGTGAATTTCACGCAAAAATAATGGATTTCTTTTTCCCCAACCTAATATGTTATGCAATGCTGTACCTATATACCAGTAGGAAAATGGTCTTGTCAATGCAATGCAAATAGAACATTTCAAGGCATGGGTCATTTGAAAATTTTTTTGTGCATGCGTAAATTATTCAGAGTTGTCAAGATGAGATTCTGCATACTGATTTTGCCTGAAAAGTAGCCAACCTTGGTAATATCTAGCTTTTCAAAGTTATTTAAGAAAAAATGTAATTTTCATAGATTTTATCCTGAAGCAGCCCGAGTATACTTGAACAACCTAGAATGAATTATATTTTTCTGGTGCTCAAATTTAAGCCAATTGCTGATTTTTTGTGAAAAATTATGACAAAAAACATGGATTTGTATTTGGTAGCAACTGTAGATCTGTCTAAAATTTTAATTTTTCAGTTACCAACGGAAATGGACCTTTCAATACCCTTAAATATTTAACTTAAATTTAACGAAAGGTTGTTCCTAATGTTTAACCTAATACAGATTTTTTACATGTTAGCCTGAGATGAATCTGTTACTTAAGGACAGATTGATGCATAATTTTGAACAGTTTTCATAAAGCCTATTTCATTAGCTGTATTTATACTGCTTAGGTGGTTTGTGGACGTGATATTAATTTATTGTTTTAGTTCAATGGAGTACTTTTTCTTTGCAGGACACAGCCGAAGACAATCTTTCAAGGTGATGGCCAGGATCAGTCAGATAAGGGCGAAGAGAAAACATGAATTTGAGAAGGAATAAACTAATATTTTGACCTCTTATATACAAATATTTTCTTTTGTAATGTATTTATTAAAAGGGTCCCGAATTTATTCATTACTTAAGAGTTTTTCCTTCTATTCATTCATATTGTTCAGATTTCATTTTTGATGGGATCATAGTTTCTATGTACGAGGTGGATATTGAGTATGTTGAACTTCTTTTATTTACATAGAATTATTTTCAGTCTTTTGCTGACCATCCTGATGTTTATCATCTTAATGTGGCACAAATGTTTATAAAATAGGGTGAGGTGTTGCCTGATTATGGATTTATTTTGTAATTTTCAGCGTGTACCTCATGGTATTTCATAAGTTTAAACTAGTGATGCAGTGGGCTTGTGGGACAATTTTTTTTATGGAATGTATTTACATGTGAATATTTTAGGTTTTTGTTTTTGTTGAATGTACAAAAGCGGTAAAAAAAATTACAAAATTATTTACATGGATTGGGTCCAGGATTAGAGGGAATGTATGTGATGGCAAGGAAAGCATGCAGTGAAGAAATGTCCTCACAGGAGTCCACTGTATGTGTATTTTGATAAACTGTAAAAAGTTTTGTTCATTATTTTCAATTACTAGCTCATCATGCATGCATGATTACCCCAGGCTTTACACCTTGGCAACTGATGGTGAGACTCTTATGCCATCCACTTGAACTCATGATGTGCATTTCTGACTGAAACCGCCTGTCCTTTAGACCGTGGTTAATTTCATTTTGATGGAAACCTCTCTATGTGGACAGGATGTAAATCATTTTTTGACTCTTTCTCAAGTCCTGCTTTTGCCCCCGTTTTTATACCATTGCCATTATACAACTCATTATTTTCTTCTATATTGTTTAAAATGAGTTGAAGACCTGACACAGGTCATAGGAAGTGTGACATATTTCTATTATTTTTCTGATTGATACAGAGAAATGCAGATGTTTCACTCCTCTGTTATTACTACTGATGCTTGTATTTGTAATGCTCAGGAGTAGTGATTCATTATATTTATGTTTACTGTACTTAGTATCCTCATTATGACTGGACAAAATGCACCTTGCATCCAAGAAATGAATGCGGTCAATTAAGAAGTTTTGATCTTAATTAAGGTGTTAAGTTCAACAATATGTAACCAATTTTTAGCATTTGAAATTCTTATGACAGACAGAAATGTATACTTTTAAATTCAGTTGATCCTCAGGAAGTTCAAAATAAAAACAAACTTGTTTATTACTTAGATTTTTTTCCATTGTTTTGGCAACACATCTTGGGTTCCTCCTGGATTATGGTTTGAGAACATCTGGTGCTTCCTCACATGTGCATGGCAATGCAGGTCTTTCATGCTAACATCAGATCTTGATCCACTGCATATACTTTGTGGATAAACTATTGATGTTTCATATTGAAGTTTAAATTCTTTGAAAAAGGTTATAAATGATTCGATTGAATAGAAGAATATGGTCATGTCACCATAAGTTGACCTCACTCTAAATAATTCAATGGTCAATGGCACTGATGATACACTTTAGCTCTTGTATTTGAAAGTATTACTGGTTTCTTATGAATTGGAGGAATTGTAGTTTTGAAACTACAGAATTTATTCCCTGGAATTTTCAAGTATTGGTTTACTTGTATTTTCCTTTCTAATTTATATTTAATATTTGATCAAAGTTATGCATTTAATTCTGTAAGTCCATTATAGAATCAATGTTTTAATTCCAATAAATTTTATTGTGTTCTTCAGTCATTTTTACAGTTGAAATTGCTCTAATGTCTATTTTAAAATAATTGAAAACTATTTGAAATAAATGTTTGATATTTGTATTTTTAAGTGAATTTTTTCTAGCTCCTCCCTAAATTTCAATTTAGTCAAACGATGTTGAATGATATTGACGAGGGAGTATATTTTTAGGTGCATTGCTAGTGGAAAACTCCAGGAATTGAATCCAGAAAGCTTCCAGATTTCAGTGAGGGAAGCATCTAGGCTTCAGCCATGATGCTAACTGGATGAAAGTTTAACAGAACAAAGAGGTTTCCATTCAGTCTCTCCTTGAGAAGTAAAGTGTCAGCAGCAGAATGAAGTAGCAGAGTGAACATTTACATGGTTTAAGACAATGAAATTTATATTCCTATGCATTACATTTTATAATAGATTGGGTTATATAGATAAAAACTTTGAATTTCAAGTTATTTGGTTAATTGTGCCATCATTTGATTGGTCTGAAGGAGGATTTATTAGTTCTACAAACCTAAGATTGCTCGACTATAGCTCTTCATTCTTCTCAACCCTATGATAATGATGGTAAACTATGCATCGTACCTTAAAATGGACTACAGTGTTGGCATGATGAAAGTGCTTACATGCTCCTCTGGTCCAAAGAGCTGTCTGTGCTGGTGAGAAGTGATAATTGCTCCTTGTAGGATCACCCATGCCTGAGACATTGAATGGTAGGCATCAGACAAAAGGTACTCATTTTAGTCTGTTCCTCAGCGAGGTGGCTGATGATGTATTTGACCCCAGCCATTCAAGTGATGGTGTTCCACATTTAAGATGAAAACACTGGAAGGCAACTGGAAGCTGGCTCAATTATTTTTCCATAGAAATGATGATTAACAAAACTTTCTAATATTAAAATGAGTTCTTGCAACTATGGGACTTGGCCTGCAGGGCCAAGTGTACCACCTGGCAGCAGAGGCAGCAAGCCCTCCTCTCTCATCATACAGAATTCCTGATCAACTGAGCTGATAGCAGGTGAAGAAACAGAAGTATTAGCGTAAAAAGAGTGACTAGGAATGTTATGATGATGCTGATGGAAAAATGTGAAAATATCCAGCAATATATATCAAGAAATGGGAAAAACGGGTACATGCCAGGTGAAATGGAAAGATAGAAGGGATTGTTAAGCGATAGCTGCAGTCTAATAAAAAACAATGTGTCAACTTGGAGTGGCTATAGCAATGAACGGAGGGAAAGGAAGTGAAGGTGGAAAAAGTGAATTATATCTCTAGAAATAAGAGTAGACCCAATCAGTCGTGTGGTGATCCAGGTGCTCATGCCAACAAGCAGTCCTAGGGAGGAAGAAGTGAATAGCATATACAATCGGTCAGATGAAATATGAAGTGCTTGATCAATACATGGTTTTGCTTGGAGCAGGTGGATCTCATACTTGTTCAGACAAAGTGTAATATTAAATTGAAGAAATTTCGCAGGGCAAGGATTTTAAGAAAATGGATTTTAGAGGACCTAACTGGAGTGTAAAAGGAGTACCAGGAGGCTGTTCATAATATTCTGAGATGCAATAAGTAGTTGGGTAAATTAGAAGAAAGATGTGAGTACCTCAGAAATGAAATAAAGTAAGCCACTGGCAAAATAATAGGAGTGATTAGCATAAAATGGGTAAGTAAGCAATGGTTTATTAAAGAAATGGGTAGGAAGGTGGAATGAAGAAGGAAATGAAAGAATGTAAACCGAATAATAGAGAAGAAAGTAGGATCGAAATAATAAACTGATGCAAGAAAATATAAGGGCATAGGAAACAGTGGAAAGAACAAAGATAGAATATCAACAGAGACGGTGAAATGGGTGTCCGGCACATGGAGGTGAAGGGACTCTGGATGTAAGAAAGGAAATCCTGCTTACTTCACAATGGGTGCAACGGGTAAAATATAAATTGAAACAGAGAGGTTATTTCAAAATGGAAATAATAAATTGAACTAGACTGAAACGAAATACCTGTAGGTTGGCGAGTAGAAAGGGAATGTGATGTATGGTTTGATAACCTAGGCCAAGAACACTCCTAGTTGACTGCGAAGGACTAGAAAAGATATCTATAAAGAAATACGAGAAATCAAAGATGACCCAGGAATATACGAGGTTTGTTCAAAAAGTAAGGTGACTTTTAAAATTTCGCGGGCAACATACATTCGATGTTTTATTGTGTTGGTACATATGTTCAAAATATTTGTTTTACAGCAATATAGTATATTTAGTTTGTTATTGACAGATACAAATGTTAGACATGTTTTGGTGTGCTCGGCGATTGTCTGCAATTAAAAAAATGGATCCAAGAATTCGCATGAAATCTTTTGTAAAAAATGGAATTAAGTGCTCCAAAACCCTTGAAATGTTGACGGTGTCATACGGTGAGTCTGCTCTGAATAAAATAAATGTTTATAAGTGGTACGAGCTCTCCCAAAATGGCCGAGAAGATACCAATGACGGACCTCGCTCTGGACGTCCCAGCACGTCAACAACAGATGAAAACGTTGAAGCATTGAAAAAAATTGTTTTGAAAAATCGTCGATTAGCTATTAGAGAAGTTCCTGAGGAGGTGGTCATACCGGTTGGCTCGTGCCATGCAATTTTTTTTCGGATGATTTGGACATGAGACGTGTGTCAGCGAAGTCCGTTCCGAAACTACTTAATGTTGACCAGAGGAACCGTTGCATGAGCATCGCTCAGGAGCTGTTGAATGACGTCAATAACGATCCTAATTTGCTCAAAAGGATCGTAACTAGTGACGAATCATGGGTATATGGTTATGACGTCGAAACCATAGCTTAATCGTTCCAATGGAAGAACCCAGGAGAACCAAGACCGAAAATAGCACGCCAAGTTCGATCAAATGTCAAGGTTTTGCTCACTGTTTTCTTTGATTGCCGTGGCATAGTGCATCAGAAGTTCTTACCTCAAGGTCGTACGGTCAACAAGGAGTATTAACTTGAATATATGCGCCATTTGCGAGAAATAATACGAAAAAACTTCGGAATTGTGGAATATTAATTCGTGGCTTTTACATCACGATAATGCACCTCCTCACTCATCGTTGCGTATGAGAGATTTTTTGGCAAAAAACCAAACCAAAATCATACCTCAGCCACCATAGCATTAAGACTTGTTTGCGGAAGCGAGTGATCCCACTAGTCTTCAACGAGAGGGCCTCGACGCTGTAGCAGTCGCCATGGCAACCGATTGTCCTCTCCCTGCCTGCTAACGTCACTCCCATCCCTCCCCTCTCAACGTCTTAGGAACATCACTGTTTAAATTCACCAAGGTTCGGATGGTTCCACCAGTTGGCTGTTCGGCCATTTAGTTCCCTAGGCTTTGCGTAATGCATAGAGGGGCGAGAATTCAGTCAAAATGAAATTGGATTTCATTTCCTTCAAACATATACGTCTAAAAACTCTAATTGTACCTTTTTGTCCTCGTCAGAAGGGAGAGAAAGAAAGATGGAAGCATAGAGTGAGTGAAAGAATTGATCGCCACAACGATTTACATAGAAGTCATTGATTAATGAAGTTAATCATGAATATGCTTATATCGGTTTCTCGAGAGATCAAGCTCACTTACTGTAAGCGTGACATCATGAAGCGCAAGATTTTCTGCTTATTTATTTCCCAAATCCATCCCGAGTAGGTAGAAAAACGAACGTTAAAGAAGGTCGCCAGGTTTACCTGATCGTCATTCATGTTCACCATTGTAGAGCAGGAGAAGGATAGATCAAAAGCATTTCGAAACGATGGAGGAAATTGAATTTGCAGATTTGTTTCCGTTTTAGATCTGATTGACTTATTTGTGATTCATTGGCTGAAGAATGTGGCATTTCGTTAATTCGATAATCCGAAATGCTTCCCATTCACTTCCTGCTTCGTCGTCTCCTGGCTGCCTTTGCATCTTGTATTCCTAATTCAAGACGCTCAATGTTCTGGATTTCAGCCGGGATTGAATTCTCAAAAAAAAAATACCCGGTTTGTGATATTTTTACGTCACTGTTGATGTGCGTGCATGTTATTTTCATCGTTGAGGTTTTAACAGACCTAATTGTTTTTCCGTCAAAAATTACAAATCAAGATGATCTTGGTGTCCTATGATGAGAAAAAGGCATCCTTTTTATTAGTATATCCCATTTTTTATTAAATTAAGAACAAAATGTATATTCACTGTTCTTTATTCTCGTACAACTAGTTTAAACGCTTAGGCGTCATCATCAGGTACAAAATAAAGCCAGCTGCGGTCCATTTATTAAGCATTTTTGAGGGAGAGCGGAGTGGGTGAGAGAGGGGGGAAAAAGAGCGGAAAAAATCGGATTACGATCGGCGTAAATGGGAAGGAGGAGAGGGGACCCACTCCACTCTCCCTCATAAATGCTATATAAATGGACCGCAGCTGGTTTTATTTTGTACCTGATGATGACGCCTAAGCACTGAAACTAGTTGTACGAGAATAAAGAACAGTGGATATATACATTTTGTTCTTAATTTAATGAACATGAACTTCCACAAAATTGAGCCTGAAACAATAGAAAGCATATCCCATTGCAATTAAAAAAATCAACTTGTGAAAAAACTTTGCAGAGAAGCCGAAAGATTTTGATCAATCCTTTTTTATAGCGATATGACAGGATCCATAATTTTTGCGTGCCATTGTGATTCTTTCACGAAGAACATGCAACCCATCTAATGAGAAATCAATTGAAATCGAGACCTTATGAATTCATATTAAAATTTTCATATTTATTAATTTGTATCACCTCATTCCACACTGCAATCATACGATTTTTCAAAAGAGTTCCTCCGACGGTCTCTAGCTTCGCATAAATAAAAAAATATCTCCACTTTTGCTCTCTATTTTATATTCCTTAACCTTCTCCTTCGTTGACCTTATTACCCAGACCAAAAAATATATCTTTCGATGCTATACTATACTTACGATTCGATACTATATTTGTTCTGCTTTTGCAATACATATCCCTTACTTTCAATTTATATTCCATATGCCTTACTTTTCTCAAAAACATTTTGCAGTATTTTTTTCTAGCGAACCTAACTGATTTTACGAATTCCTCTATTTAATTGATTTCTGAATCTTTCTCCAATTGTTCCTATGACCATTGACCACACATACGTTAAAGAGTACAGGCTAACACTGCCCATCCAGACTCTCCGTTCCCACTCTCACTCCATAAATATTCATCCTCCCGCGTTTTCCAAAACTTGTAAGTAGAGAAACCCTCGGCCTACATCTTGGTGCCATGCAGAGTATCAACACATAAAGCCACGTAACTGCATTTGATTTTTTCTTTAAATTTATCAAAAAGTGACCGATATGACATGTATACAGCAAATATGTTTTTTGGAAAATATGTCTCAGTCACATCCTTAGCATTGTCGCTCTCAGAAAAGCACCTCAATGTTAAAAAGGCGCATTTAATGACGGCTAATAATAACTATAAGCATTAGTTGCTCAGTCAGCCAAGGGGTCAGCACTGCTGAGTGAATTGGAGGTTCAGCGGGATATATATGGGATGAGAATCAATATTAATAAAACAAAGGTTATGCGATTTTCCAGAAAGAAAAAGGCTATGCTAAATATTAAAATAGGCGGGGAAAAAATAGAG
This sequence comes from Hetaerina titia, assembly GCA_037158775.1. Lineage (NCBI taxonomy): Eukaryota > Metazoa > Arthropoda > Insecta > Odonata > Calopterygidae > Hetaerina > Hetaerina titia. The sequence goes on from CM073779.1 coordinate 84,786,024, forward strand.
CAGGTAGAACAGTTTACATATCTCGGTAGTGTTTTGGACCAATACGGTCAAAGTGGTAGGGACGTAAGGAGAAGAATTGCGCTAGGCAAGGAGGCTTTCTCAAGGAGGGAGTTGATGGCTGGGACGTTGAGTAGGGCTGTTAAGACAAGACTCGTAAAAACTCTGATATGGAGCGTATCTATTTACGGCGCGGAAACGTGGTAACTTAAGCAGGAGGATAGACGTAGATTGGAGGCTTTTGAAATGTGGGCGTGGAGAAGAATGGAGAAGGTGAAATGGACCGAAAGGAAAACAAATGAGGAATACTAGGAATGGTGGGTGAGGAGAGGGGTTTGTTCAGAGATATCCTATGGAGGCAGGAAAAATGGATGAAAGGCGTATTGAGCGGTAGTGGAATGTTGAAGAAGGTAATAGAGGGAGAATGTTAGGCAAACGAGGAAAGGGCAGGATAGGGATGTTGGATGGGATGAAGGGAGAAAAGAAGTACACAGAGATGAAGAGGGACCTGATGCAGAGTAGGTTGCCGGTTTGGGTTTTGTTTGGAGTTACAAAATATTTATTTGACAGCTGTGTCCATTCAAAAACCTACCTTAACCGGTAGACTACCTAATAATAATAATAACTACGATGGCAATGACATCGTAATTGATGCACAGGCAAAGATATTATGGTATATGTTAAAAAATGATCCACTGTATTGGATGTTTATTATCTAACCGTATGCACAAGTTATGTTAAGGGCTCGGTGGAAGCAAACGTTGTATAAGGAGTGCCAAAGGGAAGTGTTATAGGGCCCAAGGCCTACTAGACATACATTAAAGACCAAACTCCCACGTTTGCAGCGACCTCAGATTATTTATTGATAACACTAGATGCTGCTACACTTTAGTTAGGCCACATTTGGAATGTATGCAGGCAACTGAGACCCATGGGAGAAAATATTAATTAAGGAATCAGAGAAAGGTCTGAGAAAATCCACTAGATTTGTGAAAAAACACTTTGAAAAGAGAGTAAGCGTCTTGGGTATACTGGAAGAATTAGGTTACAAGCCTCTAGAATCTCGAAGATAGCAGACATGTCTTGGGTGCTTAGAAAGTTAGAGTGCGTCCTAGTTTTCTTGCGGCATTAGGGGAATTATTATAGTGCCAAATTATATTGTTAGATTCGACTACTGGTATAAAATAATAGATATACACACCGACACAGATTCAAGTATTCGTTTTTCCCTCACATGACACGTAATCCTGAAAAAATCGAACGCAAGCGCCCAAATATATTATTAGCTTAAAATCTAAAATGTTATGAATTAGTCAAGCTCTAGTTTTATCATGGTGTTTATGGGAAGGCATATGTGTACGTGCTTAAATGTTTTTTTATATTAGCAAGCATATATTCAAATGAATTTTTAAATTTATATTTCTGCAGGAATTACGGATGCTCCTGAACCCCCCCCCCCCCCGCCGCTCGTCCTTTTGGTAGTTTTCGGGGTATTGTGTACATGTATGTGTAAAGTAGTCACGTTTACCTAACGATCTTAGAAGTACCTCATTATGTGACATTTTACCTCGTCTTTTCCGAGGATTATTTTTGCTGAATAAGCTTTAATAAGCAATCGCTGCAGGAATGTCCTAGGCGATGGATTTATTGAATTACCTCCAAGCTGTAGGCCCAAAGGTCCTAGGAAATTCTAGTTAAAGTTGGGAAAAATAGTTTCTTTCACCTCCTAAAGGGGCACTGTGTGTAAAGGCTGCTTGACACCGTTTGTCCAAACGAAGGAGAGTATACAAACAACGGACTTACTAATATTGCCATCGCTTAAGTTACTCACAGAATTGAGTATTTAATTTTTCTATTACTCGGCATTTATGAAAATTGAGGCTGAAAGAATGCTCTAATCATCTCAAACCAAGAAAAATTTCCCGGTGATTTTATGTTCAAATTCAAATTTATCAGACTCGAGCTACGTGGTACTTATACCTGCCCGTAGATGTCGCCACAATTCCAAGTGAAATTTCGCGTATGTAAGTTAAAACATCCCAGTCGGGGGCGTTCAGTCCGAAGGGAATGTTTTTAAGCGGTCTTTGGAATTGATTATTAATTATTTGTCTGGAGTAGTGAAATATAAGAGTGGAGCAAGTTTATTGTAGATATATCAGCAGTATGAGGTGACGTAAACGAGTGTAAAAGCTGAGACTTGTAAGTGATGTTAGATTGTGTAACTGATGGCTGTGTCTTGTCAGGGACAGACTGAAGAATGGGTGGTGATTATTCGTTATAGAAGAAATCTTGACCGCTCCTGGGAATATTCCTTGTACGTCGAGTGTGATGGGTTGCGGCATATTGGTGAGTACATTTTCAGTGAATTATCCCAGTCAGTGTTTTAATAGGGAATACATTTGTAAGCGCTTATGCCAATCAGTTTCAATTCACATTCATTTTTGTGGACTGAATTTTTGCCATCTATAATTCATAGTTTGGTATATGGCAAATATTCTGGGGATAGCGTTCTGTTACCCTAATGTAGTGTTATAATCTTGACGCATTGGTGTTGACGGTCTTTGTTCAAGCATTTGTGATTCTTGCATTTTTTGTCTCATGGCTCAGAAACCTAACTTTCATTATTTTTGTGTAGAGACCCTGTTTTTCAACGTTTGGTGTCGCTATGGAAGATGTTAGATCTTATATTTACTTCTTTAATTTTCTTTAAGTTGGTTTAGGTGATGAATTCCACAACGATAACCTGTGGTAATGTTATCAGTTATCTCAAAATAGTTCTGTGAGTAAAATCCTTGTAAATGAACCGGAATGGCTAAGGCGATGTCTTGTAACCGCGAAAACCGACCGGTAAAACCACGAGGTGCAGCGATGAACAGGAAAACCCATTGCTCAAGGGTACTGCAGCTGTTTCAAATTGAGATCGATAGCGTGTTATCAACTTGTTTTGCTGAAAAAGAACGTCTTTATGATTCTCCCCGAACTTGTCCATCGAAATTGATTTTGATGATGCATGTGGAATTTAATCAGTGTGCACATTACATGTGAAGTAATAATTAATCAAAGAAGTGTAATTTCCAATCTTTTTTAATGTTAAGTATTTAACGAAGCAAAGATTGCCATGCTCTCGGCGTTTTGTTTGTACCTTCCATCTAACGCATTTGTATTGACGAAACGCCTACAATATTTATGCGTTTTATAAGGTCATATTTGGATTAGGATCGGCCATCCATTTACTTTTGCAGAGTGCTCGAATAGACCTGCTGTTGCATTACTTATTGCTTAGCTGAATTATGAAACGGAAAATTGGGGAGAGAAAATGAGGTGGTGACAAGGATATATCGTCATACTTCGCAAGGTTTCCAGAAAAGACAGAATAAATATGCCCTTGTAATGTTTTTAAAGTTTTTCTAAGAAAATTTATAATTAATTGATGCATAATTGCTGTCTGGTCCTGGCTTGTAAGAATACCCCCGCTAACGGTCTAGAGTAAATAATCATTCGAGATGGAAAGGTAAACAACAAAATCCCTGGAATATGAAGCCTGCTGAATTTCCGCCTGGTGACATCGGGATTTCATCCATTATCATGGTTTCAATCTGGTTATAGTTATGGGCACTCTTGCACCAACACAATGATTGCGTGGGTTTGTCTTTTGTAGTAGAACCTTGGAAATGCCGAAGACTTGGCTCGCATGTCTTGGTCTTATTGATCTTTTGCAAGTTAAGTGATCAAAGACGTTTTTGCTAATTAGGTATGAAACAAACATCAGCTCCTACCACGATTTTGATCGTAAAAGGTGACTTACCCCGTAGTAGTTTCTATCCTTTCAGCTGCGAGGATGGTTAGTGTCTGATAATGTAGATTATGTTTCATTGGTTGGCTCCGACCGAAAGAACGGTAGGAGGAATTAGAACGCCGGAAGTAACTTCAGATAACCACAGAAGAAGGGGATGTCTTTAAAGGTGACGCCTTTGTCGCAGCTCCGGAGCTAATGGACGTGAAAAGAACTCATTTTGTCAATTGGCCGTGCGTTGAAGGCAGGTAATTGTGACTTTTGATTTTTTTAGGGCTATCGAGATAATTGAAGCAGTTTGTCAAAAAGGCGACTTGCCGTTATAAATGTAATAGAATTTTATTTTCTATTCAGAAAATCATAATATTTTTGTTGCCATTATGCGCACAGAAATAATGAAATGGCTTTCACTACTTTTATACTATTGACCTTTTCCGTCTGCCTGATATTTGGGAGGATTTACGAGAGGAAATCTGGAACCACTATTAATTAGCTCACAAGTTTTAAAAACCAGTTTTTACGTACATCGAGCTGGCTTCTACATTAAGTTGGGTATGGGTTTGAATTATTTCGTTTGAAGGAACTTCCTGTAATGCGCTCTCATCCTTAGAATATTCACTGATATTCTGAATAGTATGATTATACTGAACATTCTGTACAATCCAATTCTTCAGTGTATATTCCTCAGTTTCATGCAGGTCAAATATTTAAAGTACGTGAGTATTTATTTTAACACTTCATATGTTCCCTACCCTTTACAATTGAATGGTACTCCTCGTCGTGCGGGAGTCCCAATGAAGGGTCAGAATATCTCTCTTTACAGAGTCAAAACATTTAGCTGGCATTATTTGGTAGCCTATCGTGCAATCGAGCTCCGTCCATCGTCTTCACATGCCCTGAAGACGATGGACAACTCGGCCATCGAAACGTCGGCAAACCTACGAACGTGGACCCGGTGGGAGACCCGAATAATCTTGGAAAACGGCAGTTCTTAGCCTTGCCCAACAAGCCGCATCCTGAAATCCAACACTACAATTAGTCCCTCTTCACCTCCGTACACTTCCTCCTTTCATTCCGTCCTACATCGCCATCCTATTCCTGCCCTTTCCGAATATGCATTCACGTATATCCAATTTTTGGTGGAAAATATTGAACAGAATCATCATGTGTCATTATACGCGTTTTTACGGCATTGAACCCCAATTGAGCATAATACTTTTTTATTTCCCTCTCGCCCAGCGAATATTAGCGAAAACATTCACAGTGAGCGGGCATACGGAAGACCCAGCGATCAAACCCTTTCTCCACGCACCTGAGACACTCGATAACGCAAAAATTAATCTCTTTCATATCTAATTTCAGGCCACGGCATCAATTTTCATTCCCGTCTACATACTCTTAACAAGTGATGACTGTATCAGAATGGAAAATGCGTGATAAGTCGCGAGTCCCTGCAGTAACAAACACAGGCTCCACTGGAGTAAAACTAGAGGGCAAAACCATTTAGGCTCGGGACCATTCCAACCTCATGTCCTGTGGCATTATTTAGGCTCATTTTTGTAGCAGGATTCAAACCCGTACTCCGCTCATTATTAATAAAAATGGAACTAGATTATTTTGTGCGATAATAAAACTGGATTATTTATGCGAGGTATTCAAATCAGAGAATAATTTAAATACTGCCACGAGTGTTGCGAGTTATATGCACTATGTCATTTCACTAAAATGATAAAAATAATGTGGTGTGATCATGTTAAACTCCTATTATTCTGTATTTATCCAAAAACGCCCCATAAAGTTTTAATTCACGCAAAATATAGGCATTCATGTTTTCTATTAACGCTTATGCGCGGCGAGTGTTTGTATTATATTCAACTGCTGACGTAAGTGTTCATTTAGACAAGTTAATCACTTTCAATTCATCAATGCTTGTGGAATTTGCCTTTTTGTTTCAGTTCACCTGCAAACTGACAATGAACAGTTGTAATGCAATTAAACTATTTCATTGACTCTATTTTGCTTCCGGAACGTTGGTGTATTCAACGGATTCATGGAAAGGTCTTGGTAATTCATTTTCTGCCAGGGATAAATATTGGCTATAGGGTGTTAGAATGGGAGAAATCACCCTAAAAATTAAACGGAATACATGAGAAATAAAATTTCTGTGGCGGCTTTAAATAAATAATCCTTCGCGAATTCTATTCATCTCTTTACTCCTGCGAATAGAGCATGTCGTATTCTCCCCTTGTGCGAGTTATTCTCCGTTATCCGACTTACTTAGCACGTTGTCTTCGTTTTAGGTCTTCATCTAATTTTCAGCATTTTAGCAAGCGAAAGATTTATGGCTACATAAATCACGACTATAGCACTGAAAATCCTTTCCGCGTGGTTTTGAAAATATGTTAATATCCTTTCGCTTGTTTCGAGTATTCATAGTAAATATGTCTGTGTTTCTGACTCCCAGTATATTTAATCTTATTTGCCACGAAGATGATTGAATGCTAGCATATTGGCATAAGAGCAACCCTGAAGTGCCCACATCTAATAAAGGAAATGGTTTCTTCTTGAAACTCCTTCTTTTAATTTGGTATCGTACGTAATATGCCACAGTTTAGTATAATTATCATTAATTTATCACGTTTAGGTATAACTATCATGAATAGTTAACGTTTAATGTGTGAGTAGTCTTTCCCAGTAAATATATTTTTGTTACCGAATTCCGATTTCTTCTTGAACAATTAACAATGGACTGGTTAGCAGTGTATGCTTTTAGTTTGCTCTGAGTTGAGAGAACAAACGATGGTGTTAAGGCTAGACCACATTTTCAAAATAAAATCTTTTTGTGTCGCGAAGTGTTGAGGTCCATTCCCTGCCCCTGCACCCCCTGCTTGCCAGATCCCTCAGCCCCAACTAAATCCGGGCCCGAAGAGAAGAGGGCGAGGGGTCGGGCCAAATCACCCTCCCACCCTTGCTCGCTCCAAAATAGGGAACGCTTGCACCGCTATACTCTAGTTACATACAGAGCTGTCGTCAGAGCCCTCCCACTCGGTGGCTTCCCGCAGTTCCTCTCTGGTTATTCCCGAAACACGCCGCTCCTCCCCACTCACCCGTCCGCCGGCCCACTTGGGCGCTTCCTCACGGCGGGGCGTAACGGGGATTCCCGCAGCTCACCTCCCCGCGCGCCCCTCCTCCTCGCCCACATTGATTTGTGGTCGGTCAGTTGCCTCTCCAGGAACACATTTTGCGGCCGCAGCTGTTTCTAAGGGTGCTTCGAAGGGAGAGGTGATATGGAATGGGGTAGAGGGGTCAGGAGTAACCTCAAGTAAGGCTTAATATCGTATTATTTCGGCCAATACTTAAGTGTATTTAATTTCACTGTATTTATCAACCTAATAACACTAAAATACAAAGCAAGTTGTGGCGTAGGCAGAGCGATTGGGTTTGGGAGACATATCAAAGTGATATTATGAAAATACTAAACTGGAGGATCTTGTCACCAGCAGTGTGTTACGTACACCTACAAGGTTATCGTTTAACTGATGGCATTTTTAAGGGGTTCGGCCTTAGAACTCCGTTAGCTTAAGGAAGACAACCGGTTTCAATAGAAAAAAATCATTAACTTGAAAAAAATTGAATTTTCGAAATAATTTTCAGATTGAAACTAAATAATGAACTGAAGAGGAGTAAAAGTAAGTGGCCATTACATGCGCTGACGGAAAAATAATTGAAATTTAACGTGATAATAAATCTTTCGTAACTTTTATTCTTGTACTTTATTTTATTTGTTTACTTTATTTTATTAAAACTTTATTATTATACTTAAATTCATATGCTCCCTCATTTCATCCTGTTTGGTGGTGCAGAATAAAGAGTTTGTGCTTAAAAGCATAACTTAACATGTCAACATAAGTTTAACATGTCAAGGAGTAAATTATATATTATTCTGCCTTGTTAGGTTTGTAAAAGACTAGTGTTACCAGTTAGTCGTATAAAGCCTAAGTATGGTATACAGAATAGTATTAGAAAGTATACTTTGTAGTCGATGTATAAGTTGTACGCTAAACCGCTTGGTGTAGGGACTACTGCGGTGAGGCAAATTATTTTGTCACTTTGCGTCGTATGAAATCGGATATTATTAGTACTCATTTCTGAGAGTGACGGGGTTCATGGGAAGGATGTATAAAGTGATTTGTGATGGTGGCTGGAGTTTGGGAGGGATTCAGATGGCAAATGAGAAGATGGTGAATTGTGTTGATGACTTTGGTGAGGAGTACGTGAGGTGGAACGTAGGACTGAAAATGAAGACATAATACTTTGTAAGTTGGGAATAATACTATATGTAGTCGTGACGGTTTCTAGTTGCTAAATTTTCTCACCTAAATTCTTGCTATTATTCGTAAAACGGCATTTTTAAAGATGTATTGTGGTAGCCCTCGGGACTATGACTAGACCTAGATATGTAAAGGCACACCCTGACATAGCCCCCCTACCTTCAAATCAATGTCCAAAGGCAGCGTTTCTCGGCGATAGACATTGAGTCGAACATAGAGAAACTGCCCCTCCTTGTTCACCCCGTGCTTATGCCACTACTTTTAAAGTACTATTTACTATTTTTGTGTGCTACTATGGTGTACTATTTCGGGACCAATTTGCCATTGAACTATCAATAGTTGCAGTGAAAAAAGCTTTCTGCAAACCCTAGTCGGTTTGTTTTTCAGTTTTTTTGTTAAAGAAGTGCCTCTTAGGTATATTATTGATAGGGGAGATAATTCCGCGAGGATCGGGATTAGGGGGGAGGGAGGGAGTTCATTTCTTACGAATCCTTAAAAAAGGTGGGAGGGGTAATCAGGCGAAAATAGTTTTTGCTAAATTTAACGACGGTCCCATGCACTGACTCACAGTTATTGCAACACAATTCACTCATTCCTGATTTCTTCATATTTTCTTTGCTACTTATTATTTCTAACGGCAGGGAGGGGAGTATATCCACCCAAGGTTTCCACTTGTGCGTGCTCAGAGGAACGTTGTGTATTAAATAAATGACTTCTTTCGTCTCCTCATTAAAACCTTGTGTCTGAAGGAGATTTCGTAACCATTATCTACATTTACTCCCCGTACCTCAAATACGTATTTAACAAATCGCTCACAGAGTGCGGAGTCCCCGAGAATTGGAAAACCGCGCAAATAACGTCTATTTTTAAAAGTGGCGACAGGGAAGACCCCAGTAATTACAGACCCATATCTCTCACTTCTATGTGTTGCAAAATTTTAGAGCACATAATTATCAGTTCCATAATGAGATACCTTGATAACGTTAACTTTTTAAGTGACCATCAATACGGATTCAGGAAAACCCGCTCATGCGAGAGACAATTAGGATTATTCACACATGACTTACCATGTCGGGTGAAAGTGGTAGGCAAGTGGATGCAATCCTTATAGATTTTCAAAAGACATTTGGTAAGGTTCCACATCGTAAACTCATTCACAAAATAAATGGCGCAGGTATACATTAGGGCGCAATAAATTGGGTTGAAAACTTCCTTTCAGAGCGGGAACAGAGGATAGACGGCGCTAGTTCCGACAGAATACGAGTCACCTCGGGGGTACCTCAGGGAAGTGTTACCTGGCCGTGCTTTTCTTGATTTTTGTTAACGATTTGAACCGCGAGTGAAAAGTAAGATAAGGGTGTTCCCGGATGACACAGTGATTTATCTGGAGATATCTGGGGATGAGGATCGTTTAATTCTGGCACCTAATTTAGATTGCATTAATGAATGGTGTTCAAAATGCGGATTACCATTAAATCTTAATAAATGCTCGGTGGTAAATTTCATTAAAAGATCCATGGGATTCGTTTACAAATTAGCTGGAGTTGGCCTTGAAGTAGTTGATACGGTGAAATACCTAGGTGTTGCGTTCACCAAAGACTTAACTTAGGGGACCCACATACGTAAAATCTGCGGGCAAGCATATAAAAAATTGGGAATTATTAGACGCATTGTCGGCAGAAGTGACTCCAAGATCAAGGAAAGTTGTAATTACGCTCTTGTAAGGCCCCATTTAGCATACCCCGTAAGCCGCCGCAAGGGCGTGTGGCGGGGGGTTAGGGCACCACCCGTAATTTAGAAAGAAAAATACCGCATGCAGAAGCCACAAATTTATAGTCCACAAGCCAAAAATGGTATGGTATTCATGCCAGAACCCTTTCACCCCACACACATGCAAACAGGCAAACTACCAACAAACATACACATGCGTCTACATTTAACCCTAATATCTTTGCAATTTTTAATTTTGTTCCGACTTGTAAATTAAATGTTTTTAAAGTCACTTAAGTTTATTACTGCTTTGATTTCTGATTGCTCTGGGAAAGAATGAGCATTTCAATCTATCTCCCTTATTTTATCTTTGTGGTCTGATCTACCTAAGTAGTGTGGGGCCGTTGTTATTCCTTTTGTGTCATCGTTAAACTCGCTGGTTCTGAATCTTTCTAAAAGTTTAAGTCTCGCTTTTTCTCTTCGTATTTCAAGTGGCTCACAGCCTAAATTCCCTAAGAGACCTGTTACACTTGTGTTCTTGTCATGAATATTTTTCACGAATCTGGCGGATTTTCTCTGGACTTGATCTAATTCTTTTTGCCAGATTTTCTCCAAAGGATCCCAAAGTCTTGCGGAATATTCCAAATGTGGTCTAACTAGAGCAAAGTATTCGGTCCTTGATGTGTAACTTCGGGATTATTGAAATGAATTGGTAGAGAGAGAACGGGGGAACGCCATTCAAGGACATTGTCGTTAATTAGTTCCGGTTTGATTCTCTCCCTCTGAATCCCATCCTTTCAGTGCATCGTCTTCGACGTGCAGTATTTTTGGTTGGAAGTTACAATGAAGCCACACTCCTCTAAACCAAGAGTTATCAGGAAAAAATTTATCATCCTATAAACCACTATTGAAAAACTTAATTGATAGTACTACCTTTCGTGGTTCAGATTTGCTGCAATGGAACAAATGGCATTCCTACAGAAAAAAATGAAGTGGCATTCAAGTAGCCCATTACGTTCTCAAGTAGCTAGAACTATACAAAAGACCAACATGACTAAGTGGAGAAATCAGTGCAGTTGGGCATGTATTGTGATGGTTGGTTTAAGCAGCGTGTGTGGGGCAAATCGGAAGGAATGTCGAGGCCAGACCGAATATAAATTAGAGGCTTTTCCTAAAAAAATTTAAAAAAATCACACGTTGCGAAACCTATGTAATAGAAGAGGGAAACAGTTGTAGCATCTAAAGTCAACAAAGCAGAACCAAATTAACAACATTACCTTGACTGGCATTCTACTTCTGTTCCTTCCAGTTCGAATCCATTTTCCCAGCGATTACTTAAGAATAGTACGTTGTAGTAAGTAAGTAAGAGTAGTAATTATACTTACTTAAGAATAATCTAGCTTCCCCCAACATTTTAACTTGCCGCCATCAAATCCATCTGTCCGCCTTAACTCCAAACTCCCTCACGCCGGACTTCCTCCTTGTTCTGACCCCCTCACATTCCACCTTTCACTAATTATACATACCTAGGAAAACACGCTCCATGCGGAGAAACACAATTACATGCTTTCTATTGTTTTAAGCTCAACTTTGTGGAAGTTCACGTTCTATATTTATTTTATTGAGAACACAATGTATACATCCACTGTTCTTTATTATCGCACAACTAGTTTCAACGCTTAGGCGTCATCATCAGATACAAAAAGTTACTATAATAAGTGATATATTAATCATTCTATGACGATGAGGTGCAACTTTTCAATTTTGTATCCTTAAGACGAAAGCAATGAAGGAGAATGATCTGGCATGTTAGAAAGCCTGCAAACTTCGAATTAATTTCGCTAAAATATTTTAGAGCATCAGGTTACTTTCATACGACATTATTGTTAACTTAAAATCATTTACTTATCCGATAGATCAAATGAAATTGATCCCTTAATCATTGGATCCCAATGCATGTGTACTGTAAGCAATAGTTCACGGCACACAACGATGCCAGGATCAGGAAGCACCTCAGACTTAATATAATATTTGGTGGGCGCACGTGAACTCACCTGTTGCGGAACGAAGAATGCGCAGTTATTCGAAATGTTTCAGGAATTTGAGTTCGGGATGCTTGGTTTTATCGTTCAGTCAACGTGAGAAGTCAAATGTGGCCAAGAGTTCCAAAGAAGCGGGAAGGTTCGAATGATCTAACCAAAATAATGGACTGTCCTATCTCATTGAGAGCGTATTCATTTCTTTCTGCCGTCGCGACGACTAGCATTTGAATTTATTCTCAGGACTGAGTATATTTTTCCACTAAGTTCTTCAAGAATCCTTGGTGATCATTGCTTTGTCAAAAGGTCGCACAGACTAGTCACCGATGCATGTCCGTGCGAAAAGGATTACAATTATGCATAAATGCATGTATGTTATCGACGGATGGTCAACTGTAACGTCTATTGCAGTGATTTATAAATCCCGGAAAACATTTCGCGGAGTAAAAAAGTCCATTGTGAAAATCACCTGTATGCATTGGTACTAGTCTTCCGGGATTTACTTAGCGCCAGTCTACCCATAATACTAGGTCAAAATTTTATTTATTTTGGTTATGGCCCGAAAACAGCACTTGTTGGCCTTTACATCGGACAATAAGGACAATAAAATAGTAAGAAGAAGACAAACACCCAAGCCCTAGGGGGAAAAATTCCAACCTGGCGGGAATCGAACCCGCGACCCTTGGATTGGCAGATGAAGACGTTACCCCGCCGCCACCGAGCCTGGCAACAGGGAGCTGATGGTGTACGCATGCTAACCTACTGTCCTTTCTTCTTTGTGTTGTCTATTTCTCCTTTGGTGGGTGAAACAGCTCCCTAACGCCATCTCTTGGCCAAGGAATCGGAGCACCTGGGCGCTTTAAAACATCGCAAATCTCAGTGTAAATTAAGTTTCCTTAATAGCTCAATTGGTAGAGCATCCACCTGGCAAGTTAAAGCTCCGGTGTTCAAGTCCCGGTTAAGGAAATATTTTTACGCTTGTGGTCTGCTCATATCCGCCTTCCCCACCTCTCCTGTGTTCGTCTTTTGTGTGTTCCTTTCCCCTTTCCTTATATCTATTTCCATGTGAAAGAATATTTGTTCGCTGTATGGCGGGATTTTGTGTTTGAATGTGTGTTTGGCCAATGTGGCTCGTCTCTTCTCCTGGCTATGCGTGCCATGAAACGTACTCTTCTCCTATCCTCTATGATGGTGTATGCTTGCTAACCTACTGTCCTTTCTTGTGTGTGTGTTGTCTATTTTTCCTTTGGTGGGTGAAACAGCTCCCTAACGCCATCTCTTGGCCAATCTCCGATTTGTCTTAGCTAGGTTACGTACAGCTCGTATATGCCTCGCTCCTCTTCGCATGTGCACTCTGATTGGTCAGTTGAGTATCCATTTGCTCGAGTGCTTTCCGATTGACCAATTGCAATCCCGTCTGCTTGGTTGTTCTCTGGTTGGGAACGGCTTTCTTTTAAGATTACTTAAGCGTTTTCGAAGTCTATGTTGTGGTATGGTCCGGTCAGGACCGATGCGGAGTAAATCCCGGAAGATGTGGATCTTTAATAGCTGTGCGACGCGGAAGTCTTTCCAGGGAATACATAGGGAATATTAATGGGCAAAGTTAAATAGTGGTATTCTTCGCTCAGTTGGCGGAAATTTCGTCCCTTCGGCAACTGTCTGCGATCAAAGCCAGGTGGTAAATAGAGGGTGGATTTGGTCACGGGGTCCTCCTGGGAAGGTCCGGTGCAGAGTGAGGAGCTGATCTACTCGTCATGTAAATTTATGTGCGCTCAGTCCGAGGTGAGCGCTACCCTCAAACTTCCGAGAGAAAGTTAAAAATTTTGTTCCCTTCGTACGAGGACATAATTATTCCGGCCCGAGCACATCAAGTAATGCCGTCCAATCTATAGCGACCCTGGGAAATGTGCTGGGATCTTCACGCCAGTCTTACTATGCCTAATATACGATAATCAAACTGTTAGAGGTGGCACGGGAAGAGCAAATTTTCCGTCAAGGGAAGGGAACCCCGTTTAACGTCCTATAACGAGTGTTTAGCACACGCGTCACGGCGCAACTCGTTTTTCTCTGCTTTCCCAACTCCCACTGCGTAGTGTCGCTTGTATTTCAAGTCACAATCACACCTCTTCATGGGCGTTTGCTTTCAATGGTGTCAAAAATGAAGACGATTAAACGTGACTCTTTTGTTATTTTAAGTTTGGGAAGTGCTCTCCCGTGCTTTTGTGTGGCTATCCATCCTCATAATTGTGGATTTCCATAGTATTCTTTGAGAAGCCGCACTCATTTCTCGGACATTTATTGCTCATGTAAATAAGAATGAGAGATAAAAATTCGTGATCACCAAATATGTGAACGAAATTAATCCCCAGAAATCAAATGCGTCATTGCCAACAATGCTGTACACTGAAACAGGATGCTACAGGTTGAGAAACTGGACGACACTGGGACTTTTTTAGGAATTTGACGAATGAGCATCGCGAAAAGATTTCAATAACCCCGGACGACTGCAATAAATGATTGCGTGATAAGTGGAAACGGTGACATACATTAACAATAGGATAATTTGGTGTATTTTGGCATTTTTGCATGTTTGAGAAATGGAGCCGGTTAAATAGATTAAAAGACGTGCCAAGTCTTACCGAAGGGTCGTTGGTAGAATGTGATATTAAGAAAAAAAATAAATTTAAGGCAGCTAAAATAGCAGTGTATACGTGTAAAACCAAACGTCTTGTAAAAGTCTACATTATGTTATTGAAGTCAAACTTAGGCATGCCAGGATTAAGTTGAATATCGATTAAATAGGGCTTGTATAAATTCGCACAGTTTCTCGGGAGCGGATGCGGACTCTGACCACAATTTCGTTGTTATGAAATGTAACGTCCGTCTCAAGAAGATAAGGCAAGGGCGGCGGGTTAGGAAATGGAATGTAGAAGCATTAAATTGATTGAAGAGGAAGGAGTATCAGCAGGCTGTAGAGAAAATGATGGATGACGGTGAAGAACTGAGTACTATCGAAGAAAAATGGGAATGTGTCAAGCAAGGGATATCGGAAGCCGCAAAAGACACTATAGGAACCGTTAACGGGAAAAGGATAAGGAAACCATGGGTCACCGATGAGATGATTGCAAAGATGGATGAGAAAAGAAGATGGAAGAATGTAAACACAGAGTTAGGCAAAATGAAGTGCAAAGAGTTACACAATAAATTGAGATGGGCCACAAATAAAGCAAAAGAAGCATGGTGGAAAACTCAATGCGAGGACATGGAAAGTTGACAGAGGAAGGGTGAAATTCGTGCACTATACGGCAAGGTTAGGTTATTATCGAGAAGTAAGAAGGGAAGATCTGTGCTAACAGTTAAGAGATAATTTGGGTAAGACAATAGTTGAACCAGGAAAAATCCAAGAGAGATGGAAGGAATATATAGAAACACTGTATGGTAAAGAACTTAGGCCGACAAGGTTAGACATAGAAAAGGAACATGACGTAGAAGAAGATAGCTTAGGTCCAGGCATACTCGACGATGAAATAGAAAGGGCATTAAAGGAGATGAAAGCAAATAAGGCCGTGGGGGTGGACAACATCCCTGTAGAACTGTTGCAATGTTTAGGAAAATGCGGGAAGAAGGCCCTATATGAACTGATTCGTAGTATCTATGAAGAAGGAATCTGGCCGGAAGATTTTGTGAGATCGGTGTTAGTTCCTATTCCAAAAAAGGCAAAGGCTATATCATGTGAGGATTACAGAACAATAAGTTTGATATCCCACGCAGCTAAGGTTATTCTCAGGATCATCAACAAAAGGATAGAGAGTAAGGCAAATGATTACTTAGGGGATGATCAATTTGGGTTTAGGAAGGGAAGAGGTACGCGTGATGCCATTGCAGTAATGAGATCACTGATTGAGAGGAATATAGAATACAATGAGGACGTTTTTGCCTGTTTTTTAGATTTCGAAAAAGCGTTTGATAGAGTGAATTGGGAAAAATTAATGCGTGTATTTCAGAAAATAGGAATGGATTGGAGGGACAGGAGACTGATCCGCAACCTGTACATGTCTCAGACTGCTCAGGTGCGAGTGGGGAACGGAGAGTCCGGATGGGCAGTGTTAGGAAGAGGTGTAAGGCAGGGTTGCCCATTGCCCATCACCGGTGCTGTTCAACGTATATGTGGAGGAAATGATTAAAGAGGCATGGGAAGAGCTGGAAGTGGTTGTGAAATTCGGAGGGGAGTTCGTAAAATCAGTTAGGTTTGCTGATGACCACGCTTCAGTTTGTCAGTTGGCCAGTTGCAGCATTGCTGAGAGAATGAGAAATTCAGTGCAAAAGATATGGGATCAAAATCAATATTAATAAAACAAAGGTTATGTGATTTTCCGGAAATAAAATGGCTAAGCTAAATATTAAAATAGGAGAGAGGAAAAAATAGAGCAAGTAGAACAATTTATGTATCTCGGAAGTGTTTTGAACCAATACAGTCAAAGTAGTAGGGACATATGGAGAAGAATTGTGCTAGGCAAGGAGGTTTTCTCAAGGAGGAGGGAGTTGATGATGGGGACATTGAAGAGGGAGGTTAAGAAAAACTCATAAAAACTTTGATATGCTATGCTAGCTATGTACGGCACGGAAACGTTGTCACTGAAGCAGGAGGATAGACGTAGATTGCAGGCTTTTGAAATGTGGGTGTGGAGAAGATTGGAGAAGGTGAAATGGACCGAAAGGAAAACAAATGAGGAAGTACTAGGAATGGTGGGTGAGGAAAGGGGTTTGTTGAGAGAAATCCTATGGAGGCAGAAAAAATGGATGAAAGGCATATTGAGCGGTAGTGGAATGTTGAAGAAAGTAATAGAGGGGAGAATGTTGGGCAAGCGAGGTAAGGGCAGGAACAGGATAGGGATGTTGGACGGGATGAAGGGAGGAAAGAAGTACACAGAGATGAAGAGGAACTTGATATAGATTAGTTTGCTAGATGGGGAGTCACAAAATGTTTATTTGATAGTTGTGTCCATCCAAAAACCTACCTTGACCGGAAGATTACCTAATAATAATAGGGCTTGTATGTGGTACTTGGAATGTTCGTGGCCAAAATAGTAGGGATAAGTGTGTGTACTGCATATTGGGTGCACCGGTGGCCGAACTGTAAGGAAATAGTGAGTTTTGCTGTTTTGGTTATATGGAGAGAACGAATGCGAATCGACGGACCAAACAGATATGAGATTTGAGTGGGTGAGTGGCTTAGGGTGGTCGGCCGAGAAAGTCATGGGTGCACGTAGTCGATGTAACTCGGGAAAAAGATAAGGAATATTTGGATCATCAGGAACAGAAGAGCACGTACGAAGAGGCGAGAGGGGATATATTCCAGGACTGGGCGGTGTTATTATTATAGGTAATCTACCGGTTAAGGTAGGTTTTGGATGGCCACAACTACCAAAATAAATATCATGGCTCTCCCAACCAAACACAACCCAATATCCCATTCAACCCCTCTTCATCTCTGTATACTTCCACCCTTCCTTCATTCATCCAACCTCCTATCCTACTCCTACCCATTCTTCGTTTTCCCAGCGTTCTCCCCTCTATCATCAACACTCTTCGCCATTCCACTCCCGATCAATACGCCCTTCAGCCATTTTTCCTGCCTCCTGATAATTTCTCCTAACAAACCTCTCCCCTCGCCCACCGTATATAGCACTGCCTATTTTGATTACACAGGACAACAGTGGTTTTGGTGCCGGAGCTTTTAATGATGATTTAAAGAACAATTGGGGTGCTGAATCCAATTATGACACTAGTTTTTTCCTATCAGCTATAGTTTTCAAGATATAGATATGTTGTTACTTACGTAAAAAAATCTTCTACATGATGATATGGGAATATTATATTAATAATAAAACCCACTAAATATAAAGACTTGATTTATTTCTAGGGCTGTTAAATCACCCACAAACACAACAGAATTTTACAATACAATTGAACACAAATACTAAAATTTTTTACTGTAATAAAACAAATTGAAAAGAAAAAAATACATTAAAAACATCACTCAACATATCGGAAGCTTCTTTTGCGCGATTTTCTTGAGTGCGCTTTGTTCAAGCAGTCTCGTTTTAAGCACCAGCAGTAATCTGCCATCATATGGTTATCCCATCTTCCTTGGTAGCGAACTTCCATTGTTTTTATATACTGGTGAAATCTTTCACCTTGTTCTTCACTTGTGTCTCCTAAATTTCCAAGAAAATTGTCTAAGTGGCTGTGTAGGTAGTGAACTTTTGTGCTCATATTACATCCAAGTGATTTGAAGTTACTGAGCATAAGGTTTACCAGCTCAATATAATTTTCACTTTTGTGATTTCCTAGAAAATTTTTTATGACCTCAACAACTGACATCCAACTAATTTTTTCAATCTCATTCATTGACTCGACAAAAGCAGGATCCTTTGTAAATTGTCTGATTTGTGGCCCCTCAAAAATACCAGCTTTTAAGTTTTTCAATACTTATATGGGGCATCTTTAGTGTTAAGTAGCCGAAGCATGGTCCATCCTTGTCAAGAGCCTTTACAAATTGCTTCATTAGGCCTAGTTTAATATGTAGGTAGGTAGGTAAGATGATTTTCTCTCTTTCAACTAAAGATTCAGCAATGATGTTTTCTTTCCCAACAACCAAGTTTTCTCTCTTAGGCCACTCCTTCTTAATCCAGTGGTTTTGTCTGTCCCTGCTATCCCAGAGGCACAAGAAACAAGGATATTTTGTGTAGCCACTTTGCTGCCCAAGAAGAAAGTTCACCATTTTTAAATCTACACAAATCACCCAGCGATGTTCCTGGTATTTTATCTTCTGTTAGACCAATGCTATTGTATCGTATTCTTTTTTCATTTTAGTTGAATGAGCGATTGGTATTGCGCCAAACCTGTTACCATTGTGAAGAAGTACACATTTTAAACTACCTTGGAGCTATCAATAACCAAACGCCAATCACTAGCATCATATTGTGATAGTAGTCCCATTTTCTCCAAAAGACCCTTAACGTCTAAACAAAATGTAAGATTGTCTTCTTGAGTAAAGAAGGGTAGCATATCCTTTTCCCTTGTGCGATAAAAACTTATTTTTGTACCGGGTTGCAGTAAATTCCTTTCATGCAGTCTTAATACTAGTAGTTCGGATACCTTATGAACTAATTTCGCCATCTTTTACCGAAGTCGATACAAACGATTTTTGTTTTTTAATCTCATTGGCCTACAGTATAGAAATATACATAAAACTTATTGACAGTTTATTGAAAATAAAAGGAACACCGCAGAATGGTTATAAATTAGTATACTTATAGATTTATTTAACTTTGAAAATTATTTTCCGGAATATATCAAATATTAAAACAACTAATCGTAAGATGTGCCATATCTAAAAAAGTAGAGCTGTTAAATAAAAACGGATTTCATATTTGGATTCAGCTGTACAAATATAGTTATAATCATCGCAAAGATTCCCGGCACCAAAAAAAATTTTTTTTTGTAGGCCTGTGTTATCTTTCTGTCCATTTTACCTTCTCCATCCTTCTCCACACCCACATTTCGAAAGCCTCCAATATATAAAGCAAAAGGGAACGTACTACGGCCGAATGAATGCAATGAATACAAGTAACCCAAAGCCGTACTCTTGGGGGCACTAGTTAGGGGACACGGGGGAGGGTGCAAAGAATAAGGATTAAAAAAAAAAAAAAAAAAACTGCACACACTCTCTCACTCCGGTATTTGCAGTGCAAATTGACCGTTGCAAGTCACGGACACACACGCACTCAGGGTTTACGGGGGAAAAAACCCCTCGCCAGGGACCACACACTCAGACAAGGCAAACCAAACCACACGCACTCCTTCACTCCGGTATATGCAGTACAAATTGACCGTCGCAAGTCGCAGACACACACGCACTCAGGGTTTACGGGGGAAAACCCCTCGCCAGGGACCACACACTCAGACAAGGCAAACAAAACCACACGCACTCCTTCACTCCGGTATATGCAGTTAGTGCCCCCAAGAGTACGGCTTTGGGTTACTTGTATTCATTGCCTCCAATATATGTCTATTCTCCTGCTTCAGTGACCATGTTTCCGCGCCATTACAGAACAACGTTCCAAATCAAAGTTTTGACGAGTCTTTTCTTAACATCCTTACTCAGCGTTCATATCATCAACTCCTTCCTCCTTGTGAAAGACTCTTAGCCTAGTGCAATTCTTCTCCTTACGACCTTACTACTTTGACCATTTTGATCCAAAACACTTCCGAGAAAGGTAAAATTGTAAAAAAATGTGTATTATTTAGATGTACCCCACAAGACACCGTAAGGGTGTTTGGCGGGGGGTGTTCGGTCACCACCCAATAAAGGGAAAAAACGCATTAAAAAGCAACACATACATGCAAACCCATACCCACAGTGGTGCATACATTCATGCAAAAATCCTATCATTTCACACGCATGCAATTACATATATACCTCCTTTCATTCTGCACGCATGCAATTACATATGCTATCATCTAACAAATAATTGCACCTTAGGTTGCAGTAAGAAACTTATCCAATATCTTGCAAACTAGAATTTGATAAGGAGGAAGGCGAAATTCCACCACCATAAGAACATGCAACATTAAACGCTGTCCTCCAGAAGGACACAGGTAAAAATTTGACCCAACGCTGAATGTAGGGGATGGACGGGGAAATTTAGGGAAACAAAAGCAGGGTGTGGCGTGAGGGTAGGAGAGGGCGTGAGGTTGGGTAGGGAGTCATGGGGGAAGAGGGGCTGTGGAGGGGACGGGTGGAGGTCCAGGAGGGAGGAACGGGAGGAATAATTTAGGTCATTAACTAGCATACCTTTGTGATGACTGTTCCTTGAAATTTACAACCCTTCCAAGGCATCCAATCTTTAAGCTTTTTTCTCTACATCTAGAATTTTAGGGACAAAGTCATTGGAGTGGTTATTGCCTATACAGCGCTGGGCAAAATTAGAAGAAAGATTACGTTTTTAAAACAGGTAAAAGGCTCTTTTACACGATCACTAAATATCCTCCCAGTTTGCCAAAAGTAGAAGGCAGAACACTCAGAACACAATTTATAAACTCCACTCTTCTCCATGACTGGAATAGAATACAAAGTTCGGGAACTAGATGCCACAACTAGCAGAATCAAGGACTCCTTCTTTCCACGGACAATATGGATTAACAACTGTAGGGTTATACTCGTAGTTAACAAAAATGCCACTTGTCACCCTCAGCGTCTAGGGAATAACTAGTTCTACTCAATTGCATGCACCTTCACTAATTTCGTGTGTGTTGTTGTCAAAACTCTTCCCGCATGACCGCATTGGAATGCTATTAAGTAATGTGGTGCTCTTTATAGTATTGTTTGCTCTACTTTTGTTTCCCTAAAATTCCCCTTCCATCCCTTGTTCCTCTCCGTGGGGGAAGCCTCCTCCTACCTACAGCGTTGAGTCAAATTCATTACCTGTCCCCTTGGGGAGGAGAGCGTATTATGTTGCATGTTCTTGTGGTAGTAGAATTTCACCTTGCTACTCACCAAATCCTAGCTTGCACGATATTGAATAAATTTCTTACTGCATCCTAAGGTGCAATTATTTGTTAGATGATAGCATACAGGGTCGCACCCAAAAGTGGTATTACTGATTTTCTCTGGTGCGAACGGAGCGGTGGAGGGGGTCTTAGCAATAGACCGACACCAACCTCAGTCGCCTGCGGGCTGTCGTTGAGTGAGAACACCGTTTTTAGTGAAGCAAGGTTTTTGTCAGCGTCGAAAAACAAAATGAATCTGAATTTAGAGCAACGTTATTCCGTGAAGTTTTGTTCGAAACTCGGGAAGACGGCAACTAAGACCCTCGATACGATCAAGCAGGCTTATGGGGACACTGCCTTAAGCCGTTCCACAGTGGCACAAGTTGTTTAAAGAGGGTAGGGAGCTCGTTGAAGACGACCATCGCTCCGGACGGCCGTCGACGGCAAGAACCGACACGAGTGTGGACAGAGTAAGGACACTGCTGAACACAGACCGACGCTTAACCAGTGAAGAAATGGCAGACCAGGTGGGTCTGTCTGCATCCAGCGTCTAACGCATTATTTCACAGGATTTGGGCATGCGCAAGGTGTGCGCCAAGACAGTGCCGAAAATTCTGAATTGGCGTGCTCGTCGTCAGACAGCTCCTGGCCAAATACGGCGTTGCCACGTTGCCGCACCCGCCCTATTCTACCGATCTGGCACCACCGGTTCTTCCCCCTAATGAAAAGACAGCTCAAGGGACGACGTTTTGACTCGTTAAAGGCCGTTCAAGAGGCTTCGACGAGGGTCATCAACGGCATCCCCAAAGAAAATTTCCAGCGGGCGTACGGGGAATGGGAGCAACGTTATACTAAGTGTGTAGCAGCTCAAGGAGCACACTTTGAAGATTATTAAGTCGATGCAAGTATATCGTCAATAAAATTCTTGTAAAAAAATCAGTCCTACCAGTTTTGGGTGCGACCCTGTATGCAATTGCATGCGTGTAGAATGAAAGTAGGTATATATGTAATTTCATGCGTGTAAAATGATAGGATTTTTGCATGAATGCATACACCACTGTGGGTATGGGTTTGCATCTATTTGTTGGTTTTGAATGCGGTTTTATTTTTTCCCTTTTACGGGTGGTGACCAAACCCCTCCCCCCCCCCGCCAAACGCCCTTGCGGTGGCCTGCGGGGTATTATGTAGATGTCAGGTACTTACGCAAGCCCATGTCTCGGACGCCTATATTCGAAGACCAAACGTTGCGATTCTTGGAGCCCTGGAGAAGTCCAGGAAAATGCAGCTTCCTGGCCGACCCCTCCACCCTGTTGTGTCGCGCCCACCATAGGACTTAGTTGAAAGGTCCTCCAGAGTTGAGGCGAGTAGTAGCCTCTCCAAAAATATCCTTCCGATTGATTACTCTTGTTAATTGCAAGTGACGAAAGTAATGAATTTTGTTACTGGTTGTTTTTTGTCTTCCCATTGAATATATTTTGTAAGTTATCATGTCGTTTATTGTGTACCCTCGCTCAATCGTTACCACATTACATTTTTTCACCTGAAATGCCTTAATTCCGCTTTTATTTTAGCAGTGAGAGTGAGGTAAGGTTAAGAGGAATAACTAGAATAAAACTAACTAAGAAATAAGTCCGCATGGTTTGTGAATGCTAGGGTTATGGACTATAGGATGTCTTCCCGTGGTCCCAATAGGTTGTTGATGGACCTAGGGATCAAACGTTGCCACACTTCCAAGTCCCTCTTAGAGCGACGGTAAACTTATTGGACCACACATTCAAATGAATCATTCTTCAACTCCCCACGCATTCTTCCACCATTCCGGCCGACGTCCGCGATCATTCCCTGCATCCTCCTCGCTTGCCTAAATGCCGCTTACCTCGATCACGGTCTTCGACGTTCGATTGCCTCTCGATATGCCCGACATCAATGTTTCCTGCCTCCTTCGAATTGTACCCAACAGCCTTCTCTTTTATCGCCATACGCAATGATTCATTGTTTCTCTTCCATTTTCCACTCCGTGTGTTCATCCCGTTAGGTCCGTCGTTGTACGTTCCACGCTTTTTAAATTCCTTAGCTGCAGTGTTTTTTTAAATTTTTTATCATCTTGGCTTGAATTTGATTTTGGAGGACAATGTGATAGAAACTAGTGTTTTTGGGTTCAATCATAAAAACTAGTATCGTGAACAACTGGTAATTTTGTGAACAGCATTACATTTCACCATAATTCGTGATTATACGGCCCTAATCGTTTGAAAACGGTGATCAGTCTTTCGAATGGAATCGAATCCATTTGAATCCAGTATGTGTATACATGTGGGCCATCGACAGTGCTTACCAGTGTGCTGCCCATCACCAAATAAAGATAAGATTGATGGTTAAAACTCACACTGGCAGACGTCACTTGCTTAATGCGGGGCATTGCCACAAAATGAAAATAACATTTGTTAGGATACGCAGGTTAACTCGCTAACAAAATAGTACGACTAGTTTATCCCGTAAAGGCGTCATTAAGTGCATTGTGCCTGTACGTGTAGTTGTACCCGATGATGTCATATGATATTAAGGGGCGAAACTAGTTGCAATCTTCCGTTATAAACAGACCTGCGATTCCTAAAAAAATTCATTTTAATTTTGTGATTGTTTCTATAGTTTATTGATACCTTCTAAAGAGTAACGGAGTTGTTCACGATCCCGTCTAAGTGACTCAAAATTGCACGATCCATTAAATTCACTTATGCCGTAAAATTTTTATTTGTGGATTAAGTGAAAGTTACTTGGAACATACTTAAATAATATTTAAAGATTGAGCAAAAATATTGATTTTCACGGATATAATTCTTAGGTAATAACCTCGCCGTGTGTTATCTCTAACATTCGTATTTCCTTTATTTGCGGTTTAGGAATAACATTTTGAGGTAATGGTTCCCTCTATAGGCGATGGGCAACACTGAAAGCTACTTTGGTTTGTTCATGTATCTTCGATTGGTTGCTGTCCACTTCCTTCGTTCAATGCCCAAACTCAACTCTTTCTTGATTTTAGGGAATATCTGATATAGGGACTGTCTGAATATGTGATGAAAAGACCGCTTAAGTTCCGCTAACCTTTGTTCGACACGTGGGAATGCAGAGATAGGTGGCCGTTGGCTGAGTCCGTTCCCTTTCGGGGAATGCGGCCTGCTCCGAACGGGATTGCACTCAACACCCTCCTCCCTCTGCCACGACATTTTTCACGAAACTTACCCCCCTTCACTAATTTCTTCCGCACTATTCGTACGTCTCGCACCTCATCTGTGCTCGTGCGTTGTTTCATTCATACCCTTCTCTTCCTGGGACTTCTAATAATTCTCGTCTTGAGAGTCACTTTTACCACCTTCACCCAAAACTTTCTCCGTCGTCCTATCCTAATATCTGGTTACAGTACCGCTCGCGCTCTAGGTAAGGGCCAAGGGCAGGATGCTTTCAAGTTTTCAGCGATCAGAAAATGAAATTTCGCGATTTACGTCAAGAAAATGAGCGTGGAGACATCTGTGGAAGGAAACACCGTAGGTAATGTAAACAAAAAATGCCGGCGCCGTAAACTTGACTGGACCTAAGTGATAAGAAAGAAAAGAAAAAAACACAAAAGCCAAAATTCATAAGAAAAATAATAAATAATAAAACAAACTTACAACCACTCGATCACTA
The DNA here is from genome assembly GCA_037158775.1 of Hetaerina titia. Lineage (NCBI taxonomy): Eukaryota > Metazoa > Arthropoda > Insecta > Odonata > Calopterygidae > Hetaerina > Hetaerina titia. Next base: position 84,811,133 of record CM073779.1, read on the forward strand.
GGGAGTGTTACGAAATAACTCTCACTCTCGTGAATCACATTCACACACACACTCAGGGTTTGCAAGGTTTCCCTCCTACGTCAGTGACCCGTTAGTCACTCAAATAAATGTAAATTATACAAGGATGTAATGAAACAGAAAGGACTTACGTGAATACACAGTCACTCAATCACCCAGGTGTGTTAGACCTTTGTGAATTTCACACGCTCACTCAGTCAGAGTTTACAAGGACCCCTCCTATGCCATTGACCCGTCAATCACACAGATTAATATAAAATAATATATTAATATAATTTTTGTTTACATTGATTAACGACCGTATCTACGTTCCTTGTATATTTAAACCGTAGGTAAGTTTCACGATAGGAGCCAAGTTTTGGACTTGCCTTGACCATTTGTAAACATCTTCGTAGGTTTCCGAGTGCTTACAGCCTAGGTTCTTCGATTTCCCCACACTCTCTACTTCATTTCTTTCTCCAGCTAGTCACGCGTCTTTACTGACTCCATGCCGCTCGCCCTATTCTTCTCCTCCCTCTTCAGAAGAAGGAAGAGACTCGTGAACTCCTTTTTTATTTGTGGAAGTATTAAAGTCCCATTCCTTGTCGCAGCACCAATGGTTTTTCTGCATTCGGTAGCATTTTATTCTTGATTTTTTTTTCTCTTCTATTCCTCTTGTTATATGTTTTACTTACAATAATATATGGCAACAGTGCGTTAACAATGTTTCCTCTTGTCCACAGGTCGCAAGAACTCCTTGGAACTTTAACGGTAACTGTGGGGGTCGATTGTGATCTACCTTAAAGTATATGCTCACTAATGTTTTGTCTAGATGCAAATGAAAGGGAAGAATAATAATTGCAAAATACGCTGTTAATATTTGGACCTAAATCGGAACAGTCAACTTTCACGCTCCGCCCCTAAAATTTCTCGCATTTGGCAGTGCTTGGTAGTATTACTTTCTCCTGCAAGGAAAATGTTCGTTGGCGGTGGCGCATGACATTCTCTTCATCTGCATCTACATAATACCCCGCAAGCCACCGCAAGGGTGTGTGGCGGGATGTGTTAGGTCACCACCCAAAAGAGGGGAAAAACAGCATTAAAAACCAGCGCATACATGCAAACCCATACCCACAGTGGTGCATACATTCATGCAAAAATCATATCATTTCACACGCATGCAATTACATATATACCTACTTTCATTCTGCACGCATGCAATTACATAGGCTATCATTTAACAAATAATTGCACCTCTGGATGCAGTAAGAAATTTATTCAATATCGTGCAAGCTGGAATTTGGTAAGTGGCAAGTCGAAATTCCACCACCACAAGAACATGCAACATAATACGCTCTCCTCCCCAAGGGGACATGTAATGAATTTGACCCAACGCTGTGGGTAGGAGGAGGCTTCCCCCACGGAGAGGAGCAAGGGATGGAAGGGGAATTTTAGGGAAACAAAAGTAGAGCAAACAATACTATAGAGAGCACCACATTACTTAGGTCATTACTTAAGCCAGGCTAGAAAGTAGCATTCCAATGCGGTCATTCGGGAAGAGTTTTGACAACAACACACACGAAATTAGTGAAGGTGCATGCAATTGAGTAGAACTAGTTATTCCCTAGACGCTGAGGGTGACAAGTGGAATTTTTGTTAACTACAAGTATAACCCTGCAGTTGTTAATCCGTATTGTCCGTGGGAAGAAGGGGTCCTTGAGTCTGCTAGTTCGGGGATCTAGTTCCCGATTTTGTACACATGATCCAAGCGACCAATGTATGTTTGAGATCTTTATCCGTACATGGTGAACCAGCCTGACTTTACTGTTTGCGAAATCTCGTGGTCGCGTTATTGCCTCGAGCATTCACGACGGCACGCGTGATTAGGAACAGAGACGCGTCAGAACGATCACACTTGACCCAAAAAATAAACCTGGGAAAATGGAATATTAATACCAGAATTAGTGTTATCCATGCGTGGCTATTCAAATCCGGACGTACAAGTCGATGTTTCCAGTTTGTTGGTACTATAGTTCACAGGGGTCCCCAAACTCTTTAATGGGACATTGCCTATGTGTGGTGGAAAATGCTACGCAGGCTGGATCGGAATGAACACATTTTGCTCGATTATAATTACACAATGCATAGTTAGAGATAAATAAATGAAATAGTTTAAATTTAATAGTTAAATAATTTACCGGATCAAGTAATGTGTATGAAAATTAATTTTTAACTGAAAAGACTTGGGTCGTGTTTCATACCATAAGTCTTTTCCTCGATGTATGACGGAGACAGTACATAGCTGCTCTGAAGAGGTTTACTTTGTGGGCCAAATATGTAGTAATCTATGTTTCGTTCTGTTCAAATATTAGGGTCTAAATCTACTTAACATCCCGCAAGCCGCCGCAAGGGCGTGTGGCGGGGGGTGTTAGGGCACCTCCCTTAATTTAGAAAAAAAACCTCATGCAGAAGCCACAAATTTGTAGTCCAAAAACCAAACACGGTATACGCCCCCCTCCCCCATTAGGCCAGCCTTGCAACTGTCGTCATCTCCCTATCCGATGATCCCGAAAGTGGGTCGCTGACTTTCGAAGGATATTCTCGGGAACCCTGGGTGCGGACTCGAGTAAAATCATACGCCCCCTTCAACAATCTTGAACATCATTTTGCTATATAATACGGCGATGCCGCTCCATTGTATTCTTGAAGAGCCCCGTCCCCTCACTCGAGCCCCGCATCGAGATGAGGTCAGGTGGCCGGGTCTTGTCGGCCATCGATTCCCTTGGCCAAGCGCCCCCGAACAGCGCGGGGGAGACGAACTCCTCACCTATAGCTAAGGTGTTTTTTTCCCGATCCGAGCGCCACTCCTTTTTAGACGTGATTTAGATTCTGATTTAGCCATCCAGATAGTTTAATTAACTCACTCTTCCTCAAGTTCAATTTATACGTAACGAAGTTTGAGTTGGCGTGTTTCAATCCTAGAATGAAGTATTCGTGAGTAGGGTATGCAGTATACACTGCCGGGAGAGAAGGAATTCCGTATTTTTAGGGGGACATTAAGAGAGAGAGAAGCTCAAATTATGTGGAAATTGAGCGGGGTTTTCATCGATCCAAGGAAAATACTCGGTGACGATTCGACTTCTATTCGTGTTTAATTCGATGCTCGTTTGGTCGCAATGGGTGCCTTCTCATGGGATTGATTGGTGCTTTCTAATCGGCAAGGACTGCTCCATTGTCGACGATTGTGTCATAGATTGTTAAGCCATTAAAATTCTGGACTGCTTCTAATTTCATTTGGAGTGTTGGCATTATTAGAGTTATGAAACTTAAGGTCTCCCATCGTCTCTCTCGGCACCCGTGAACGGAAGATGAAGAGTCTGCAACCGAAGACCTAAGTTGAAGGGACTGGGGATTTTTCGTCCTCCACCTCTCTTTCCGGCAATGAAGTAATTGCAAATCGATTAAATTTAATTTTTTGCTTCACAGACAAACGTCACATGCCAAATGAAATAGAAGTACTCCCAAGAGGTGGGGTATTCCCAACGCTTGGAATACTTTCTTCCAGTTACGAAACATTGAATCTTCGTGGAGGTGCCATATTTTTTACTGTTCATTCATGATCGCATTATTTGAGTGTTATTTGTGCTTGCGTCTACAAACTGCGGAGATTTTCTCGTGCTATATTTAAGTTTCGATTCAAACCGATCCTAGTCTGATTTTGTAAAATACAGGGACCAGAGTGTCGAGTTTTTGTCGGTGGTGAAATTTTGCCCAGAAACATTGAAACATACGCGTTGAGGAATCCAGTGAGAACTGCTAACCGGAAGTATGGGAAATAGTTACGAGAAACATTTTTTTTCACCGAATAAACGAATAGGAAAGCAGCAATTAGCCAGATATAGACGCCAGGTAGATTTATACGAGTACATCTACATAATACCCCGCAAGCCGCCGAAAGGGCGTGTGGTGGGGGGTGTTAGGGCACCACCCGTAATTTAGGAAAAACAACCGCTTGCAAAAACCACAAATTTATAGCCCACAAACCAAACATGGTAAACATTCATGCAAGAACCCTCTCGCCCGAACCCTTTCACACACATGCAAACCCACAAACTACCAACAAACATACACATGCACAATGTTTGAATTTTTAATTTTGTTCCGACTTGTAAATTAATTTTTTTTAATATTTCTAAATGGACTTCAGTTTCTTACTATTATGATTTCTGATTGTTCTGGGAAAGAATGAGTATTTGAATCTATCTCCCTTATTTTATCTTTGTGGTCTGATCTACCTAAGTAGTGTGGGGCGATTATAATTCCTTTAGTGTCATCGTTAAACTCGCTGGTTCTGAATCTTTCTAAAAGTTTAAGTCTCGCTTGTTCTCTTTGTATTTCAAGGGGCTCCCAGCCTAAATTCCCTAAGAGACCTGTTACACTTGTGTTCTTGTCATGAATATTTTTCACGAATCTGGCGGATTTTCTCTGTAATTCTTTTTGCCAAATTTTCTCCCAAGGATCCCAATTGCTTGCGGCATAATCCAAATGCGTTCTAACCACAGCAAAATAACACCTCTCTTTACTTTCTCATTACATTTCCCCACCACCCGTTTAATGAAGCCCAGTTTCTTTAAAGCGGATCCGCATATTGTCCAGATATGTTCTCCCCATGGAGGGCGTGGTGTTAGAAATACCCCCAAATATTTTACTCGTTTGGCCGTAGTTAGTACTGAACCCTCTATTTCGTAGTTTATGTCCTGTTCGCCACTTCCTTTGTTCCAAGATTTCAAAACTGCGCATTTGTCCATGTTAAGCATTAATCCCCATTTCATGCACCAATCCGAGATTGGGTCTAAGTCTCTAGAGAGTATTTCGCGATCCAGTTGGCTCCTTATTTCCCTGTATACCACCGTGTCATCAGCAAATAACCTGAGATTACTACTAACGTGTGCGCTTAAGTCATTAATGTACATTAGGAACAGAAAAGGCCCTGTTACACTTCCCTGAGAGACGCCCGAAATTACATCTCTATCCGTTGAGCATAACCCATCGATGATGACTATTTGTTTGTGATTTGACAAGAGGTCTCTAATCCAATTAATAATTTTCTCATTGATTCCATAGCATTTAAGTTTGTGTAGCAATTTATTGTGTGGGACTTTATCGAAGGCTTTTTTGAAATCTAGGAATACTGCATCGACTTGTGTGTTGTTCTCTCCCGATCTAAGTATATCGTGAATGAAACACCTAATTGTGTTTCGCAAGATCTGCTCTTCCTAAATCCGTGCTGGTTGTGGCTTAGTATCTTCCTACTATCAAGAAACCTCATTATGTCACTGACAATAATGTGCTCTAATATTTTACAAGAGATCGATGTCAAAGAAATGGGTCGGTAATTGGTTGGTTTATCCGCATCCCCGCTTTTATAAGCGGGAGTTATGTGGGCTAGCTTCCAGTCGCGAGGTACTGAGCCATCTTCTATCGATTTTAGGAAAGCAAGTTCTAAAAACGGGGCAATGTCTTCGGCTAATTCCTTTAATATTCTAGCAAGTATTTCTTCCGGGCCAGGTGATTTGTTCGGTTTGATACTACACATGCAAACCCATGCCCACAGTGGTGCGTACACTCATGCAACAATGCTATCATTTTACGCGCTTGCAAATGCATATGCTATCATCTAACAAATAACTGCACCTTAGGATGCAGTAAGAAACTTATCCAATATCGTGTAAGCTAGAATTTGGTTAGTAGCAAGGCGAAATTCCACCACCACAGGAACATGCGACGTAAAACACTCTCCTCCCCAAGGTAAAGAATCCGACCCAACGCTCCATGGAGAAGGAGGGTCCGCCTCGGAGAGGGACAAGGGATGGAAGGGGAATTTTAGGGAAACAAAAGCAGAGCAATTACTGTAAAGAGCACTACATTACTAAGGTGCCAAAGACTAAGTGCCTCGTCATCTATGGTGTCATCGAAGAACATAGGAACTTTTTCCGTGTATCCCCTCACCGTGAAATGCTTTTGTCAGTAAATCTCGGCCATTGATTAAATTGCAACTTGTTGTTTCCGCATAAATTCGTACACTCGAGCTACAGTTAATAGAGTTGCAGCATTTTTTCGGAACGTGTATGTACCGGATGATGTTTTCTAGAAATGGAGCAGTGGTTTTTTATAACTAATTTATTCGATAAATGTCATTTACACCATCAGTTAGTACTCTTTTTTTCGTCATAGAGTAGTTGTACCACGTTGATATGGACAAAATTATATTCATCAAGGTTGGCCAGCACGGTTCACGATCGCCTTTCATTTGTGCAAAGCCGGTGCTTCCCTTTCGGTTAACTTTTAGCCTGAACAAGGTGTATCTGAGTATGTTAAACGCATTCGATAGATTCAATTCGCTTTCCGTAATTGAAGAAAACGCCTTAGCACTCGGCCTTGACGAATATCAACAGTACATAGCGCTGTTAAAAACTTAGACGTAAAACTTCCAAGGATCTGGGATTCTATGACGGAACTTTACTTTCATCTGCTATTGTATGGAAATGGCGTCGGCCGTCAAATTTCGCTCCGTGGCTCGCGTAGTAGAGACGAGTGCGCACTGTGGACATTCGACAATATTGGACGCTGTTTCCCTCTGTCCGAGACGAGGATAGATCAATGGGGAAGGCCCATTGTGGGCGCGAAGACGCCCTTAAGACCTTTGTGGCTTATGGTTTAAATGGAACTGCATTCATAACAGTAATTGGAATTTTAAAAGCAATGATGAGTCTGTTAGGATTCAATAAATGTCCTGGTGGATGGAAACAAAAATGTGATTGCGTACTGGAGAGATTCTGTTACATATGCTGATTCAGAGTTCAATCTCTTTTGGGTGCACGTCCGTACAATTACTTCTACTGGAGGTCGCGCGCTTCTAAATCAGAGGGAGTTTCAATGGGCGGTGGAGTGCCATGCCAAATTCCATGAGTTGCAAAATTGGTAAGCGCCCTACCTTCTGATGGTAAAGTTCCGCAAGAGACCCCCATGTAACTTGGGCACCCTCAAGCAACACTCAAAGCAAACAAGCAAACGTTTTCTTGGGGTCGGATTCCTGAAGCAGCTCACGGAGTACCCAAGGAGGGAACTTGTTTCTCGGGTGGCGTCTTGTCACTCTTTCATTTGGCCCATTTCGATTGGACGACTCGCGACGAATTGAAATGGGTTCCTTCGGAAGGGAATAAGTCTTAACACACGGGATTTACTCGGCCTTGGCCGCTCAACAAGTTCGGTAGACGTGTATTTAGCTTTTGTAAATTTTTACGAGAACGACTTCCAGCATATGCCAGGAATTCTCTCTCCGACGAATTGCGTGATAAATAAGTCGTAGAATGTTGTAAGGTAATGATAATAATAAAAGTCTTCGTTGGGGCGAGATTGAGACTAGATAGGCCCTTTTCTCACGTAACCTCTGATGCATTGAGGGAATTCTTAGAGGATTGAGGGTTTAAGACAAATAATGGCATGGAAATTTTCACTAGAGGAACGGGTACGGCTTGCGTGAAGACTAGGTGAAGAGGAAAGTTTCCTAAAAACGTCAAGTGTTAACCAACACTAGCCGGAAAAATGAAAAGTATTCCATAATTAATACATTTTAAATCACGCGGTTGGTCTCATTCACAATTTAACGCTATAAATAATCATATTTCATCAGACTTCTGGTTGGTGGCCGGTGAATAAATGTCAATTGATGTGGATTGGCCAGTGTTTATTTCCAATCCATTGGATTACTCCACTGCCATTAAAGGAGTTGTTCATTGTGACGAACGCACCTGAGCCTGTTAGGACCGCGTCTCAAAAATTATCTCCTTAACCAGATGGGAGCTCATTGTAGATAGCATGGAAGTGACAAGCAGCTTAAATTATTACTTTTCCGGGTTATCTAGTCAAATCATAGATTGCTCCGTGCCAGTCTCCCGGAACTTGGTATGAAGAGGGGTTCGAAATGTCGTCATCCGCACGACATACCTGGATGACATCTTCCGAGAGTAGCATCGAAATGAGGAGCAAATGCGCGTTGGTTCGGAGTAGGTTGCGGCCTCACCTTGTTCCACCCGCCCTCCCTCCCCATGCCTCCACATGCCGCGCGGAAGTGCTGTTCCAGCAGCTGAAAAGTCCCTTCCCTTCCCTCCACCTAGGCACTCACGCCTCGCGGACGGACTGCGTGTTGACGGGCCCGCACCTCGTGCCAGCGAACGCTATTCAGGGGTGCTACAAGACTGGAACGTAATTGAAAAGTGCCCATCCTCGGGTGAGTGGAAGATTAGCCCCTGAAAACCTGGGGGCGGGACAGGGCCAGGGAAAAATGAAATCGGTTGAAAAATCGTGACCGTTGGCGTAAAACACAATATTGCATTATTGCATCCGTGTTTGCTAATTCCAACCTTATAATCCCCTAGTTTCTTGCATCGTTGCATTGTTTCTGGAAACTAAATCCTCGTGTAATCGGGGACGTTCAAAACGTATTTCTACACTTTCTGCGGTTTGACTGTACTTCTAAGTGTTGCTTCACCAAGAGAAAGTGTCATTCATTTCTATTCCAATCGGGAGAATCGATAACTGCAGCTCTCAATCAATTCTCATTCTTGTACGCTTCCACAGTATCTCCGTCTCCCATCCCTCTTAGTACGGCCTGCGAATCAAAATCCCTCGCTTTATTTCCTGGGACCTTGCCCTCCAACATTGAAATACCAAATTTTTCCGCACACTCGATTCCTGAAATTTTCGCCGGGGAAAATTAAAAATGGTCTCCAGCTTCGGGTGTCACCCCGTGGAAGCCATGAATGTTCATGCCTATCGCATGGCCCTAATTTTTGGAATATGGAACGCGTTGAAGCCTACCCAATGTGGCGATATCGTGTACCTACGAAGATTTCGCATTCAAGATCGAATTCGTTGCCGTTGTTACCGCAATGCGAGTTCTTCTTATACTCATTCTCTGGTAGGTTCCCACCCCAAATGAAATGAATATTCAAGTCCTTGCCCGGGAACCGAAAGAGTGAGGGAAACGATTAAATTGGGAGATGTGGTAATGGGTGTGTTTGTGTTGCCGTCAGTCCCGGGTCGTTTCTGGGCGGCTAATCTCGCTCGACACCTTGGGTCCTCCTCCGCGACCACATCCCACGGCAGGGTCTGACCCCTTGAATGTTGTTGCGACTTTGCCCTGCCCAACCTGAATCTAAAATTCCCTGATGCGCCAAATACCGATCCGCCAGGATGCCGCGCATGCGCTCCCCTTCTCCAGGCCAAGGTCGAACGGCGCCCCCTCGCCGCCTTCCCATCATTCATGCCCCCTTTCCTCTCCCTCGTGACGTCACGCCCCCAGCCCCCTCCACACCGCGGGCGGCCTTGGCGCGCGCGCGCGGCTGCCGCGGTGCGGCGCCATCATCGCCGATCGATTCCTCGGCGCGCGAGCCCGTCGTCACATCACCATCATCACCGCGTCATCATCCCCCGCAGGTGCGTAGCGGCGGCGGCGGCGGCGGAGGTGGAGGTGTCCTCGGGGTCGTCGCGATGGCGTGACGGGCGGGTGGCCATGTTGCCGCGGGGCTCCGGCGCCGAGGGCCCCGTCGAGCTGCTGGAGATGGTGTCGTTCGGCATGGAGCCGCAGTGGTGCGGCCACCTCTTCGCCGTGTGCGGCCGCCACGACAAGGCGGCGTCGGTTGTGGGGGCGCTGGGGGCGCTGCCCGGCGCCGTCGACGCCTTTGCCGTGTCCGCGGGGGCCCCGCCCTTGGACGTGGGCTGGATAGCGGTCGCGGGCACCTTCGGCCTCGAGGTGTGCCGCCTCTCCTGGTCCCTCGACTCGGGTGAGTGCGCCCCGCTGGTGCGGCCCGATTGCCTCCGGGGAGAACGGTTGTGGCTGGCTCCGGCCGTCCCCTGGGTCCCTGCCCGGTCCCCCGGGATACCCTGCCCGGTCCCCCGGGATACCCTGCCCGCTTGGTTGTCATGTGGATAGGGCACCCTTAAACCGTGGCGCCCTTGCTTCCCCCTCTGAGTAGCGCCCGCCCGTCAACCCTTTGCTTCTGCCCCCCCCCCCTCTCCCCCCCCCCCCCGAGTGTCCTCGCGGCGTGCCCCCGGCCCTCGCGGCAACGTCGACCCTTCTGCTCCTCTCCCTCTACCGGGGCCATCGAGAAGTGATCCGAGTTCGCGAGTCCGCTCGCCACGGAGGCGTTTGAGTGGGCGGCCCTCGTGTGGTGGTCTGGGAGGGAGTTGACCTGGGCCGATGCACCGTCGCTGGCGGGGAGGAGGGCGCGTGCCTTGCGACCCACCGCCGTGGCGATCGCGGTCACCGCTTTCCGATCTCTTAGAAGTGTGTGCAAAGGTTTCCTTTTCCGATGCCAGTGACCTCGCTCGGAACTGGTCTGAAAAGAGAGGGATGCGCACGGAGCAATAGTTTCCCGAGTGACCCATCGGTGTAAAGACGACCCGGGAAGTCGGGAAAGGGTCGGGGAAGGGAAGGGTGACCCATCGGTGTAAACACGATTCGGAAGTCCTCATGCCGCGGTTGTCGCTCGTTGGAGGGTGTTTTCGGGGATTTGTAATAGTATTAATGATTCAATTAATTTGGGAGTTCATATGGGAGTTTATTCTGACAATTCCCTTTGCTCGAATTCGATGTCGTTGAATACATAGGCTAGACTATGGTATCATATTTCCGATGTGCGGGTGGCTGGAATGTGGTGCAGTGTTCTGGCTGTTGTCCTGGTGCAGAGCTCCTTCGAATTCAGTCAATAACCGGATGGGATCCTGGTGGGTCGTGCGGGAAGCTCGCTTGACAAATTTGATGCCCACCGTTATCTTCTTTCGTCTTTGAATTTATAATTTCTGTCTTAACATATGTGCCTTCCGAAGCGTTATAGTTGCTGTAAGACTTCGAAGAGGTCTTTCACGCCAATTTCCCATCTAAAATGCTATACAATAATTTGTTTTGTATTCCGATAATTGAGACCGGAAATAGACTTATTACCAATATCGGTCACGTTTAACTTATTGAATGGGAGAACTCTCTCCAAACAACAAAAGTCAGAGCTGGGAGCAGAAATATCCCTTGTGTTAATCGTTAAAAACCGAGATGTTGTCGTAAAAGTGTTCATTTTAATGCTAACGGATGACGTGAAAGTTAAACGATTTTCTTGTAAAGTATCAGATGGCTTTGTTTTCAAGACGGTGCATGTATCGAATTAAGGATCGGGAATCGGCGTCAAACATAGGTCGGTGAGAATTAGTCGGTCTACAGTGGTGCTTTCAGCCCTGCCGCTAGTCCAGTATTTTACTTCCGTTGTTGCTTACCTATCCAATTTGCTGCTTTGCGAAATGGTTCACTTTTGCCAACTTCGCATCGTTTGTGCGCTCCATGGATTATGGACTTTGATTCGCCTTTATTTCCTCAATGTTTATCGAGAATCCTTGTCCCACCTCCGGAATGGGGTCAAGGTCAAGGCGGCAAATTCCCGTGTGCGCTCTATTGCTGCTTTAGTGTGATGCTGCGCTGTGTGGGGGTTTTCGGTGCGAGCGCGTCATTTAGATAATTTCATTGAGGAAACTATCCATTCTTATGCTTTTGCTGCGGTTCGTCTTATCTGAGCAACAAATATTGACCGTCGGACATTTCACTTGGCGAGAAAACGATTTATTCACATGTTCCCCTGCACATGAAAGTCACCAATCGCAACTCCCGCTACCAACTGTAATAACTGCGGAGCAGAGCGATTCGGTTTAAAAATACGACTATTTTTAGGAGTTCTTAATTTAGATCACCCCCAAGTAGTCCCTCCGATTATACCATTCTCGTGGAGGAACCTCTCCTCTCACCCGCCCTCCCCCCTCACGCCCCCCCTTTGCACGGCACCTCCCGTGGAGAGGAATCACGCGCGCTTGGCTCACGAGGATCCCCATTAGAGCTCGAGCTTGCTTGAAGAAATTGGCGAGGTCGCCATTGGCTGACTTGTCCCGCCATTCGGCTGACAGTTTTTCGTGAATGAAACGCAAAATGAGCGACGCGACCAAAGCGAAAGGCCGTGGGTTTGTTTGCAATGAATAGGAACTCTGAAAACTCAACGGTCGAAGTTGCGAGAAATAGAGCGTACTCACTCGCACACACGAGCGTATGTCACTCTCTTTTGCAGAAGGATGTAAAATGTTTGCAGGGTAATTTTTAGAAGCAAGGCTCGTGGTTTGGCTGTGGCGAGGGGTGCGTTAGGAGGAGGCTGAAGATTCCCAGCGAAGCGGCGGTTTTGCACCCCCCCCCCCGCACCGCCCTGGGCTTCACGGTGACACTGAAAATAGAACACGGAGAAGAGTGAGGTAGAAATGTCCAATGTATGGATGTTTTTTAATTCGTACAGTGATCTGAGTTACTTTTACTGCCGTTAACCTCGATGCATATTGAATTCAACCTTCGAGGTTAATTTTTTCGCGAATGGCATGGAAACCTCGTGTTCATTTGCGGTTTGGTATTCGGTAGTCGCATGGCAAGCGGGATATCTTTTGGCAGAATTGTACGCGGGGGTACGTGACTGCTTTTCAAGCACATTATTTTAAATTTTGATACAAGACCGTACTTTTTGTGAGGTACTGTATACATTTATTGCTTTTTTAATATTCCGTTGGTGAATGATGTCGGTGAGTATTTCGCTCGTTTTAAAATCGCGTGACGCACTCCGTCCCTGACAAGAGGGTTTAGGGAAAAGTGGACAATTATTTTGCGTCGAGTTTCCTCTCCTCCGTAAAGTTTGATGTCCTTTCCCAGAAACCAAAGCGATATTTTTTCGAGGTGTCGAGGAAAATATATTAATACATTTTAAGTACATTGAATATTTTCAATCTATTTTTGTGATCAATAAAATTATTTGTTGTGTTATTTTCATGTGGATCGTATTTGGTGTCGCGCCCCGTCCCAAGCGCGTTTCTGAGTTGAGATAATATTTGGTGCTGTGTGATTTACGGTAGACGGAATGCAAACGATAGAGTATATTGTTATTCTTTATGAAATGGGATATCTGCTCGAAAACGAGCTTTTCAAGTGCTTTGGAGATAGAAGGCAGGAGGCTAATCGTCTGTATTGGGTCACATCAGTGGAAGGATTTTTCTTGGACATAGGGTGGACTAAGGCAAGTTCCCATTGTGAGGGAAATTTGGTTCGCAAGGAGGACCGCTGAAAGAAAAGCGTAAGAAATGGCAGGATATGTGAACCATTTTAAGTATGAATGAAATGGGTATTTTATCAGAACCTTGAGCTTTAACTTGTAAAGCCTTGAGCACATCGGTTTGAGTTACTGGTGAGAAATTGAAGGGATTTGGTGAGGGAGTTAATTGAGAAAGTTGTTTGGCGTATTCACTTGTTTACTGGGTCATCGCGCGGGGCGTTGAACTACTGACTTGTAGGTTTGGATTGCGTCAAAATATTGTCACTGAGCTATTTCGAGGTGAAGGAAAACTGTCATTTTTCGGGTACTTGAAATTCCTGGGAAAGGAAATCCACCCAGCGTCCGCCTGGCGACTGATTTACACACTTCGCAGGGCTTGGTGCGGGCGTGCTCCATCCTCAACTACTCAACTTGGAGGCATTACGTGTACTGCAGTAAATCCTGCATTTTTCCGGAATATTTCCCCCATTCTCCATCCGTCTTCCCGGAATGACTCATTCATCCTCTCGCGGCCTCTTTATTTCGAACACGAAACAGGATCGGTGGGTGGCGGATTCCGTTTACATTTGGAAGGTTCCCTTGGGCTTCCTCATCATTCAAATTCCTATTTTTCGTGCGGGTGATGTGCGAGGTGTGAAAATCGCGTGGAAGTCAAACGCAACTATGCCTCATTACCGCATGGGAAGTGTATGTATTACCTGTTTGGTAGGCGTTAACCTCTCAGAATTTCATCCAAGGGCTTATTATTCTAGTCAACATTTCCAGGTCTGATATAATACAATCATTTGCTTTTTTAATCGTTGTTTAATTTCTTTCATCGATTCCAGAAATTGCTAAAATCATTTTTACGCGCGGGGAGTGGTAATTTTGATTTCGGCTCTCTTTTAATATTTTCCCCTGATGTAATTTTATTTCTGTGACTGTTCTTTGTTTTTCGGCTGTTCCATTTACTATATCCCATTTTCAGTTTTCAGTAGTTTTAATGAAAAACGGCCGGGTGAAAGGGGAATAGCTGCCGCGCCGCCTGCTAAATCCGAGGTCGTGCTTTGGAGCCCATGCCTTCTCATCACTCTCGTTGCTATTCCTTCAGATGAACAGTCGTCATTCCAAGCAGGCACATTTTGTGACGATTTTAATAATGCAAGTGGCGAAATAATGAGATACTCGAATCGTTTGCGTGGTTTTATGCATAATTTACAATTGATTTTATCTAAGCTTTTATGTTTTCTGCGGTCCGAAGGGAATGTCTATGCGATCATACATTTTATTGGTTTTCCAAACGAGCAAAGCTGAGTGGGTATCGTTTCTGATCCTTAATAGTCATTCTGTTCTGTTGAATTCATTATTCCGTCGAGCTGGTTCCTTCAGGAAAAATCGCCCAATGTAAACATTGAAATCAATGTTTGCCATACAAAAGAGTCATATCAAGGCAAGTTGCTCTCGAAGATGGTGTTAACTTGAATTTCTTTGATAGCATTTTAAAACGTTGGCCTGTGGATTTTTGTACGTCGTGGCATATAACATCCGAGGAAATGAATTTAATGAATCGAATGATGTCGATTTCCTGCTTTTCGATTTGTGGGCGGGATTTAGGATGGCGAAGTGGATGCGAACCCGAGTCGAGACGATGTGGAATGCTGCTTTGGAGGCGTGCGTCAAGGAGACGAGGGTGGAGTGGGCTGGGAGGGGACGAGTGCTTGCTGACTGTCTTCGACCGTGCAGATCCCGGCGCAGCTTCGAACCTCGGGCCCAAGAGCCCATGGCTGCGCTTACGCGTCCGTGACTTGCTACTCTTTGCTTGAGGTTATTTATCAAGAATTAGCATCCATTGGGTTTGACCGTAAGGAAATGTATTTCGGTCGCATATATACGGAATTAAAATCCGGAATTAATTTCCCGAAGCGTATTCTCCTTAAAGTCATAAAACATGTTTCCACGTTCCCGTCTTTTTAGATTGAAACTTCAAATTTTTAATCCCCTTTCCAAATCTCCAATCACCTGGGAAGTATTTTCAGGGATTGGGATAGTTAAAAATCGGAAGTCAAATAATCCGCATGAGAATAAAGATCCATGAAATGAAGTGGCTCTCGGCTATTCACTTGTTTTGTTGCTACAATTGCAAATTTAATGACGTACCCTTGTACAAGCAAACAAAATACATTGTCAAGAAACTGCGGGAGATGCCGCAACAGTAACTATCAACGGAGTCATCCGCTATGTGTGTATTATAATACAACAATTTCAGAGAGTAAAAATTTCAGAGTGTAAGAGGACGTCTCGGTAGCTTAAATGGTTAAAGCACTCGGCCGGATATCGAGGGATCCGGGTTCGAATCCCGGTCAAGGCGAATGATTTTTACTCTCTGAAATTGTTGTATTAAAATACATTGTGTTCAATCCTGGCTTCATTTTCGGAATAAAATCTCAATGGCCCTGAATTCACTTAGTTTTCGATATTTGCATTTCTCTGGAGAAAATGAGTCTTCGGTAAGGAAAATTGATGTATTATCGGGTGTAAGCATTTTGGGCCATACAGAGGAGTAACAAAAAGTTAAGAGTAGTTGCCAACTGAAGTTTTGATGTCGGCCGATGGACTGCACGTAGTTTCGTCGGGCCGTCAAGCGCCAACAGATCGACGGTAGACCGTCTAAATCCATCAAGTTTGGTGGAATTCCTCGTTTGTAATGATACGTAAAAAACGCATGAGCGTGTAGATATGTTTGTGCAATGCAAACAAGCACAGTAAATGATAAGAGTCATCTGTCTTTCCTCTTTTCATGCGGATTTCAAGAATTTCTAGTCCTGGAGGGCAAATATTCGGTGGAAAATCCTCTTTGGGTTGGTTTCTCGTTAGTGTTATCCGTAGTGATAGATATCTATATTAGTCAATTCGAGAAAGGGTAGGGATTTTTGCCACCATTAAAAAGTAATAAAGTCCGTTGTTCATTTGCTTTTCAGTTGCAGGATCATTGTTTCTCTTTGGTGACAAGCCTTCACTCTTCCGTAATGTATTTTGTCTCCTAAGGTGGTCATACCAGTACTTTCGCTTCCTCCTTAAGGTGACCCTTTTATTCTTTCCCTCATTGCAAATTAATGGAATCTCTTATCATATCTAATGTACACACTTTATTTTCACGTAAAGCCCTCCTACATGTCCCGCATTCCCCTTTTTAAGCATACTACCCAATTTCTCAATTTGTCCATCCGCTTGATTTTCTACAATTATCCCCAGTACCACTTTTAGAAAGTGTCCAGGTATCATCAGTATACTAGTATTTCTATACATATATATAGTATTTTTATTTCTATACTATATATAAAGTATATTCTATACTTTATATATAGTATACTATAATAGTATTTCCCAACTGTGCCGGTTTTTTATCACTGCAATATTATTAGGTTTTCTTTGGCTCATTCCTTGTTTTCATGCTCACTAGCATCATTGAGTCAGACAATGCTCTCACTATCCTCTTCACTCGCGTTATTCTGTACGCGATGTCCATTTCAGACCTCTCGCGTCTCCGTATTTCCAAAACAAGTGAAAGAATTCACGTAAGATTCGATCCACGTTTCCACTTTAGGGAAGCCTATCACTATGTCTGTTATTTTTTCTGATAATGACTCAAAATGTTTCTTCTATGTACCCAGTCCTAAGTATATTTTCATTGCTTATGCAATCCTCCTGCAGTTCTGTTCAAGGATGCATTGAGAAATTTGGGGTAAACCCTGCGTCGTTATGGATGAAAGGGATCGTGTTCGGATGCTCACGGAGTCAATATGATCTCCGGATAATTCGAATCATTTTCTTTTTAACTCTTCCACTTGCGGAATGGCGTTAGTTTGCTAAATTTTAATTTGTGCCGGTGAAAGGTTAGACGTCGTCCATTTCCCAAGTTAATATCTACTTTTGTTGTCCGATGCCATCCGTTTTCATTGTAAATAATTTATAGACGAGATCTCTTTCACCGTAATCTACCTCAAGCTTTTCCGGAAAAAATAAATATTTTATTTCTTGAACAATGCGAGGTGCACTCCCCTCAATACGGTCGCAATTGACCCTGTTGATTTTACTTTAAGTTCGCCTAATATTATTGTGTTCCTGGGTGTACAGAAATGCGAGATTTATGGAGGGTGTGGAAGTCGATGTTTCGGGAAGATATTCCAAAATTACTGCAACCCGAAGGAAGTTAATTCGTTTCCACTTACTCTACATCCGAAATCCATCCAAAAAACAGTTATCCGTTAATATCACTCCATGAACTAAATAATTTTCTTTAAAAAATACGGCGGCGTGTATTTTTCCGAGTTGCACATGATTCCGAGACAGATGTCATTGCAACAAAATCAGGGAGGCGTAGGGAAGAGGCACCATTCCAGGCTGGAATTAGTGCGAAATGATGGAATCAGGCGGCCACGACGCGGACTATAACCCCGCCCAATAGCGGCGCTAGTTGCCTGAGACCCAATCAGTCGTCTGTTCTTGGCGGATCGTCGAGCTGTGTGAATGGTGGCAGTTATGTTAGTTTCTGTTGTCCTTGTTTTTACTTTTTGTCGAAAATGGAAATTGACGAAATTACCGGTCAACGAATCAGCATTAAGTTTTTGGTGAAACGCGGTAAAAATTATCTAGAAATTACCGAACTGTTGACAGCTGTTTACGGTGATAATGCTCTGAAGAAAACATCTGTTTTCAAATGGATTAAGCGTTTTAAAGATGGCCGACAAGATGCCACGGATGATGCAAGGCCGGAACGATCTGCAACCACCTGCGTTGACGACAACATTGATCGTGTGCGGTCCCTTGTCCTTGCCGATCGTCTAAAAATCGTCCGAATGATAGCTGATGAACTGGGTTTAGGAAAATCAACAGTGCACACTATTTTACCGAGCATGATGAATGGATCCCTCACCATGACAGTGCACCTGCGCATTCAGCATTAGTTGTTCACCACTTTCTGGTAAAAAATTCTATCACCATCCTTGATCATCCTTTTTATTCGCTCCTTGCGACTTTTTCCTATTCCCTAAATGCAAAAATGTGATGAGGGGACATCACTGGGAAGATGTGGACAAAATAAAGCAAGAAACGACGAGAAAACAAAAAAAGCCTAACTGCCAAGGGTGCCTTAAACAGTGGAAGAGATGATGAAATAAATACGAAGCAAAAGAGTACTTTGAAGGGGACAAAATCAATGTAGACTAAATTTTGCGAAATAAAGTTTTTATGGCCTCAGTTCGCGTGTTAAATGGACAGAGTAGTACATTTCACTCGACTGTTTTTCGATTCTCAGTTTGATGGCAGTGATAAGGTTAACTAATTCTGTTGTATCATGTTTTGTGACGTTAGCACATCTTAGTATAAATGAGGTAAACGTTTCATTATTCTAACTTCAAACTGTGGGGCCGCCAGTAAATGAACCTTGAGAACATACATTATGAAGTGTATGCATCTCTGACGTATTGAAAAATATATTCCTTCAAGTATTTTGTTTGTGACATCTTTTCCCCATGAATGAAACGAAAATGTATGTTCTTTAAGTCCAAGGTGTACAAAAATAGTATTTTAAATGTATTTATAATTAAAAATGGCAAATTTGTGCATCGAAGTTTTTTTTACTCAAAATAATTAATATTCCTATTTTAAAGCAAAGCGCAATTACCTTTTTAATCAGCATTATTGATATATTTTATCATTTGAACGAGATTAAAAAAAAATGATTTGTTTCAGTAATGAAAAGTGCTCATTTCAGCCAACGGGGGTGGTTGCTTTTCGCCATTAGTCTCCAAAAGTATTTATGTCGCGGAAAAGTATTCAAAGTCTCCTTTATCGTGGTATTCTTTGATGATCAAAAGGTGGACGATTCAGTTGAAAAAGGAATTCATCGTCATGACTCAAAACAGCAGTCCATCCGATGTTTCGATTTCCATCAATTTCAGATCAACTCAGAATTTAGATTTTCTGCTAATGAGCGATTCGCCAGGGATTATGAGACGCGAATTGACCGTCGCCAACGACTGTTTTCTTTTGGGTATCAAGGGCGGAGAGGGTTAGGAAAACCCTTTTCACACTTCTGAGGAAAGGGACTCCTTTGGAACATCGAGGAACCATTCACACGGTTACAGATATGGCCGCATACATCATGCATACGTGAAATTAGAGAAATTAAAGAAATCACGCTCGCATTCAAATGGGATCCACAGATAAAAACAGGCGTATACAAGTCTCTTATTAAAATGCAGTATTAAGCTCAAAATAATTTCAACTAACTTACATTTATAATAGTAATATTTATGTAGGTAAAATATTTACACTGAAGCGTTCAAAGCATCACGTTCACTGCACGTATACAATTATAAGCGACTACAATTGGCATTACACTAAAGTGCAGATTAAGCGTGAATTACTAAGTACGGACGCACGGAACAAATGAACAGTCATGTTCTTTGTAAATTGTGTGGTATTGCTATATATTTTGACGTTGAGTGAGTAAATTAGTCCACCGAAGGATAAGAGCAGCCTTTCATGAATGCGGAGTTAGGGAATTTAGAGAAGAGTACGGATTTCCAGGACATGTCTAATAGTGGTCAGCGGTATGAACGTGACTTAAATGCAGGAGGTGCCATAGAAGACAGAGAAGTTGATAAAAGTACCGTGTAAAAACTGCGGGAGTTTTCCAGAATGGAAAAACACTGAGCATGATATGATAGTGAGATGATGTGAGAATTAATTAGAAAGCAAGCATAAATAATGTTCTTTTTGCAGTTTTATGTGATCTGTTGTACGTCTGAGAATTAAATATCAATTTTCCCAACTGGCGTGAAGGTGTTTTAGTCTGCGATTTGAAATGTAAGCTTGGCATGAATTTCCTTCTCTGCCGTTTTTGTGTAGCTGTTGTAATTTTCTTGACCAGTCTTTACGTTAATTTTTCCCGAGATTCATTAAGAATTTGCGGCTTTGAGTGATATCGTCCTATGAAATTTTCTTGAACTGTGTATGTAATTCTATTTTTTTAATGTCCGGTTCCTTCGGTCACGCATTCATGAGATTCTGCTGGAGATAACGAACGATTTCGTATTGATCGATGATTGCTGTATCGATTGCTCCTCGGGTCACTCCAACAGTGCGCAGCCTAACGAAGTCAGCCCATGTTACGGACTTATGCATATTTTTACGCAATTAGTGAGTATATCCGCGCCAACGCTCCTTATTTGTTCTTCGGTTAGATCCGAATCATTTATCCATCATATCCAAAATTTATGGTCCTTATGACTACAGAAAATGTTAAGAACATATATCCTGCTTACACTTCCACGTTAAGTCAACTTACAATGCCATTACGCAATCTCTCTCTTACGGCTGCGAAATTTTACCCATGAAATTTAGGTTAAAACTGAAATGGAACAATTTTTCGTAAATAAACAATCGACGTATTCCTTCCGGGTTCCGAATCGGACGGACCATATAACTCTTAATTGACGAGGTACATTCTGCGAAGATTCCGAGGGTTGAGATCCACGTTACCGAAGCTATCGTTTTCACAGTAATCTGCGGATTAGCTGCGATTGCGGATTTCAGCCCTGGACCTCTAAAAAGCTCGGTTTGCGATCATATGATCCGCTTAACCTGGCGACCGGAAGGCTGCATCGACCTCTGGGTTTTCTAAACCGCCGTAGGGTGGGAAGTAGAGAGTCCACGGCACGACTAGCTATTCTGTTAGCCTCGCTGCAGATAGCGAGAGTAGCGTTTCGCCACAGGGGCGTTGCTCTTTGGAGCCAACGGGGATGAAGAACTTCGTCATTAGCTCCCGACCTCATTCCTCCTCATGGCCTAGTTCAGCAACGAGAGCTTTCTGCGCTCCAGTCTGCGGGTGCTTCCACCAGAACCGCCCGGCGGTGAAACCTTTCCCCAGCGGAGCCCTTGTGTAGAGCCACGCGCAGTACTCGTTAGTAGTTGGTTTATTTCTCCAATCGAAAAGATGAAACCCCAATCAAACAATCATTGTTATTTCTCATCCTAAAATTGTTTTTGGATGACGTGTGGCGTTATCGTCCGTTCAGAATAAGTTGACCGACTCCGTAAGTAGTCTATGCGAGGTCTGTTAAATGTCCCGAACTATATTCATAGCAAAAAAGTAACTCCCTAACCAATTATTGGTCAGGGTCTCCTTCAAAGCAGTCTTCTCCCCAACTTCTACACTTGTCCCGAGTGTTTCCGCTTGTAGTGGAGGTGGATGTGTCCAGCTCATGTAATTACTTGGAGGAGAGAGATGCGCGAACAGTAATCCGGGGGGAGGGTGATTAGAGGTAGAAGGAGATGATGAAAGGTCCGTTTCCTTTTCCACCGCCCGAATAGGCGAACTGGTTTCCATTAGATTATGTTCCGATGCAAAATGCACTCCCCTCTATGGGCATTGTTCTGAGCCAAATTCAGTAAATGTATTACGCGCCGTACACTTTTACCACCCTCTCTCACGTGACGTCATCGCCAAAGGTTAACGCTAACGTACAAATCTCGCACGAAATATTTTCCTTTCCGTGGACTGCTTCTTATGATCCTATGGGAATCCAGTGTTCATGCCAGGTTGTGTTGGTGCGTTGTGTATGGACCGGACAAATTAAAGGAGAACGTCCATTTGAAGAAGAAAATAAGCAGAGTGTTAATGCATCGAGGGAGTTAATTGATTTCCCTGGAGACAGGGGTGCTGACAAGGGGGTTCATGACGTTTAAAACGTGCCATTATAATATTTTAGGGTGGGCGTCTAAGAAAAAATCGACCCAAAGTTTGCGGCAGGAGTAAACTTTGACAAAAAAATATCGTGGGTGTAGGTGAAGTGGTTTAACGATAATATTTATCACTTACCACGTTTTGCATTAGTTTGGGACAATAATGATCTCTATTGGAGTGGTGGATCGTAGAGAATGGGGAACACGTGCCAGAGGTGACGATAACTGGGTGTTGGTTAAAACCGCTCATATTTTCTCTTATCGGTGGTGTCAGCAAACCCAGCGGTGCGTATCTAGTTGCATGCTAATTTGCATTTTAATAATATTTAACACGCACTCGTTGGTCTATCGATGCAAAAATTCAGAATGTGGAATTTAGCAGGAGAAATATTTGACTCCTAAATTCCTATTTAGGGGTTGGCTCAGTTAAACGCCTATGTTTGCTAGCACTCAAAATTAAAGATATGTTTTTAACAGCCATTTTAACAGTTATTTTCTCCAACCATTAAAGCCAATTTCTTCGATTCAAGTTTCTCTGATACCCGATAAACTCGTCGGACAGGGGTGGCTGGGCAGTGGTTTTAGGTACTGCTGCTAGGCACTGAGAAATACTTCGCCTTTCCCTCCTAGACACTGGCCCCTTAGTAGCGTGGGTATAGGGGTGGGGAAGATGGCTTTACAACCCATACCAGCGCCAGCTAACAAATAAACGTGAATTCAACCAGATTGGGTGGAGTGCCTTCTTTATCCTAGCTCTAAAATAATTTTTAGAGTATTTATTTACAACAAAAAAGTTAAAATGACAGTAAATATTCCGATACCGACTATTTGAAAATAGCACTGTTTTTACTTAAGTATTGGCTTAAATATCCCGGTTGTGAACCGGTGTACGTTCACCTCCTTCCACATTACAACTGGCTCAAAACTCTCTTCTTCCCGTAGAATTCGTTTATTGGGTTTATTTTTTGGTATTAACTCGTCAGCAGAGACCTGGTGCATATTGGGTTTTTCCAATCACGCCGTTAATCCAAGAGCCCTTTCGTTCCCTCAGGTTCTCCTCTCCCGAGGATAAGCCGGAGACCTAGGGTCTCTCATCTCAGCCGAGTCTCTGAACCTTACTCCATTCTGCGAGTCATTCTAGGGTCGAGTCAACATTAATTCTTTCCCGGAAAACCGTGGGAATCACCCTCTAGTCATTTGTAAACCGGGCGCTGATTTACTTCTCCTATCGTACGGATTTATCGATTTTTGGGAGGAGAAGAAGGTCGCGCGTAGGTGTAGCGTATTTTGAGTTTCCGTAGGAATTAATTTTTTAATGGTTAATTCAATAACTCCCCAGTTGGATTTTTGCTATCTTCCCTCGCAAGTCACCCATGCTGCTGGATACTTTATCGAGAACATTACCCAACGATGGCTTTGACGGAGCCAAAAATCTCTCGCCAAAATGATCGGAAATCCAAAATTTGTAGTAAATCCAGGCGAGCAAAATTTTATATGTCTTATTTACGAGTATTCTTAACAATTACAATTTAATAAATGTAGGGAAAATGTTCTGTACTTAAATTGTGGTCTTATGTTTAGGTCTCTTGTAAATGGATTGCACACATTTTCTGTTACATATGTCTCTCAGGGTTACTTTCATTTTGTCAAAAAATGTTATGGCGTCATCAGTATTATTTTCATGGTCTAGTGATGAACTACTTTGTGTTGGCATTTTAAAAGTAATGATTGGTATCATTTGGAAGGGTGCAACATCCGTGGCTAAAGTGAATGGAAATTAAATCTTTCGAAATATTTAATAAATTATTAACATTGAGACCCTTGCATCCCTTCAGATTCATTCCAAAACTACAATGACGATAATTCTGCTTGGCATTCCTTACCAAAGGATGCTCTATCGATCATACTGGATCAACATGCCTTTTTCAAAGAACTTCAACCATAGAAAACATAAATAACCCTAGGTAGAATAGGTTCACCACCTATTAGGTCTTGTTCTCTTTCGGTCATGCACCGCGGTTCCACCCATTCTACAGAATTAGGACTTGTTTCTTTGACGCTGGGTGTAACCACTTAGTGTGCCCTTCTTTGTCGTGAAGCAAGAATGAAAATCGATGACTCCAACATAAAACTCCGAGCGAGGTCATCTCCATACCCTAAGCGGGATTCTTATTTGGTATAAAATTAGGTCATATAATTTTATAATAATTTTTAAATTGATGTATTACCCATGAATGGGTACATGGGTAAATATTTTAAATATCTGCGTAGTCTCCGTTGAATTATATTTGAGAAACAAGTGGTCAAAATTTTATCGAAAATGTATTTTGAAAAAATTGTGTTTTCGTATTGGAAAGTCAAAAAGAGAGCTGCAATTGGAAGGCATTTAATTGCTGAGTTCCCAGGAGGAAGAGTTAGCTCCGCCGCGTTGCTGAATGCGGCCCGAAGGTGATTCAGGCTAAGAGCTGAGTCTTCGATTCAAGACTTGCGTCCTGAAAACTGATCACTCCTCTACCACTCTATGGGGCATATTAAGAACTTAATATCTAATGTTGTAATCATAGTAGTCAGTAAAATTCTTGTTGCGCCCCATTTGAAGGTTTAATTATCGGGCGTAGTTGCTATGATTTAGTTGTTTGCTTATCGCGATGTTGAGAGCGTGGGTGGACGAAATATTGGACTTCACATCGATGAAAGTAAGATAGCGACTACTTCCAGGCATCGCACCCGGAAGTCATCAATACTCATGCCGGAGTGGGTGTGATTTCATTGGAAAGTCGGTCTTCCGACCGGAAGCTACATAAGAGAAGTCAAGATTAATCGGAAGCTTGCTAAGCATTATATTGCTCTCCGAAAAGATAAAGATACCGGTTATATATAAACAGCTCCCTAACGCCATCTCTTGGCCAAGGAATCGAAGCATTTGGTCGATTGAAAAGATCGCAGATCTCTCTATAAATTAGATTTCCTCGATAGCTCAAGTGGTATAGCATCCGCCAGGCAAGTGGAAGATCCGGTGTTCAAGTCCCGGTCAAGGAAATATTTTTCCACTCGTGGTCTGCTTGATTCCGAATTCCCCACCTCTCCTGTGTTCGTCTTTTATGTGTGTTCCTATCTCCTTTCCTTATATCTATTTCCATGAGTAAGAATATTTGTTCGCCGTATGGCGGGGTTTCGCGTTTCATCAACAAGGATAGGGAGTAGGGCAGATGATTACTTAGGGGTTTGGTAGGTGATGGCAGAGTTCACGCAGTACTAAACCCGAAGTCGTGTGAAATTGTGACAGAACAAGAAGTATGATATCCCACGCAGCTAAAGTCATTCTCAGGATCATCAACGCAAGGATAGAGAGTAAGGCAAATAATTGCTTAGGGGGTGATCAGTTTGGGTTTAGGAAGTGGAGAGGTACGGGCGATGCCATTGCAGTAATGAGATCACTTAACAGGAGATATATAGAATACAATCAGGACGTATTTGCCTGTTCCGTGGATTTCTAAAAAGCGTCTGATAGGGTGAATTGGGAAAAACTACTACATGTATTGCAGAAAATAGGACGGACAGGAGACTAATCCGCAACCTGTGCGTGTCTCAGACTGCTCAGGTCCGAGTCGAAAGCTCAAATAATCTACAGTGTGAGTGAAATAAAAGAATCTGGCACGTATTCCAAATTTTCACAAAAGAAGAAAGGGAGGAACTGTCCCGTTCCTTCAGACTGTAACGGTCCGCAAACAACTGACGCAGGTCGTGTTACTTTCCCAACACCTCTCACCATTTTTCCCGCCGTAAATCGTCTCACCCCAGTCGTCCGCTTCGCCAGGAAAAATTGTTCTACTTACTTTTTGTGAGAGACCCTGTATACTATTGAAATATTGTATGTTTTGTTTCCCTGTCAGTCGCCATTGAAAGTTCTTCCTTACTCAATACCCCGCAAGCCGCCTCAAGGGCGTGTGGCGAGAGGTTTTAGGGCACCACCCGTAGTTTAGAAAAAAATCGCATGCAGAAGCCACAAATGTATAGCCCACAAGCAAAAAATGGTAAACATTCATGCAAGAACCTTTTCGCCCCAACCCTTTCACACACATGCAAACCCACTAAATACCAACAAACCTACACATGCACAATGTTTGAATTTTTAATTTTGTCCGACTTGTAATTTAAATGTTTTCAATATTTCTAAATGGACTTCGGTTTCTTACTATTACGATTTCTGATTGTTCTGGGAAAGAATGAGTATTTGAATCTATCTCCCTTATTTTATCTTTGTGGTCTGATCTACCTAAGTAGTGTGGGGCGATTATAATTCTTGATGAATCTTTCTGAAAGTCTGTCTCGCTTGCTCTCTTCGTATTTCAAGGGGCTCCCAGCCTAAATTCCCTAAGAGACCTGTTACACTTGTGTTCTTGTCATGAATATTTTGCACGAATCTGGCGGATTTTCTCTGGACTTGATCTAATTCTTTTTGCCAAATTATCTCCCAAGGATCCCAATTGCTTGCGGCATAATCCAAATGCGTTCTAACCACAGCAAAATAACACCTTTCTTTAACTATCTCATTACATTTCCCCACCACCCGTTTAATGAAGCCCAGTTTCTTTAAAGCGGATCCGCATAATGTCCAGATATGTGCTCCCCATGGAGGGCGTGGTGTTAGAAATACCCCCAAATATTTTACTCGTTTGGCCGTAGTTAGTACTGAACCCTATATTTCGTAGTTTATGTCCTGTTCGCCACTTCCTTTGTTCCAAGATTTCAAAACTGCGCATTTGTCCATGTTAAGCATTAATCCCCATTTCATGCACCAATCTGAGATTGTGTCTAAGCCTTCAGAGAGTATCTCGCGGTATAGTTGGCTCCTTATTTCCCCGTATACCACCGTGTCATCAGCAAATAACCTGAGATTACTACTAACATGTGCGCTTAAGTCATTAATGTATATTAAGAACAGAAGAGGCCCTATTTACACTTTCCTGGGGGACACACGAAGTTACATCTCTTTCCGTTGAGCACGACCCATCGATGACGTTTGCGATTTGACAAGAAATCTCTAATCCAATTAATAATTTTCTCATTGATTCCATGGCATCTAAAGTTGTGTAACAATTTATTGTGTGGGACTTTTTTGAAATCTAGGAATACTTAATTTAGCCAAAGTTAGCGATTTTTTTTCGAGAGTTTCACCTTCTCCTAATATAGAGTATACACAATGTCATTGTCGTTTCCATTTCCCTCTAGCTGTGCATGGTTGATCTCAAAGTTCAGTCTACAAGGCGCATTCAACTTCATTAAATTGGAGAACTTAATCAGTTTTTGTGTATTGCCACAATGTATATTTGAGTATTTATTGAATTAAAATAACTTAAAATCTACTCTATTATTAGTTGCTTTGTTTAACACTTGACACTAACCATTGGCAAATGTAAAAAATTTCTTTATTCGCCAAGACTGAAAATTTTGTGCCTCGCGTTTCATTTGGTTCATTTTGATATTCTGAAGTCCGTTGAACTTCCCTTAAATGACAGACACTCCTCATGACTGACCTCTATAGTGACACCATGTACTTTCCAAATATTGGCCTTATCCCCTCCCGATGGTGAAAATATTTCCCTAAAAAATTAACACTTTTCAGCTCTTTTTGCTCTTTGGCTGATTGTACCGGATATCTTCCTGTTTAAGATAGCTTATTTGTGATAATTTCCAAAGTTCGTCGAAGGATTCAGTCTCATAAGTAAAAATGTCAAAATATCTTATTCAAGTCTTCATTTGGTTTGAAGTCTCTCGCGAACGGATACGTACGAGGAAAGGACAATTGAGGCCCGTTAGGAAGAGGTCTCCCCCTAGTTTTTCTGGTGTGCTTGTATCTTTGCGTGCTTGGGAAGTGATCTGACCCATTGATTTCCTAATAACATGACAAAAGTCCACATTTCCAAAACACTTTTTTAGTGTTTTGGAAATGTTTTGAAGTATCCCCTGGGATACCTTTGTTTCGGTTTACGTAAAGCTTTTCTTTCATGGCCTGGAGTAGAGTGTAATCTTACGCCGGTTAGGTACCCAACATAAAATTTTACGACGCAAACTTAAATTGGGCCTTTTACAACCAGATGCCAAAAGCTATCAGATTTAACTTAATGATAAAATATCCTGTTCATTGCCTTTTTTCATGTCTTCAACCACTTGCTGAAATCCGGAGCGTCGTAAACCCAAAAAACATGTAATGCAACAACTGAATTACAGGAATTTTGTCTCGCTTATCAATTTTGTCGGGAAATGTACTCACTTCATCCGTACGTGTATCTCACCTTCCAAATGTCCGTTAATCCGTCGCAAGGGCGTGTGACGGCCGATGTTAGGTCACCGGCATAGTCACTCGTTTAATTGTTATTTTATCATTCCTGTGGGTAATGGAGGAGATTGATGTGCCTGTATTCTACTTTTCCGAGGACCTGTGAAGTACTAGCACGATCCAGAATACCTTCTTTCGGATGTGACATACCCGCGGGCGAAAGTATCTATTGAACGAGCTGTTTCTTGTACGCATCATGGATAAACGTCGCGGTATCCTTGAAGAAAAGTTTTTCTTCTGCGTAAATATCGTGAAAGTCGATCCAAACGTTCTTCAAAGTCGATTGAGTGGAATTTAACGCATTGTTCCGAAAGAGTACCTAACTTTTGCGTGATACATATTCCAGCTTTTGCTCTTTCGTTAAACGAGCCAACTCAAATGCATTCAGAAGTTACTTTTTGATTAGACTACAAATTTGTGTCGTTGAAAACACCCAGAACGACGGGACGAACAAAGTACATCTTTCCCTCCAATGAATTTAATCGGTCTCTTTCTTGACCTAACAGCTCCATTATACTGTACCTCGGCGTCGCTGTTACGCGTCTAATATCTGGAGTCACATACGCATCGTTGGTTTGTCGCTCGATAAAAATATTTCGCTCAGAGCTGTAGTCTTCCGGATGATCCTATAAAGATGTTAAAATACCTCCAGTTGGTTATTTTTTTCCATTACTTGACTTTTGTTTCGTAAACATTAATTAAAAAACGCGTGCCGTCATGTTTTCATGTTAACCGCATGAAGATGTCGACATTTGAATGGACTTGTCTCTGCTAAGACCCTCTGAAGAAATTGTTTGCTCTTTCTCAACATAGAAGTAGGAAGCTATATTATTATTTGTAGTGATTTATTATCATTTAAAAGAAAAGTTGAAAATGTATGTGAAATCCTTAAACCACCGTAAGTGAGGTGTGCTTGTTAATTTATTTACCGACTTGCTTATGTCGAGTTCGAGACTTGAGAGTGGGAACTTCATCCACCCAGCCCGTACACTTTACAAAGAAGGCAACTGCAAGCATCCAATCCCTCTGTGGAGGAAAACCCACCCAGGCGGGATTCCAATCCGCCACCCCTGGGTCGGCGCACGAAGACGTTGCCCCGCCGCCTCCGGGGCCGTCTTTGAGGATTTGATGAACATGCCGTTGAAAAAGAAATTGATTCCTTTATTTGTTCGATTTCTAAACGGCCAGGGGCAAGATTGTTCGTGCAAGAAAAAACTAAGGTTGCAATAATACTCCGGTATACGTTTTCGCATTTGGCAAGGGCGTATTTGTATAACGTTTAGGAAGTGGTAAAGGGATACGAAGGACGGAGTGAATCGATAAGGAGGTTGATTAATACAATGTGGAGAAGTGAGCAGAGGGGCAACTGGAAATAATAATTCGGAAGAAACCAATGGAAAAGGTTTAAGGCACACCGATCCAAGTGCCGTTTCGTAGCCCGCGTATCCATCACTCCTGTGCTCTGCGCAGCGCACTGGGTTGCCAAGTTCGGTCGTCGTGGTAGGTGACCTCATTATCATCCGTGGTTGTTGATATAATAAAAGTTATTAATCCTTCCGTGTGGTAAAATGATCTCAAAGGCTTTAAAATACGCCAGATTAATTCTTTAAGTGTGAAACGATGGATATGCACTCGTAATTTACCGTACAGCTTCGCTTGGTTTTAGTGCACCATTAAAAAGTAATATTTATTTAGAGGTGATATGATTAGGATGGTGAATGCATCGCTGGTCACATGCCCATGCGGCGGCTTGCGGGTTATTGTGTAGACGTAGATGATCTAGAATGTAGATGTGAAGTGCTTAACCCCCCAGCTTTCCGGTTGACGAAAGAAAAGCAGAAGGAAGTAGTCCTCTGAAACGTCATGCGAAGAACAGATCATGGACGCATAACGATTCCCCAATGCGTGTATTTTTATTCGTTGGAAATCCCGGTAGTATGACGGGGACAGGGCCTGACAGACGGGGAGAAAACTTTTCTGGGATAAGGGAATGTATTACTTATTTTCCACCTTCTTATTGATTGGTATGTCTATTTGAGAATCTTCCTCTTGAGTTCTTTGTTATTTTTTCGTGGAGTTATTCTTTCACTTAGTCTGCAGAATCTGTTCTCTCACAAAGAGTCGCCTCTTCGAGAAGTGCGTGGATATGCTGCCTTGATGTGAAGTAATGTTGCGAAATGAGCTGGAATCGACGTGCCTCCGATGGAAAGGCAGTCAAACATTCTGCCTGCAGAGGCCTGGGTGCCTCCACTCCTGCCCTGCATATCGTGCCGTCAAGCATGAAGTTTCGTCGAAGTCTTGATTGGTTTGAGGCGTCATAGACCCTCGGCGTCTCTAGGACGATGTTTTGGTGTGGTCGTGCAGAAGTGTGTGTGCGGGCGGACGCCGTCCGCTCCGGCTGAACCCCTCTAACCGATCCCGAATGCCGATTTCCCCGGAAACGAGTCGAGCCTCGTGATGCTCTGTTCTCATGCGATGTCGCCTGTCGGTGTAGCTCCGCCGAGCGGGTCGCTGGATCGAATGCGGTGTTACGGCGACGATTTGGGATGTGCCATTTGTTCCAGGCGCGGCCCCAGCATTGCCTCCTTCCTCTGTGAGCCGTTCGGGAGTTTCCGACGGAAAATTTTGCTTGGGGATTTTCCACGTCGAAGGATTTAAGAATACCGGTGTCATATCTCTTTCCGTGCAATGACTGGTAGTTCAATTGTTGACATGCGTCAAGTTCGTCTGGAAAGCAGCTGGATTGGGATTTACCGCTCCTGTTCCCGGCTGGATAATATTTTATTTAAAAATTTCCCCTTAGGATTCGATGGTTAAATAGTAATCGGTGGTGGTTGAAGCGTCCCTTGATTGATTGCATGGCTGCCAAATGAGGCGCAGTTCCTCGGAATTGGGCTCTTTCCGGGAGTTTAGTAGCTGGTAGGTTTGAAATTTTATTGATGAGTGTTCCGAAGCCCAGTCGATGGCCGCTAGGAATTATTCTAAATCGAGCTCACTTTTTCTAATGTTAATTCATCTTTCTGGCATCTGAATGTTTGGGGACGACCAACAACATTTCATTTGGGAGAATGACATAGGATACTCGTCATACACGTATGTTTCTGTTTAGGGCGTCACAATTCCCAACTCAATTTTACCGTTAGATTACCCTTTACAATTGAGGTGGGTGAAATAAAATTCATGCTGCAACACGAAGTGGGAGGACGGTTTTTCATTAAAATTTGGATTCGGTGAGCGTCAAGTTTTCATAATGAAGGCGAGAAAGAGTTCCTGGGAGTCAATACGAGAAAAGAAAGCATTATTTGTAGTATATCATTCTCAAACTATTTTTAGGGCCACCATTAAAATTATTGCGCTCTCCCGACTCGAGATCAGTCTGAAGCGTTCAATATTGCCCTTAATTAGTGATCTGTAGTCTCTTCCGCGAGTTCCGTCATCCGGCGTACTCTGACAATGGCCGAAAAATGACGCAGAGATCTCGCCTCGGTCTTTTTCTCTCTCGTGACCCGGCGGCCGTGTCCCCCCAAAGGGCGATGCCCTCGGGGGCCCGCCAAAGGCTTTGCCCCGCCACCCGCATGCAAAGGCCAAGCAACTCCGAAATCCCCCCCACTTGGACACATTCGCCCTTCTCTTCCCCGCGCCCTTTTCCCTCTCCGCCGCCCCTTCCGCCGCCCGGCCCTTGCTCCCATTTCTAAGGAAAATGCCAAGTCTCTCGGGTGGGCGAACGGAATATCCATGGAGCCACGTCAAGCGGCTGGTTTGCTCTTTGGGAGTGTGGATCAAATGCCAGGCGAGCCGCATCACGGGTGCGTTACATCGTCGTGTGTCACTTCATGCGTCACGGGACAGATGACAATGGGAGTTGTTTTATGGGAGAGCATTCCTTTATGAATGCGTCCGAAAATTCTCCGAGCCTAATTAAAAAATGTCCCATTCATTCAAGACAAATGTAATAAATGCATTCTAGTGCCCTCCCATTCGTTATCCGAATCAGGTAAAAGTATTCCGCAAGGTGCCTTTCCATTTTCGGGTAACAATTTGAACGAACTACTTTCCTTCATATTGTTGAATGGTTGGCACATTGTTATTATGAAAGTAATGCGCATGATTTAATTGTGACACGACTATCCATGGTAGCGCGGTAAAACTGGTCGGGAAATGTGGTGACTGCGGGTCTCTCCTTCCAACGTAGCCGGTCGACAATTTGCTCCGAGCAGTCTGAGCGGAAAGAGTTGCCTCAGCGTGAGGTATGTTTTTCGACTTTGTAACATGGCGCGGTGGAGCGTTCGCTTGAATAGCGATACGCCATTTTTTGCGTGTTTTGCGTTCAGCTTGGAAAGAATGCAACCGAAACATTCCAGATACTTAGAGGCCTTCAAGGACGACTACATTTCAGGGTCACAGTCCTGGAGGTGGCACAAGGCGTTGAAATAGGGCCGGGAGCAGGTCGCCGACGAACCCCGTTCTGGACACCCACAAATTGCCAGAAACGACGAAAACGTGAATCGTGCGTGCGAAGTTTTGCGTTTCGATTGAGCATCCAGGAAATTTTTGACCCCCTACGTATGACCAAATTTTCGGGACATGGGATAGTGACCGAGGATCTGTAAGTACGCAAGGACTGCGTGAAGCTTGTGCCGAAAATGTCGCCACGCGTCCTTCATCGTTACCAACTTCCTGGCCCGGGCGGTGGTCCCCCAGCCCCGCAGGTGGCAGACACTTCTCCGCAAGTGTATTGATGCAGGAGGAGAGTATTTTGAAGAATTTTAAGCATTTGTACAAGTACGATTAATAAATCTTTTTCCCAGAGAATACATATTACTTTCATAATGGCACAATAAAGCAAGAAACGACGAGACAACTAAAAAGCCTAACTGCCCAGGGTTCTTCCTAGGGTTCTTCAAACATTGGGAAAGAGGATAGAATAAGTGCATCGCAGCGAATGGAGAGTACTTTCAAGGGGACAAAATCGATGTAGACTAAATTTTGCAAAATAAAGTTTTTATGGGCTCAGTTCGCGTATTTATTGGACAGGGTAGTGCGTAGGAGGTATAATTAATGTTTGTGATCACAGTGGCATCATTGATGATCATTGTGCAAACTTAAATCTCTTTAAAAACTGTGAAATTGCCCTTATTAAATACAAGTAAAATAAAATAGTTCTGATATTTCGGTACTTCTTTTTTCCCTTTGTTTCATATGAGAGGCTTTTGCGAGTCGGTAGATCTTCGTGGATCATTGTTATACGCAAATAGGGTCACGGTGACGATTAACCTACGATTGAAAGGGAGAATATTGTCATAATATATTTTTGTTAATGCATAAAACGAAACGAGCAGTGAGAGACGGTGCAGAAAGTTACAGTATAGTAATCGTTCACCTTGATCCGGATTCGAACCCGGGTCTCTCTTTTCCGGCTTTAACCAATTGAAGCCACCAAGTCGTCTTGTTCCACTGCGTAATTCTCGGGGCTTGGAAGGAACAAGATGCTTTGGCGGAATGGCGTGCACTCTTCGCGAGTAATGGTGTCGTGCACGGTGCACCGCAGTCCAAGTTGAAACCTGCTAGACAGGAATGCGCAGTGGAAGAGGACACCTCAACAGCATCATTGGTCAAAGCACTCGGTCGAAAATTGAGGAATCAGTGTTCGAATCCCTGTCAAAGCGAATGATTTTTACTCAGCAATTCCTATATTTTAATTCACATTGGCGGATTACTCCGTGTAGGTAACTGTCGTGGCATCTCCCGCAGCTCTTTGAGCTGTATGTTTTCTGCTTCGAGGCAGGTGATAATTAAATTACGGATACTAGGAAGTCTTCCAGTACGCTTTCACTGGGAGTTATGTGAGCTGTTGAAGCATGAATGAAGTGCGTGTTGCGGCCATTCTTGGATACGTGTTTTTGTTTGAGTTCACAGTGTTCGCTGGCTTGCTTGCATGCGCTTTCTGTTGCGACGTCCGGGCCATTTTAAATTACTCGCATTACTGTTCCGGTCTTGTTCCTTCTCTCCTCTATATAGTGGAACTTGAAGCAACTGTCATGATGACTGAATACCCATTGAAAATTCTCGCCCAGGCATAAAAGTTATTTAAAAAGATCCAATATTGAATAAAAAACGTCCAATATAAATTTACTTTTAAATGATAACATTTCATGACGTTCTTAGGTTGTTTGTTCAGAACGTGTGCCCGTCGAATGCAAGGTCGTCGCTATTTAGCCATTTTGTTTCAAATTTACAAATGTTTCTGAAGGTCGGATGAGCAGATAGTGAAAAACGAGGAAGTCCGGAGCAAGAGGAGAGTGGAGGGCTCGAAGGGAGTCGGGTGCCCCGGGCACTGCTTGAAATGGATTGCGGATTTTTTGGGGACCTGACGAAGGAAATCCCTGCGAGGGGAAAGCGCTTGGGACGAACAGCGAGGGCTGCAAGGCAGAAGACCTCTCGGAGGGCATTTGAAAAAGAAGAATAGGGCGCTGCGGAGAAACAGTCTTACTATTAAAATAATGATAGTGAATGCTCATTTCTCAGAAGTTTAGTCCATATAATATTTCTTCCTTAAATGAAAATCGGGTTCAGCTTTTCCCAGAGAAATAATCGAACCACTGCACAAATGATTGGTGAAACCATTTTTCGCAAATGTATTCCGAAAATCGAGAAAATATTCAACTTGATTGTTCTGAATTGTGTGCATGCACGATATCACGACATTTGGATAGTTTAGTCCTAATTAAGTGGGAGCGTTGCCACGGATGAGAAATCGGATTTTAAAATGCTCTCGAAAGTCATATGCGATCTTTAACGAAAGCCATTTCTAAGGTTTTTGAATTATCGCCATGATTATTCACGACTTTAAAGGTATTGCTCCGTAGTTTTCAATTCCTTTCCACTTCAAAATACGACTTTCCTCTGGCACTTGAATTCATGCATTGTCATGAGAACTCTAGCAGGGAAAAATAAAAGAATTCATCTGCACCTACATAATACCGCGCAAGCCGCCGTAAGGGCGTGTGGCGGGGGGTGTTAGGTCACCACCCGTAAAAAGGACCAAAACCACATTTAAAATGAACACACGCATGCAAAACTACACCCAGAGTGACATATACATTCATGCAAAAAAAGACGATTCCTCTTCTCTCCACTTCCTAACTCGGTGAATGGAATGCTGTGTGAATCCATTTGTGATATTGTGGAAGCTGTTAGTGGAAGACTTATTTCTTATTTTTTCGTCAACTCAATAAGTTTGTTGTAAGTGTAGGGGAAATGTCCTACTTATTTTTCGTTGTGATATTTGAAGTCATTCATGGTAATATTTTACAAAGAAGAAGTTAGTACCGATTTTTTTACAAATTTGATTAACAAATATGCAGCTGGCAGTCCTGATTCTGGTGCGAGAGTCACGTCATGAGTATCCAATGGCGTCTCACGGCGAATGAGTCTTTACGGATGGATAGACGCTGTGGTTCTTTGTATGCAGTATTAGGTGTTTGCCTCATGAAAGAGCTTATGCCTCCGCCTGTTCTTAAAAATAGTTCGAAGGACACTTTCAAGAAGTTTCAGAATGGGAGTAGGTTGGTTTAGATGAAATTTAACATCCCATCCATTTCATACAGAGAGTGTTGAAATATGCGTAAAGTCAATCTCTGAAAAATCCCTTACGTATTGTGCTGCGGAAAACGAGGGGGCTTTATCGGGTTAAAGATCGAATGGAAACATAAAGGCAATATTTGAATCCTAGCATCAGTGCAAATGAAGATCTGCGTCAACAGAGTGTGCGTAGGAGAGAGTCAATGGTGTGAACATTGTGCACAGCGTCCGAAATGATTTTAAATGACCCATGGGAAGGAGCAGGTCGACGCGCAGGCTTACATCTTTACACAGATTATGGACCCGCTTGTCGACGTTCGATCAATTTGAAATTTCACGTATTCACGTGTCCCCAATGTGACTGCAATATTGTCTAATGTGAGTCAATCATCCGAACCTTCTTCTCCCTGGACTCTCATTATTATTATTGGGCGACTCATTATGGGTATGGAGAGTACTCGGCAAGTAGGGCTTACGTCTGAGTTCATATCCTCCATTCTCATCCTCCTCCTCTGCAATTGTCACAGTTCCAGAAACCCTCGGCTATGTGGGTGCCCGATTGTGAACTAAAGAAATTCGACTCTTATCGCGAAGAAGAGAGAGACTCGCGGGAGTTCGGTGGCTGTTGGTTGCCATGCCGTAATCGAGCATTGAGTGGTGCTTTAAGCTTTAAAAACACCAAAATGTTTCTTTTTTAAAATCTGTTTTTTCAACTTAA